>JAPSGF010000038.1:4117786-4224917 GCA_035772895.1 Perdix hodgsoniae | reverse complement strand
CTGTTTTGTTGATTTGTTTTAAGGATTTGTTTTTGACAGTAATGTATAAACACTGTTTTCTATCTAAATATAATTCCAGTGGTGATCCAGTGTGCCTTTAGCCTGCCGTACCTCTCATTATGCTTCTGTCTTCTGTTCAGTAATGTGTGCTTCCCCTCTCTGTGCCAATAAAAGTGCTGACTGCTACACTGACAATGCTAAGCTTGCATCCAAGTTACACAGTAAGGTGCTGGCAGCAATCTTCAGGAAAAGGCAGAAATGGGAAGCAGTTGTATCGTCAAATTCAGGAAGGAACTGGGCCAGTGCTTTGAGAAAATGTGGCTGGGAACAATCTCATTAAAATGTCTTTGGCCTGCTGAGTGGCTAATATATGTTATCTGGCTTGTACTGACCAAGATCCAAAGTGAGAGGTGTGTTACAACTCTTACTAGATGTATTTGTTGCTGGTGCTAGAAGGATGAAAAACATAACAGAATAAGCCCATGCAAGTTAACTCTTAAGACAGACATTGGAGTGCAGTGCAGTGTGAAACTGAATCTATAAAAACTGCATTGGATGACAAAAACAGTTTCTGAGATAGGAGTGAGCTTGTGGTATAGCATCTCCTTTAGTAACATTAAGAATCACATCTACCGTCGATTGATCTAAGAGCTGTACTTTACAAAATAAAACACTAATTTAAATTAGGGTAGTGCAATCTATAGATTGAAATCATCTCCATCAAAGTAGCTGTTGCTGTGCCATCTGGAATAAGAGAAAGGATGGTGAGGAACAGGAGAGGCCTGACAGAGCCTTAAGCTGTTACTGTAAGTAGGCAGTTTATAGATTCTGCTGAGCACTCCCATAGTCAGTACAGGATCTTAAAACTTGTATACATTCATGTTGAAAAGGTGTTGCACTCAGTATCAGCACTCTTAGCATCCTTTTCCATTAAGCAGGCATAGGTACAGATGAGTAAAAGCAATAGGAGTAGATGTATGCAAGTCATATGTTATGCATCTGATATGCATTTTGATACTGATGTGAAGTATCTTGTCCCCTTCGTGCAGCAGTTCCTAATTTGGGGAAGGAGGGTGAGGAAAGGGGCTGTCCTGCTCTGCTCTGCACTGTGCGGCCTCACCTTGAGCACTCAGCATAATTTGGGGTGCCACAATGTAAGAAGGAAATAAAAGTATTAGGGAATGTCCATAGGAGGGCTGCAAAGATGGTGAAACATCTGGAGAGCAAGGTGTGTGAGGAGCAGCTGAGGCCCCTTGGTTTGCTTAGCGCAGAGCAGAGGAGCTGAGGGGAGGCCTGATGGCGGCTGCAGCTCCTCACAGGGAGCGGAGGGGCAGCGCTGAGCTCTGCTCTGTGTGACAGCGACAGGGAACGGCATGGAGCTGTGTCAGGGGAGGGCAGTGGGGGTGAGGGCTGCCCAGGGCAGAGGGCACGGCCCCGAGTGCTGGAGTTCGAGGGTCACTGGGACACCGCTTTCAGACACGCGGTTTGGGTTTTGGGTGGCACTGTGTGGAACCAGGAGTTGGATTTGGTGACCCTTTTGGGTCCCTTCCAAATCGGGGTAGTCTGTGTTTCTGTTAGTCCACTGCTGGAAAGGGTAAATTAAACCGGTGAAAACCTGAGCAGAAAATGGTTTTTAGACCTAAAAAAGAAAATTTATTTTGAAGTAACGTTACTTATAAGTTTTTCACCCCACCTCCTTGTCACTGAAGTCAGATTCTTACATGTCCTGGAAAAGTTCAAACAACTAGATTTTATTTCTCTTATTTTCTCTATTAGATAGTCTGAAAGTCACAAACCACAAATACCACAAGTAAGAAGACAATTAAAAACTTAAATTTTCTGCCTTCCAGCAGAAGCATCTTCTGTCATATACTTTTTTTTTTCTTCTAAAATGCGGAGGATGAAGAGTACAAGAACATCCCAATCAATTACTTTCCTGGAAAACATCTTGTGAGAAATCTGCTACTGGACTTAATTGCAGGCAAGATCACAAACACTTATGTGTTTGTTGTGAGGTTTGGTAGCAGGGTACTTCATGTATGCTACAGATGGAGAAGAATCCATTGCGCATCTTTAATAAAGTAATTACCTGATGTTTCCTTTTAATAGCCATGCTGGGGGCTCTGGTGTTTCAGAGTGAATATTGTGTATTTCTAAATGCAAGGTGAAATTTTGATTCAAATTCAGTGAAACTTTCATGCTAATTTCACTTTCTCCCAAGGTATGCTTAACTGTTGCAATGCTAGATGAAGAGAGAAAGTGAAAACTCCTGGTTTTACAGTTTTCTGTTTTTTCTTAGCATAATTAAATCATGAACAAAGCTGTGTATCTTTAGCACCCAGTGTTAATATTCAAAAATATTCTTTAGGGACACTAGGATCTTTGCTGTTTTTCTTTGTTACTGTGAAGGAACTCTCCAGTTGCCTGTGTAATGATCTGTTGCATAGAGTTAACGTGGTAGAAGGTGGTGATAGCATTCAGCGGGTCAAGCATAATTGAGTGCTTACCTCAATTTCAGAAACTAAATTAAATCTTAAAATCTCTTGAGCATTTACATTTATATTCCTAACACTTACAGAACAAAGTTTCAGATCAGGAGGTAACAATGCCACAAATGTTTTTTGAAAAGGAAAAGCTCACTCTGTTAATTTAGAACTTAGCATTTAACTCAAAACCAAAATCCTGCAGTGTAGATTAAATTGTATTTGCTTGTATTTTACATCTCTCACTCTATCTGTGTTCCTTAAGATATTAGTGCAGTGTTCTTGAGTCAAGAGCTATGATAAATCATACTGTGTCACTATCATGTCGGTAGGTATAGTTTTCTTGATGGGAAGATGGTTCTTGTTTGGTTTGAGTAATATATGATGATTGTATTGGAATTTTGTTTATATAAAGTCTACTTTAAATTAGTGTAATTTGTCCAAATCTGGGAGAGTGGAAAAACAATGTTAGGAGAAAACATAAACACGGATCAAAGAGTTCATATCCTCAATTGCATTTTACATACTTCATCTTCAGAGTTCAGTTTGGGTAAAAATGACTTATGTTTATAGATTCATAGGATGGTTTGGGTTGGAATGGACCTTAAAGACCATCTAGTTCCAACTCTCTGCCATAAGCAGGGCACCTTCTGCTAGATCAGGCTGCTCCTGCCCATTTCAACTAACCTTGAACACTTCCAAGGATGAAGCATCTACAGTTTTAATGTCTAAAGCACCCGTAGTAACACAATAATACTAGGGATGCAATGCTTTGTGCTGAAGAGTATGCAATTAAGTCAAGATAAAATATTTAGTTTAAACATACTATCTAAAGATACAGATTTGGAGTTCTGCCTGCATGAACTTTTTCAAATGTTTAAACAGAATGGAAAGTATGCTTTGCTTGAAATTATTAGTTTTGAAATGCTTCAGTTAATAAATGATTCAACCAGAAAAAATGTCTGTTTTGGGTCATTAGGGAAGCTATTCTAAAGGTATGTAAGTAAAAATTATCTAAAATTGCAGTTTTCAAAGATCAGTATCTACAGGTCAGATCAGATTTGAAACAACTTATGGAAGCACTGAACCTCATAGCAGATTAATATTAACTTCATGTTTTTCATGCCTGCTTTTTCTGAAGTTTCTTCTTTTAAGCTTTTTTTCTCCAGCTGTCTCTGTGAGCTTTTTCAAGGCTGCTTTGTTGAACAGCTCTGATAACCAGCAGCTCTGTGTCGTTCTTACTGTTGCAAAATATTATTCAGGTTTTATTTCCAAATGATATTGCAAGACTTCTTTTCTGCTACTCAGAATAGCCTCGTGCAGATCTGCAGAACCTGCTCTTCGTCTCCTTCTCTGCCTGCCCTGAGCCCGTGGCTGTGCCCTCTCCAAGGAGGGTGTGGGTGCTCAAGCTGGGGGCAGAGGTACAGCATGGATTTTGCATATCATTCCGCATAGCACGGTGGTGAGTCTTTCCTTAAATAGGAAGACCTGCAACCTGTACATCTGGACCTGTTTCTCCCCTTGTGTTTGTGACAAGCAGCTGCCAATTCCATCAAAAAACTTCTAAAAGAGATGGATCCCACTGTCAAAAAAATAGCCTGAAACTTCTTGTTTCCAACTGGAAGGAAGCTCGAGTGACCTCATGGAAACCAGACGGTTTCTTTTAGATAGGGTACTGGGAAGGCGAGGATGTGACAGTATGAGAAGGGCTGAAGATGGAGACAGAAGTAGAAAACAGTTGGGAGTTGTAAAATGTAGGCAGATATTGAAATGATACAGCGGGAAACTGAGGACTTCTCTGAAAAAAAAAACCACCATTAGCAATCAAATTTTGCATTATTGCACCTAACCCCGTAGGCGGATGTTCCTTTGCTGGAATAAGAGCATGCCACTATGATTAAAAGATAACTCATCCTTTGTGGATATTTTTTCCCACAGAGATGATTCCTGAGCCAAGTACTGACTGTAGAAAGGAGACCGAAGTTCTAGAATTAGGGAGATGTGTAAGGGAGATACTTAAAGAACGGAAAAGCAGGGGGTTGGAGCATAGTGGACGAGCAAGGGATTTTCCTTGGCTCAGGGGTGAGGATTGAATGCTTTCTCTGAATTGCTTATTTTAAATACTATTCTTTTCAGTGCACTGTGCATGATTTTCCCTCTCCTGTTTAGTTGAAGTAATATTCTGAAAACTGTACATCAGTTCTGTAGCAGTGCTTCAGGGAGGTGGGGACTTTTAGCAAACAAACAAAAAACAAAGAAAAACTGAAAAATAAAACAAATCTGAAATGTATTTGAAGAAGAACCAGTAGCCTCCATGTTTTTGTGCCTGTGGCAAGTCCATATGTGAGATTCTCTGTAAATGACTGCATTGAACAGCATGCTGGGGCTGTAACGACTAATCCTTCAGCTCTCTGCAGTGTCTCTTGACAGCACTTAAAATGCTGTTCCATAGGTTACTGTGGTTGCTATGTTGATTGAAATAGATTTAATGAACAGCTCTGAAGTCACTATTGAAAGCCTCTATGTAGGGAGGGGACTTGCTATGTAGTGGTGTGACTGTTAACACTGAAGATCAGAATTGTAAAGTATTCATATATGGAACACCTGCTGAATACTGAAAGGGGAAAGAACACACTTTGGTCCTTTACATGAAAGCTCTGTTCTTTATTGCTCACTTTTTGGCAATGTGTACAACTACATGTACTTGCAAATATTCATCTTGCAGAAAGCAGTAGGCAGTTTGAAATCAGAAATAACTCAGGCTCTTCTCTTTATTTATTTTAATGGAGGTTTCCAAAATATGTCTAGAAAATTCCCGCTTTCCCATAAGCTCCATTTGGACGTAGACTAGCACTTCCTTAGGACTGATGTAATTAAATATCAGTACTTTTCAGCACAGCTACTAAACCCCAAAGAAAATCTTATAATGGAAGAGTCATTTTGTTGAATATGGCACTTTTGAGCATGAGACTTTTATTTAGTATTTTGGAAGGGTGCACTTTAATTGTTTTGAAATAATACATTATTTTCTATTCCAACATATTAAATTTAATATTAAAATTTGAACAAATGCTTTAAGTTTTACATTCAGCAGAGGAATCAATTTTTTAATTACATTTATTTATTTATTTATTTGTTTGGTGGAATGAAAGACTTCAAAGTGAAAAATTCCATAAGAAACAAAAATGACTTATGTGAAGAACTAGCAAGGGAATATTCTAATTGCAGTCAATCGTGTATCAGCAGTGATTGTATTGATGAACATAACATATTTTTAATGATATTTTGCAATGGTTCTGTTATGCAAAGTACAGTCAGTTCAAATAACTTTCAGAACGGGGGCGAGGGAGAACACCAACTAATTCCATCTGTTACATTTTACTCTGCAAATGAGTTCTTCCAGCACTGAAAGGTTGATAGTACTTGGTTACCAGGATGGAGCTGAGCTGTTCAGTAGGGAGTTGGGGCTTTGGCAAAGATTCCTATACAAACTGAGAAATAATAAATGGGTTAGGCTTTGGCATTTGCTCTGTAGTTTTACTGATTTCTTTCTTTTTCGTTCTTTCTTTTAATCTTCCTCTGACTTTTGTTTTTGTTGATTAAATTGGCAGAAAGCTTATATTTTCCAAAATAGGTTGACATTTCACATTTGCTAAATGTGAAAGTTGATTTTCAGATGCTTTTTGGACTCTGAGGTTATTGTGTATCTTTTAAACTTTTTTTTTCCCTCTTACTTTATTGTGTTTTCACTAGTATTTTAAGAGCTCTCCTTTTTCTCCCTTAGGAGACAGATGAACAGAAACGTCACAAAATTGCCAGTGAACTTCTGCAAACAGAAAAAGCCTATGTTAGCCGACTTGGCCTCCTAGATCAAGTATGTTTCTCTTGATTTTTTCTTCTATTTCATTAAAATGGCTGCGTGCACATGTAAATTATGTAAAGGAGGTTGTATGTTTTTCATACGTCAGTGACCTTTACAGTCAGTCATTTGTGGTTGCTGCATAACTTTGCCTTTTTTTTTTTTTTCCTAATTTAAGAACAGTGCATTTTTTTAAAAAGTGTTTTAGAATGTTGTATTGCAAATCTTCTGTGTGCATGAGTAGAGTTCATCATAAGCAACAGTAGTGCAAAATCCACACTAGTAACCAATCCAATAAAAGGGATGGATAATACTACGCTCACTCATTTATTGGCTTCTCTTGAGTTGGGCAAGAAGTGTCATTTTATAGTACTGAAGTTGCCTGCCCACTAGCAAATTAAGTCCTTCAGACTTGAGCCACATGAATAGCATTTCTCTTCAGTGCTAACGAGCCTACAAAGATGCCCATTCTAAACCCTACATGCCCTATTTTCCCAATGTTCATTTAGACTACATCCTGTTAAAGTGAACAAAAATTACTTCTCCTGCAAGAGAAGAGTCAAGTTCTTGTGCTCTGTAGAGTTAAACTAATAGTTCTTAAATTTGAAAAAACTTAAATTAGTTCTTAGTATTTTCTTATTCTTTTTTACTTTTCACAGAACGCCTATATCCATTTTATCTGAGTACTTATAGCTATGCATTGCCTTATTCCATGATTTTTTTCTCAGATATCACTGTTTAAACTTCTCAGGCCTAATGCATAAGTCTTGTACATGTTGCTGAGGAAAAAAAATAAGAAGCCTCGACTGACAGAATACTTGTTTGGATTACCTGGGGAATCTAAGTAATTGTCCTTAAAAGTAGTGAGGGGAGAAAAATTCTGATTAGATTGGGAAAAAACCAATACCTATTTATTTAATTTATGGCTTTTACTGACAGGTAATGTACAAGTATTGTCCTTGATTCAGTCATGCATGGATTACTCTATGACTTTTCCAAATATTAGCTGGATAGAGTTCTGAAAAATGGTTTCAAGCACAGCTGCTCATCTAGTGATTGTGAGGAAAGTGGATTGTTTGTGGCCATTGTGCTTCTAAACTGGGCTTAAAGTATGTAACCTTTATAGTCTTTGAAGGAATTTATCCACATTTTCTTATTGTCCTCTCAGAGATGCAGCAAAGTGAATTTTAAAGTATAAATGAAAGTGCGAGGCATAGCTCCCCATGAGCACTTGTTTATGTGATGTGCATGTTAAGAGTTATATGTCTCTACTGATTTTGTGGCTACAAGTCAGATAGAGCAACTGATGGGGAAATAATGCTTTTTTTTAATTATTTTAGAGACTACGGTAGTATTAAAGTCTTTTGCACTTTAAATGGTTTAGTCTGTATAGTCTGTTATAGTCTGTCAGTTACTTGACATTTTAAGGATAAGGAGCTACAGCATACAGACTGTTGGGCTAATGGTAATCAGAAATCATGCTCACTGAAGAGAAAGTGAGAATGGAAAACATGACTGGAGAACTGGGAAAGCTGAGAAGACCTAACTGTTAAAACAGGCAGGATATTGGAGTCAGACTAGAATGGCACTGCTTCAGTTTGGCTTTCCTTATGTCTGCTCAGCCTACAGCACTTCTGTGGCTCAAAACAAAAAAGCTAGGTGTAACAGGAGGAGCAGCTTTTAACTTCTGGGAAAGGAAACCATTTCTGTGATGATCTGCCTACATTATTGAAACATTAGTCTTGTCATGATTGGAGTAGGAAGGAGAGGATGGCTCTTCATCCAGTGATAAAGGATAAAAGGCTAATAGGTGTGGGGCTCTTTTTCTGCATTGCAGGTATTTTACTCCAGACTCCTTGAAGAAGCCAACAGAGGTTCTTTTCCAGCCGAAGTGGTTAACAAAATCTTTTCTAATATTTCATCAATAAATGCCTTCCACAGTAAATTTTTACTTCCTGAACTTGAGAAAAGAATGCAAGAATGGTAAGAGATGATTCACTGATTAGTAATTTACTAAAACAGTGTCTGTAGAAGCTTTTATGGGGTTAAGGTAGGGAAGATACTTTCATAATTAAGTGCTGCAATACAAGGAAACATTGTGGGTTGGAGAACATCTGCTCCTCTACTCTTCATCATGATCTGTCTCAGCAAAAGACTTTCATCATTAGCTCAAACTGAGACATCTATCTTACCAAAGCCAGTGAGATTACTCATGATTAAAAGCCCTGCTGAATTAGAGAATCAAACTGAAATTGTGCAACCTGATGAATTCAGTGCACATAATAAAAAATTGAGACAAAGTGGATGTATTTGTTTTGTGCTACCCTTGCAGAACAGAAATAAGAATAGAATAGTTCAGTTGCAAGGGATCTTCAAGGATCTAGTCCAACTGCCTGATCACTTCGTGACTGACTAGATGTTACAGTATACTACTAAGGATGTTATCCAAATGTCTCTTGAATGTTGACAGCCAGGGGACATCAACCATCTCATCAGGAAGCCTCTTCCAGTGTTTTGATCACCCTCACTGTTTTTCCTGATATCCAGTCTAAATCACGCCTATTGCAGCTCAGTGTGGTTTCCTTACATTCTGTCATTGCTCTCCAACACAGTAATCTTTCCTATTATTGCTTTCAGTCGTAAAATGGAATACGTATTAATTTGTGTTTGGGGTTTTAATTTCAAACAGAAAACTAAGTCAAGAATATTTGCAGCAAGATGTATAAATATAATCCCTAATGTACTCATCTACTATTGTATCTTTATCCTTCCTTGGTAGATGGGATTTTGGAGATACCAAAATATGGGCATGTATTTCTGGTCTATCTTATGAAATGGTTTAAAAAATTGTTTAAAGTAGAAGTAGTTAGCATACACAAACTATGGTAGCCCTGAACAGTCTGTAATACAGGAAAGTAAATAAAACCTGAGTATTGTGAAATACAACAAAGTGGGTTTTTTTGTTGTTTAAAATTCCCATAAAAATTCTGACGACTTCCCTGAGTTTTGGTTGGTTTTGAACACTTAAAGTAAAAGTCACAGAATCACAGAATTGCAGCAGTTGGAAGGGACCTCAATGTAGAGTTCTTGAAATTGTGAAAGAGAACAGAAGCAGATTCTTCTTTTAGAATAAAACACCATGTGTGTCTAAACTTATCCAGTGGAAATGGTTTGGTAATGGCATATTGAATGAGCTGAGCAACAGCTGGAGCTGAATATCTCTTACAACATATGGCTTGAAAACAGTGCAATATATTTCCCATGAAAAGAGCAAAATAGAGCATAATATCAATTCCAAGTCAAAATACAAATCTAAATGCTTTTTTGTTGTACCCAAGCAAGTCCAATAGCAAATACCTGTGAAGAATATAAAGCCACAATGTGATATCCTGTGGATTTTTGGGGGTTTTCTTGGGGACAGATTATTCAACACAATGTTTTAGACTGCAGCATTCTTTGGCAATTTCAGAACTGACCTACTGATGTCATTCTTGCTTTAATTTGGAACTACAAATTCCAATTCCATTTGGATGTCTGTTATCTTATATATTGTAATCACCTTGGCTGTGTGAATTTTTACAGACTTTTGCTTAACTTCCACAATTAGCAAGTATTTAATTCTAGATTTTTTTAGAATGCTTAGGTGAATACCACTGTGGTACACAAAATAGGAAGTGGTTCTGTACCTACAAACAATGTGAAATCCTATTTCTTGAGCTTGCTGGTGTTTGCTGTTCAAGTAACTTTCCCTTCTGAACACCTTTTGAAGCAGTGGTGTGTCACAGTAGGGTGTTGGTGTAATTGCAGGATTGCTTCTCCTCAGACCACAACAGTGTGTTGATTTTTGACTTTGTAGAATCATAGAACCATTAAAGTTTCTAATAACATCTAGTCCAACCCCAATCCATCACTACCGTGCTTGCTAGCCATATCTCTCAGTGCCACATCCACATGTTTCTTGAACAACTTTAGGAATGGTGACTCCACCAGTTCTCTGGGCAGCCTATTACAGTGCCTCACCACTCCTTTTGAGAACAAATCGTCCCTAATATCCAACCTGCACATCTCCTGGTACAAATTGAGGCCATTATCATTAGTTTCCTGGGAGAAGAGAGCCCACCTTGCTACAATCTCCTTTCAAGAGATTGAAAGCTACCTTAGACAGCTGCCACTCACTAGATCAAGTTGTCTGGGGCCCAATCCAACCTACTGAATTCCGGACATAATGGATTTCTGAATGAGTGCTTGAAAACAAAATGTGAAACACATTTTATTTTGCAGTTCTGACATATGCATATGTGCTGTTATACTTTCTGTGCACATAGAGTACAGTTTCTCTGTGCCTGTCCTTCAGTTAGTTTCTGTACCATTCTAATTTGTTTTAAGATGCTCTCAGTAATTGAGAAGAATGTGGGAAAGTTATCGCAAAAGTCTGGAATCCCAGGTATTCTCACTACTCTATCCATTTTGTCAGATAAATAGTAAGTTTTTTTAAAGCTGTAAATGCATGTATTTATACTGAGCACTGAAGGGAAACTCTATAGTATGAATTTGATGAACAAAACCACAGGTTTTTACTGAGGGTAAGGTACGTCCACAGAAGTATCAGATGATATAATACTTCTGAGGAACTGCAGGTAAAATAATTTAGGTTGTGTTTCGTAAAGAAAGACTTTCAAGCTTTTCATTATAGTTTTCTGTTCTTTAGTGTTCCACTTGGTCTGTAATGCTCATACATCACCAAAAAGAATGCAGAAACTCATTCCATGTTAATTCAGTTCCTCTTTAACAGTTGTGTTGAAACTCTACACAAGGTGATTCCAAGCAGAAGGATTCTCTGTTAAATGCTTGAAACCTTTTGATAACCATGTGCAGTTTTCTTCTTTTCTGCCTGCTCTGAGATTCCACTCTCCTACTTTGCAGGTCTACCACCCCTAGAATTGGAGATATCCTGCAGAAGTTAGCTCCTTTTCTTAAGATGTATGGAGAGTACGTGAAGAATTTTGATAACGCAATGGAATTGGTGAAAACATGGACTGAACGGTCACCTCAATTCAAATTCATCATTCAGGATATTCAGGTAATGTGGAGAATAATGTAGAGCTGCAAGTAGTACAAGCATGTTTAGGATTTTAAGAGAAAAATGAATAAAACAGAAAATTACAGAGTCTTCTAGAAGTAAGGGTTTCTTTTCTCCACTTCATGCTGCAGTTTTCTTCTCTTTCTCTCTCCACATGTGCATAAATACCCACATAAATCCAAACTTCCCACTGCATCACAGAGGACCAATGTGTAAAGCTTGAAACATGGGAAGACTAAATATATTTTTGTCATAGATACTGAGAGTAAGTAGTTTTAGCATAAAATCGTGCATCAGTGCAGCTTTAGATCCTCGTACTGAATCTGTAGTATTCTTTTGGCTCACACCAGTGCTGTTTATGCAGAACACTTAGCTTTGGAAGTAGGTCTGAAATACAGTATGCTGAGCCATAAAATGTAAAAGGAGTCTTGACAGCAACACACTGTTCTTCTCAAGTGTGTTTCATATGCTATAGTGCCCCCTGTAGGTTTCTCTGTGAAAGGCAGGTATGTATCTTTGTCCTGCATACCCAACATCTAGAAATACTGCAAGATATTTCTGCTTAAATTTCATTGCAATAAAGGACATCTTGATTCTAAGCCAAGGAAGGCAATTATGTGTGTTTTAATGTAATATTTTAATTACTTCTAAGTTTATGGAAAAGAATATGTATCTTTAAATGGTACAATATCCCCAAGTATGAATAAAACTAAGAAAGCATTCTCTCCTCAAAGAGATAAAATATACTTTTACTGCTCATTTAAGAGACTTTTTCTAACACATGATCCTGACCTGTTCATATGAATTCAGTGCTCTTTTTCTGATTCTCAGAGTTACTACAAAAAGAATGGTAAAGTTCACTGGAGTTGGGGAATTATTTTTTGGTAGGGCTTCACTTTATACATTCTGCTGAATATTTAGGATATTATTTTTACAATTTAGGAAAGAACTAATAACTATTTGTTTTGTTAAAGTAGGTTTTGTAATTTTTT
This sequence comes from Perdix hodgsoniae, assembly GCA_035772895.1. Lineage (NCBI taxonomy): Eukaryota > Metazoa > Chordata > Aves > Galliformes > Phasianidae > Perdix > Perdix hodgsoniae. The sequence continues at coordinate 4,212,503 of JAPSGF010000038.1, read as the reverse complement.
TTTCAGGTCTGTCATGCATGTTTCTAAAATACATTATTTGTTTTATCTATTATAATTTTTATTTTACTAAATCCTTGTAAAGTAGTATTTTTGCTTACTACACTGAAATATGTTTACAATTTTTTAGAAGGAAAAGGTGTGTGGAAGTTTGACATTACAACATCACATGCTAGAGCCTGTACAACGCATTCCACGCTATGAGATGCTTCTAAAGGACTACCTAAGAAAATTGCCTCAGGACTCCCTAGACTGGAAAGATGCTGAAAGTAAATATCTACTAGTCAATAAAATAGTGGTAATAAACTTTTAGTAAGGGGATACTGTAAATTAAAACCATTTTCAGGGAAAAAAAGTGAAAAGAAAAACACTGCAAAAAGAATGGTAGCATTTATTCAGTGGAGTAGTAGGATTCTTTGGAAAAATATTTGAAAAGTAGATGAAATTAGTATAGAAACTGTAAAGCCTTTAGTTATTCTAATGGAGTATGTTAGTTTTGCTTTAGTTTTGGAATTGCGCTCAAGTTTTTTTTTTGTTTGCTTTTACTCATCAGATTATTTCTTTATGCACATGTATTTTATTTTATTTGGAAAAAAAGAAAGAGGAAGATTTAGACTGTTTCATTTTTAAACTTACAGGGAAAAAGAAAAATCAATTTTCAATGTTTTTCCTCTTTGTATTTTATTATTAGCAATATTATCATAAATATTAGTAATATGAGGTGTCTGAACTAAAAAAAAAAAACAAAAAACATTGTGTGATATTCTGGAGTACTTTGTGAAAAGAGGTGAGAGAACCGTGACTGTTCCTATCACAAAAGTGTGATTCTAAGTATTGAAGCTCACCTTAAGGTAATCTACAATAATCCTCTTCTGATCTTTCCTGACTGTTATTTCCATTTGGTTGCTAAATTTCTTGTATTGTCCACTTTACCTTTGTTAGTTTTCACTGACAATGTAATGAATTTATCATAGTGTGTGATTTGTGTAAAAATTACAAACATAGTTTTGTAGAAATTTCCATTTTTCTGTGCAATAGAAAAACACATGAAAATGCAGCTTTTTGTTTTGCTTTTCTTTCTTTCCTTTTTTTTTTCCTTTTATCTAGAATCCCTGGAAATTATATCCACTGCAGCAAGCCACTCAAATAGTGCAATAAGGAAAATGGTAAATTATTCTTGTTTTACTGTTCATTTTTAAAAATATTGTAGTTGAGTATTTTGTGAAGCTAGGAGCATGAATTGAATATTTTCCCTAAAATGGAAAAAAATTACTTCCCTGTGTCCAAGTGATTGCTTCTTCCCGCCATATTTATACAGTTCATGGAGATGATAAACAAAATTTGACAGTGCACCTAACCTGCATGTTTCAGGTTCAAATATCTTGGACTCTTAACCTTGTTGCATCTGTTTCTGTTGGTGGAAAAATAATGTTTGTAAAAAATAGTTACTGTTTCCCTACTGTTATCAGACTGTCACGATAGGTATGCTTCATTAAGTATTCAGAAATACTTAATTAGTATTTTGAAATTTTAGAATTAGAATATCTCTTAGAATTAGAATTTAGAATTTTGAAAAAACAATAAATTATGCATGCTCTCTGTATACCAATATTTTTAAAGACTATCATAACATTTCTTAAAGCTGTATCAACTTGATTAATCAATCTGCATGGTTGACTATATATACCAGCTACATATGTATATACATATACATATACATATACATATACATATACATATACATATACATATACATATACATATACATATACATATACATATACATATACATATACATATACATATACATCTGTTACAAAACTAATATTCTCCAGACTTACACAAGCTCCTGGCATTTCCTTTAAAATGCATTAAGATCAGTGCTGTTAATTAATAAGCTTTATAATTGCGTTTTCCGTGAACAGGAGAATCTAAAGAAATTGTTAGAGATATATGAGATGCTGGGAGAAGAGGAAGACATTGTGAACCCTTCAAATGAACTGATAAAAGAAGGACAGATCCTTAAACTTGCTGCTCGCAATACATCTGCTCAAGAACGGCACCTTTTCCTAGTGAGTATGATGCTGCCTTTTTGCAAGGATGGCTGTATGTCTTTCTTGAAAGAAGTGCGAAAGAGAGGCAAATTCTCTTCTAGTTGATGGCAATGAGTAACCTTTCCTTTAATGATATTTGAGCCTGAGCAAACCCTATACTGCTTGTAGAAGGGCAGGAGAACACTGTTCAGAACTGGACCAGCACCTAACAACTCATCATTAAATAAACAGCTGCCGATCTTAAATGCAAGTCCAACCCACTGGTTTTCTGTTTTAATATTAAAATAATAATAATAATAATAATAATAGATGTTACTTACATACAATAAACAATCGTTTATATGCAGCCCATGACCATTCCTCTTCACTCAGTGCAGCCCAGGCAAACCAAAAGGTTGGACACTTGTGTTCTAGAGCACGGGAACTTTGCAGTTCTCATAAAACAGAAATGTAGCTGCTTGGGATTTCAGTCCTGATAGACTGTGTGTCTTGGTGCTCATGTAAGCCTCATGGTCCTGTGGGAACTTCTTGTTATGGCAGTTCATCCTCTTGACAGGAGCCCATTTCTTCTCTTAGGGATAACATACTACAGCAGTGTGCCCTTAAAGCTCCCTCGGAAAAGGTGTGATGCAGTTCATTGCTTAATGCAAGAGGTGACAAGTTCAAAAGGGATTTGAGTATATCTTTTAAAAAAATACAGAGAAAATATGAGGAAAGATGTGAGAGAAGTAAATTCATTAGAGCTTATTTAAGAAATATGTTCCTTGGCTGGAAGTTTGGACATTTACATAAGAATGTAAATGTTCTAATATTTAGTAAATGAATGCTTATTTGTCCTGCTCAGGTTTTTGTTTTTGGTTGTTTTTTTCATGTGATATTGAGGTTTTCCGTGAAGAAAAACTGTAAGACCACAGTATTCATTTCTTTTGGTGAAATGACCCATATCCTTATCTAATAATAGTAGTTGCAAATTCTACAATACTAAGTGATTTGGTAGAGGGTAAAAATGAATTTATACTTTGAAGAGCAGAGTTCTTACTGTGCAATTTAGAATAGTTTCTGCGAAACTGAGGCATGTGAATTATTTTTTCAACAAAAGGATTACAATGGCATAAAATATCCAGTTGGAGCATAGAATCATAGGAAGGAACCTTTAAGATCATGTAGTTCTGACCCTCCTGCTATAGGCAGGGACAACTCTCTCTAGACCAGGTTCCTCAAAGCCCCATAAAGACTGGCCTTGAATGCTTCCAGTGAGGGAGCATCCGCAACGTATCTGGGCAACTGTTCCAGTGTCTCACCACCCTCACAGTAAAGAATTTCTTCCTAGTATCTAGTCTAAAACCCTCTTACAGTTTACAGCCATTTCCCCTTGTCCTGTCACTAAGTATAGTAGACAATAAATGTTATGAAGACTGCTGTATATACAGAGCAATTATTCTGAGAGCTGTTGGGCCTGGCCTTAAATTTTATTTCTAAACCCCATAAAAGTATTAGAAAAAAGATGTCTTGCATTACAGTTTTGGTCTCTGCATGTATCAGCTAAGCAGAAAAGAACCCGCTTTCCACCTGTTTAGTTTAGCTTTGTGATATTGTCTAGTTCTCAGTAGGAACTGGCTGTTTTTTGTGTTTTTGTTAATGTAGTGCTATGTATTTATTTTTCTCCCTAGTTTAACAATATGTTGCTTTACTGCGTCCCCAAGTTCAGCTTGGTAGGATCAAAGTTCTCAGTTCGAACCAGAGTTGGCATAGATGGTATGAAGATTATAGAAACGCATAATGAAGAATACCCACACACTTTTCAAGTGTCTGGAAAGGAGCGAACGCTGGAGTTGCAGGCCAGGTAAGAGAAGTCTTTTGGTTTTTTATGGAGGACTAAGTTTATACATACATAAATTGATCTGATAGATTTGAGAGAAGATAGAATGTGTTTCATCTTAATATCATCTTAATAGTTTTAAAAATAACATAGGCAGCAAAAAGCATAAATTGTCATTCCAAGATTCTCTTGGAGTGGAAGATGCAGCTACATCATATAGTGTGTTGCCTTTCTTTGTTGAAATGTCCAAGACAATTGTGAGTGAGCTGGCTGGAAAATTGAGATCAGTGTATGCAAAGGTGAACTGTCTGGCTTCATCAGGAGTTTTGAGACAATGAATATTAATCTGGGCACTGCTGCTGCCTCTGGTACCTGAACCACTTTAGTAGAAATGGATCAGTTCAACTCAGGCTTCATCCACCCAACAAAACTATCTGGTGGGGATATGTCTCCAGAATGTAGTTCTTTGCAGTAGTAGATGGGTTCCTACTTTCCTCCATTCTTCAGATCTTTTTATTTTCCTCTGATTCCAGAGAGCAATCTGAAAGACAAGTTCTTTTAGTTCTTGGGTTCTTTCCTTCCAATTGCATTATTCTAAATGGCACTCTTCCACTTTTTATTATTAGTCCTCTCATCTCTTTCTTGCTGGGTTACCCTTCTATTTCTTCTTTTTGCATTGCTAAGACTAAATTTTCCCTGTCTATGCTACCTCAAATAAACTAGGGCAAGTTTAACATCCACCTAACCTGTTGGAGCTTCTTTAAGGTCTTATTCATAGCAATCAGGATGTCATTGCAACTTGATAAGGATATCTGTGGTGATACAATTCTGTGTCCACACTATACATTTGGAGACAGACCATACCTTACAATCAAATTAAAAACTGCAAGATATTTTTCTTCATGGAAAAATACTTGAGAGTAACAGAAGTGACTACAGAAGTGTAACAGCACACAACAATTAGCCTATTCTATAATTTAATTTGAAATTCAATACAATAATAAATATTTGTTTTAAAAAATGGCAGGAAAAAGCTTTCCATTCAAATCTAGAAGACTTCTGGGATAAAGCTTTTTTTTGCTCTCAGTCACTTCCTTTATCAATTGATGCATGTTTTTTTGCTAAGTATTTGGCAAGCAGTTATGCCACATATCTACTTCAGTGGTGTAAAATGGTATCTTGTTGTACCAGTTGTGAAGTACTTTTTATTTGGAAGAAGAAAGCTCCAACCAAGTAAGATTATTTTGGTATGTTTCCCAAATTATCAGTAATTTAGGTTATTGCATTAGCTTGAGAAGTACCCATCTTTGTTTTGTTTTATGAACATTTTTAGAATGGATTAAAACTGTACAAAGTTCTGGGAAAAAAAAAAAAAGTACTAACTGAAATCTTATTAAAGTAGGTTATTCAAGCCTTGGTTAATATGTGAGTATTTTATGTACTCTATGCCTTAATATCCCCAATTCAGGAGTTTCTATTAACTGTGCTATGTTTAGTTTAGCCTCGGAATTTTCTTTACTAGTATGCTTTTATTTATTTATTTTTCAGAATACTATTTGAGGGTATTTTCCATCAGTAGTTTTAAATAGTTGGTAAATTATTTCTTTGAGAGGTTGCTAATCTGGAATAATGTTCAATAGCTCAGCTTTTGTTTTTTTAGAGTAAGCAGGTAAGGAAAACTATTTTGTCTAAGACAGTTTTTCTACCTGCTGTATGGATGGTAGGTGGAGATGGGAAACACTTGTTCAGGATTCTACTACCTAACAAACTGCAGTAATGTTGGAAAACAATGTGTGAATAAAGAGTCATTTTTATTGAGGTGTTGTTAAAGTTGTCTTTTGTGTCCTTCATAGCAATCCATTACAAACTGAAATTTTGCACATCAGACATTATATGGCTACAGCAGTATTTTTTCCACATTGTTGCCCAGGTTGACCATCGCTTTCAAAGAGAGAGATATATTTTGGTGCTAATTCTCATCTTTGTGACTTAAAGCTTGTGGATAAACTGTATTAGTTACCATCGCTGTCCAATTTGTAATGGCGCAACTATCTTAAAATAAGTAACTTTGCTAAAGATTTGAATGTCAGAGTCCTATTGATGTATTTTAAAGAGAAATCTATCACACAAGGTTGGAGTTTAATATATTCCCTCTATCTAATCTGTCTCATCTGTATGTTTTATCTATACTTACTATTAAGTCATCTGTAGTCCATCCAAACATTAAAAAGGAAAAGTCAGCGATCTGGTTCTTAACGTTGAAGAGTTTTCCTTTTATTGCAATTGGGTGTTTTTATTGCCACTGTAGAAAAATTTAAACAAAGCAACAAAAACAGTAAGAAAATTATTTTCTATAAGGATGAAAATCTGGTCAATAGATATACAGGAGAAACGTGTTTTGATGTGAACTTAGTAGTGCACAAAATGAGAGAGCAAAGTACACCTACACCTAGATAGTTTGCATTTTCCTCCGTTCCTTTCTGTCCTGCTCTTTAAAAAACAAAAGAAGTAATCAACAATGGGAACACTACTATTTGTGAGTTTGTCTGTTTTAGTTGGATGGTTAATTAGCAGTGTTGTCTTATTTTGAATTAATGAAAATTAATTCAGATTCTTGGCTTTTGCAGGAAGTTGCTGATAGTGAAATAATGTTTTCTGAACTAGTTTTGGACTAATGTGTCAAATATTTCTTTTAGTTCTGAACAAGACAAGGAAGAATGGATAAAGGTAAACCCTTCTACATTCTTTTTTTTTTTTTTTAATGCATTTTCACTGAGGCAATCAAAAAGCAATATTCATATTTTCTGGCTGTCGTTTCCTTCTGCTAATCAATAAATGGTCAAAATGCGGACTGTCCAATAGAACTGTAGTGTATTTGAAAAGTTTTTCCATTGTTTCCCTAGGCACTTCAGAATACCATAGAAGCTTTTCAGCAGAGGAATGAAACTTTCAGAAATGCTATTGCTAAGGAATATGAAGACATGCCCGTGGAGGTTTCTGTAAGTTGCTTTTATTCCTTCGTAACCCTATTAGTACCCATTTTGTTCTTCAATATCTGGAAAAAAAAAATATATCACAAGCAGCTTTGTTTTCCAACTAATCATCCTTAGAGCAAAAGAAGTACAAAGTAGTCATTTTGCTCGTAATTGTTTTTCTTCATAATGCCAAATCTTATAAATGAGTCTTTTTTTATTTTTCCCCTTGAAATGCATAACAGAGTATCCTTTCATTCGTGCATAATCGTTTTTGACTGTGTTCTTTGTTATTTCTTGTATAGATTTCAAAATGCATCTAGAACTGTTTTGCCATTTCCGTTCCAGAGGAAGAGAATAATTATTTTCTCTATTAAAATTTCTGTACAATTTTTTTTTTTTTTATCCTTCCATCCTTCCCCTGCCCACTTCAGAACGCTGAGCTTGGGAAGAGAGCACCAAGGTGGATCCGAGACAATGAAGTAACCATGTGCATGAAATGCAAGGAGCCCTTCAATGCACTGACAAGAAGGCGGCACCACTGCCGAGCGTGTGGACATGTAAGTACAAAACTGCTGTAGGTGAGCTGGCTTAGAAATGGCACTCAGCTGACGTCTGGTGGCTGTCTGTTATACTGCAGTTTGTTACTGCACTTGTGACTGAAAGGAGAATCCGTGGATAGCACCACAAAGAATCTTCTGTCCAAGTTAGTTGGCATAGCAAATTTGAAAGTAATTTGCAGCAGAGGAAGATGTGCATTTGTGGAAAACATCCTGAGTGCCTGTACAAACTGTGCTGTGTTACTTCTCAGTGGTCTCCACTGATCTCAACAGGTTGAAGATTGTTTAAATAGCATAAACCTGCATTACCTCTGACAGCCCTGGCTGCCTCCTGTTCCCATTTTGTACCACCTCTCTCTTATTTGCAAGCAGATCATGAAGCGGTGCTGTTAAAACATTTTCTTTGGATAGCCTTAGAGCTTTTACCAGATGATTTAAGTGTTCAATTCAGTGAACATATCTGAAGCATAATAGAAGGATAAGGTGGGAAGAAGAGAGTATTGCTGCCATTTTCCATATTTGAGGCTACAATAACACATATAACACATCACATTGAAGTAATTAAACAACAGTGGTATGATGTAAGAGTTTTCAGAAGTTAATAAAAGAGCAAACATCCTCTGCTTGTTTTTTATTTTATTTTTTTTTCTTGCTAGTCAGCAGCTGTTCCTTTCTCCAGTAGATGGTAGTGCAAGCCTAGTTTTCATTTTATTTTTTTTTTTTTTTATACAGGTTGTCTTGTACGGCTTCTTTCTAATGTTCACATGTCATGTGAAGGTTTATTGCATTCACGGCTCTGCTTTTGTTCTTTGCTGAACACTAGAGACTTATTCAGAAGCTCGAAATTATTGATTACACAGTTGTCATCCATTTTATTGCTTCTGGGATTGTTATATCTTAAAACTCCTCCATAATCTGAAGTTCACACCTTTACCCATATTTCCCTTTTGGAGTTTGGACTCCTACTTGAGTTCTAACGCATCTCCTTCCATTTTAATTTTAAAATACGTTTCTATTGGGAATTATTTTGAGTCACTGAGAGTGTCTTTCCAGAAGTTAATAACTGGAAACAGAACAGTGTTCTCTATGGATACTGGCTGAAGGTAGTTAGCTAGATTACTACTACAGATCCTTGGCTCTTCATAAAATTTTGTTCAGGTCTTTGGGTTGTTCAAGTCCACTCATCTACCTTACTTTACTGAAATGACTCTATTCGCTGTTTTATGCAGGGCATCTCTTTCAGCTGAAAGAACATTCCTGTAGGAAAATATTTCTAATGAAAGAACTTCCTTCAGTTCTTCTCGCATTTCATTTTTCTTAAATATTTCTTAGAAAGAAATATCAGCAGTGTAACATTTACTTACTTATGAATTTACTTATTACTTATTATTATTACTATTACTTATTACTCATGAACAGATTCTGAAACTGTAAGTTCAGTGTTTATTAACAGGTTAAAAATTAGACATTTCTGATGAATTTTGATTTTTTTCTCTCTTAAAGTACATCCCAGTTATAAATTTCTGAGGTTATGTGGAAAACAAAATGGCGACTGTACCTCTTCAGGTTGATATGTAAAGAAAATGGGAGACTCTTCCTGCAGCGTAGCTCGTCTTATATTCTAATTCTATTCCTGTCTTTAGTTTACAGGTATAATTGAAAGACTAATAGGATTTTGTACAGAGTTGTAATGTAAATAGTGAAGAACACTTCTAGTTAAGAATCAGTGGCACAAATTTGGGAAAATACTATTTTCAATTAAACTATTTATGGCATAATAGCCACTATCTTTCTTTTTCTTCAGAATTGAACAATACATTGCTGTTAGATATAATTATATTAACTTCTAAGTAAATTGTTTTCATGAAATTTTATAAATACTTACAACTTATACAGTTATCTTTTTTGTTGTTGTTTCTAAGGTGGTCTGCTGGAAGTGTTCTGACTATAAGGCACATCTTGAGTACGATGGCAATAAATTGAATAAAGTTTGTAAGGACTGCTATCATGTTATAATTGGTTGTACTGACAGTGAGGAAAAGAAGAAGAAAGGCATCTTGGAGGTATGTAATTTAAAAAATATCGCACGTGCATAAGTGCAAGCAGTTTTGACTCATCAATAGATGAAAAAATGGTAGCATTCTTGTGGGGCTTTTTTGTGTTTGAGGGAAATAAAAGACACATGGATCAAATTCATCTCATCTGATGGATTATTTATTTCACCATTCATCTGTCACAATTCTGCTACAGGACTCCGGTAACACACTAAATAGTCAAGAGACTGCTGTTTCTTGGCATGGTGGCTTTTTCAGGTAGCTGTAGAAACAACTGTCTGCATGCTGTTTCTCATGACAATGAAGTGATTGTCTACCCTGTGGCAGCACTCAGACTGCATCACTACTGGGTGGGAAAGGAATAGAGCTAAGGAAGTATTAGCATGTAGTCATTTTGTGTTTTTCCTATTCTTCTCAGCATCAACATTTAACCTGAGAAATGTGCCATCCTGCCCTTAGATTTTGAGCAATTCACCTAATGTTCTGTCTAGAATTAATGTTTGCTTTCTTATGTTATCTTTAGAATGCATTTGCATTAGATCTTGTCATAGCATTTTGTTGCTGAAATAAAATGGTTGTTCTGTTGGATAGTCAGTAGCTTTTCAATGCCTCACATGAAGTTACCTTAGAAATAAAACCTTACTGTGGATACTAAGATACAGAGAAAGCCTTGCAGAAGGAGGAAAACTATTTAGCCATCTATAAGTGTGTAATCCAAAATTACTGGTGAAAGAAGGAACAGATTATGTGTGCATTAGAGAGTACATTTTGTGACCCTGTGTATGTAATACTTATATAATCTCCCTAATTCAGGTCATTCATTATCTTACTTGCTCAAGCTCTTTTGCCAATATTATCCAAGATGTGTTATGACAAGTGTTGTATTTCAGCTTTTCTGTTCTGTGGTTTTTAGCCTTTCCTAATGAACGTTTACCATCCTCTTTATGCCTTATACTATCCTAGATTGAATCTGCTGAAGTCTCTGGAAATAGTGTCATATGTAGCTTTCTTCAGTACATGGAAAAATCAAAGCCCTGGCAGAAAGCATGGTGTGTTATACCTAAACAGGAAGCTCTTGTCCTGTACATGTATGGTGCTCCACAGGTAAGCCAAGAGGAAATAGAAAAGCTTTTAGTAATTATTGACATTGACAACTGAGGAAGAGAAATCAGATACCTTGGTAATGGAGGAAAGATGCAAGTGTTTTTACCAGCTGGTGTAGTAAATGAAACGCAGCAGGAAGGCAAATTAATTGGCTGTTTCTAATCAGGTACTTCTTCTTCTTAGGATGTTAAAGCTCTGGCTACCATTCCACTTCTGGGCTATACAGTAGATGACACCCCAAGAAGTGCTGACCTCCCACACAGCTTCAAACTGACCCAGTCGAAGTCTGTGCACAGCTTTGCTGCGGACAATGAGGACCTAAAACAGAAATGGTTAAAAGTTATCCATTTAGCTGTCAAAGGTGAGACATCAGAATGTCAAAATGAACTGCAAGTGAATTTAGAAGAACAACCTGAATCTTCTAAAACGTCTGAATGCTGAAGCTCAAGAACACATGGTATTTTTAAAAAATTCAATTCAATTTGTGGTTAACCTTTGAGGAAGGTTAACCTCTTAACCTGTCTTTGCTCAATCAAACAAAAAGAAAAAAACAAAAGCAGAACTTCTTACTACCATATATGTCTTAGCACTTTATGTTTGGGAAAAATTCTGGTCTTTCTTAGGGATTTCTTTCTCGTATTTATGTTCTGTCAAGAAGAGTGATGTACAGGTCCATTTCAGAGACTTCTAAAAAATGTGAATACTATTAAGAATACCTACTAACTTTACTGTACTACTTGTTGATTGTGATGCAGATTTTCATTTTGAAAGTTGCTATTTGATTCATGTTTGCTACTATCACCATGAGTGCAAATATTGAAGCTTCCTGCTCATGTATTAGGAGTTGCAACAGGACAAAAGATATACCTCCACAATGCCAAAATAGATCTGTAGTTAAATATACAGGGATAGTTTGGTTTAATGTAAGTAGTTTGTAGGTTGAATTCCACAGATCTGTACATATGTTGTATTCATTTGTTTCTTTTTAATTAAAGTAATGCAAATTGCTTTTACAGGTATACTGGCTTTTAAAGTTTCAGTTTATCAAGAAAACAATATAATGATTTTCAGTCTAGAAAGGAATACATAAAAGATGAAAAGTATATAATATATGTACAGTATTAAAATGTACAATATTCAATTTTTGCTCTTATTTCCTGAGACTGGGTTCCTGTTAATGAATAATTTATTTAAAAAGCATGTTTTCTATTTGAAATTAAACTGTCCTAAATTAACAAATACTGTTCAGTGATTTGTTTTAATAGCTGACACTTAATGATCTTGATATTTTTATGCATTAAAAAAATAGCAGTAACATAAGTGGCATGCAATGGACAAATAAGTTCCAATTGTGTTTAAAGGAGTAGTCATTTTTCTTCAGTGTCCTACCACTGTTATCTTATAAGAGTGCAGTAGTTCATTACTAAAATGCAGTATGCAGATTGAGATAATCAACAGATTCTGTTAATCTTCTGGGAACAGGTATTTTTGTTATTACGGTTATTGGAACATAATAACATTTTGAAGCTAAATATTGTAATTTTTTGCAGAAGATTAGATACTGTACTACTTATTTATGACAGCAGTCTCCAACGATAGCTGTTGTAATACCGAGATTGCTTTATATGCATTTAGTATGAAACACGAGCCTGCAAATCGTGAGGAAAGGAATTATATAAGTTCTACAATCAACTTATCATGAGAGCATCCAGAAGTGTTACTTCTCAGTATAACTGCTGTCCGTATTTTAAAAAATAAGAAGCTGAAGAGCTCAGGTTTAAGTCCAGTTTTGTTGGTAACATGAGGGCAGATTTCAGTTATCACTTTTTATAATGAAATTTCCAAATGAAGTATTGACTAAACTCCCACTTTACTCTTTTTTTCAACACTAGAAATACTCATTTTACTTAGCACTTAACAAAGGATTGTTAGAGTAAACTTTGTTTTTAGCATTGTACATACCTGAGTACATAGTACTTGCCGTTTTCCAGTAAGAAAGTCACAACTTCAGGTTGGTGGGCTGGATTTTGCTCTCACCTGCACAAATCCAAAATTTTCAATGGCTTTTAGACTTCAAAGCTTTACACTAGTGTTGGTAATAATCAGGGCATGGCACTGCAGGGCGCTAATTCTGCTGCTTACTGTGCATGTCAGTTCTGAATTCTTCCTTGGGTGCTCCACCTGTTCAGATTACTGTTTGTAATCCTAGTATTGCTTTTTATCTGAAGTGCAAGCTCTTCTGTAATTCTTTGCGAGGTGATAAGTTACTTCTACTTCCAGCTGCATTCACCTTTAGTTATGGGCAGCTTAAGGTGTTTAGGGTTTGTGTTGGTAAGTTCCATCAAATCTTCACTTGGGTCTCTGTAGCAACATGATGCATCTTGTGTATACCTTGGCAAGAGATAGGGTCACATTCAGACAGGCAGGGAGAGCTCTCCATGGCCTTAGAAAGGGGGTATCTCCTGAGAGAGTCTCCAATGCACATGTGGGATCTGCAGGGTCACCTTTTTATACAACCTCATGTATAAAAACATCACTTCCTACGTTCAGGTTGTGGAGGGGTGAATCCACCTGAAAAGAGACCCTTATGTTAAAAGATAAGACAGACTGAATTATACTCAATACGGTGAAGCAATTGCAATCATTTACTACATTCTGTATTCTCAGATCTTGCAAATTTAATTCTGAGTCAAGTAGGAAGACCCATTTCCAGTGAAATAATTAGGAGAACATTAGAAGCAGCAATTTCTGAGCTGCTTTATTTTTATAGTGGTATTGACTATCTGAAGCTGCTTTAGTGGTTTCAGCATATCCCAGATTAAGCTCTGCATGTGGACATAATGTGGAATTAAATTAGCGTTATTATTATATTATTAGCAGTAGTTACTTATTTGGATTTTAGCTTCATGTTCTATTTCAACAATTAAAGTTTATACAGTGGAATATTTTATTTACCCTAGCAAGAACTCATTCATGTTCTCTTAATTGCTTGGTCAGAATTACTACGTCCTGGCTGAGAAGATAACAGCACACAAATGGGTGGTTCTCTGTGTATGAGAAGTTGCTTCTAGATTTAACCACCTTACCAATTTTATGCCATTCTCCACAGATCAGCTCCCTCCCTACGGTATCCAAAGCTTCTTCTTATAACTGCAAAGGGAAACATATTAAGTAGTAAGCACTGTGGCTTCAGTGTCATGACCAAAGCAGTCAAAGCCATCATTCTGACACAGTGTAGGCTGTCCCCATTTCAGCTGGTTGTTATTTTTTTAAGTATTTATTAGCATAAAACTATGTGTGTGAGGAAAATAAAACATAACTGAGCATCCATTCATAATACATGAATGTATGTGACTCGCTCTGCTGCATTATTTAAACTTTGTCATCCTGGTGTTCAGGAAATGTTCACTTCTACCTAAGAGTGATCAGCCTACAGTGCAATTTGAAACAGATGAAGCAATTTTGTGTGGTTTGTCTGTGTTCAAACAGAACAGTGGCTTTATTTTTACCATGATATTTGTTTGGAGCATATTATATTTTCAAAATGATATGATATTTTTTGCCCTGTTATGGAAAGATAATATATTATGACGTCTACATCATTCTTCCAGGTTCTATAAGAATTGTTTTTGGTATCAGGCAGTTGTACTTAGTTGAAGAGCTGCTGTAAAACTGATAGCATCTAGTACTTTCAGATCACTTTACATTGAATAGTTCTGTTTATTCCAAAAGGTGTTTAATTTTTATGTATAAAACAGATATTGAGAATAAAAAAACATTATCTTCTATTTGGAGCAGAATATTAAACTATTTAAATGCATGTAATATAGTGGCACCTTTTTCTGCAAAATCGTCTTGAAGTGCTTTATCAATCTTCTCTAAATCCCTTTTATATAAAAGAGGCTTATTATTCTTCACATTTAAAATATGGATGAAACTAAGGCATGGATTAAATGCAGAATAAATACACTACCACTTGCATAAGTTTTAGTTGAGGTTAAGAACAGAGGTATATTCTAAAGAGCTCTGAGTGGAGTCAAGAGAAAAAAAGATAAATATATATATACACTTTAAAAATGTCTGGAAAGGATGTGGAAGCATCTGACAGGTTCTTGGGGATTCATTGTGGTTTTTGGTTTTTTTGTTTCTTCTTTTAAGTACTTCTCACCATATAACTAGTATAAAAATTGGGCTGGTTTTCATATCGTGATTAAATAAAATGAACAAATGGCAGTGATTCCTTATATTGAAGAAAGGGGATTTCAAGAAAACAATTAGGCATTCCACATAGAAATAATTCTGGGTAATTAGAAAAGAGCTTTATCTGTAGATATATTTTGAAATCCTTAACGGTTATAAACTACCATATACCTGCTAGACTTAAATACACATGGAATCTACCTTACATTTTATGGAGACGTGGATGGAAAATCAGTATTACTCCATTTTAAGACCTCCTGACTTCCTATGTCTCATCTGGAATCACAGTGCTCAGCTGAACTTCTGAGGGGTTTCACTTGTGGACAGTTTGTGTAGGAGTGAGTGGAGACAAATGATAATCTGAAAGTGATAGGAGTAAAGAAAGATTTTTGTGGCAGACTTAACTATCCTTAAGATAAATCCATTGGTAAAAGGGGAATCAGTCTTAATCTGTGGCGTACTCTTACTTGGAATTTGAACCAAGATATATGGAGTGATGATGTTTTTTCTTCATTCTGTGGCCCTATTGGTATGAGGAATGCACCCATTCAGGCTGCTTCCTGTAAAACTTCGTGATTACAATTAGGCCCATATTCATCCATGGCATTTTGCTTTCATCCCTTCATCCTAACACAAGAGCATGTAGAACGTATTTTCTATGTACTAAAATTTCAGCAGATTTCCATCAACAAAACTTATTTTCAGCCCCTGCATAACACCAACCTACTTTGCTTTGTAGTTCATCCTTTGTAGATTCATTAACTATGATAAAAGCATTCAGAAAAAGTGGGGAAATTGTGTCAAAGCATTTTTGCAATAATATGCCCTAAGAATTCAAAGAAAGAAGGCAGATTTGTTGGATACAGGAAATAGTTTGCAATAGAAATACTGTTGTGTTTTTGGTTTTGGTTTGTTTGTTTTTCAATTAGCACAGTCCCTATTCTGCAGCCATCAAGGCAGATTAATACATTAATTTTAGTGGGAGCTGGATCAGCTGTAATGTGACATCAGAATTACAAGCTATGCATTGTAATTCGCCTTTATTATGAAAACATTATTTCTGGTTTTAATTGAGAAACACTTTTTGTTTGTAGAAACAGTAATATTTGGAAGAGGTGTAAATTTATTCTGGTTTTGCAAATAAACTGAAGAATATTTAAAAGGTGAGATTTAAATGACGTTTGAAGTTGTGCAAATGTAAGTGGTCCTTTTTATGGTCAAAAATATATGAATGTAAAATAATTGCAGATATTGTATATACTTTCTGTAATATATGTATATTTGGTTTTAAGGTGGGTGGAGAATTGTAAAAAGTAAGCACTTTAATTTCCATTGAATACTTAGAAAAAAAAAAATCCTGTAAAATAAAACCATCATTCAAAAAGTATTGTTGGCTGATTCTTTTTTGTTGTTCTTGTGGTTGGTTGGTTTTGTCCACCTACTGTTTATTTTTCCTGCTGATGAAAACGGCATTTCCAGTTGTGCAAGTGATGGTGAGGAACTGCATTTGGGAAATGTTTGGGAACAGCATTACCTACTTTGCCAAAATACAACCAAGGGAGTAGAAGATATACTCCAAATGCACAAAGAGCTGTGTATAATCCTATGGCATCTTAGACTGGAAAGACAAAGATGTTGCCTCAGCAATCCTTTACATCCAAAGCTGTTTAATAGCAATAATAATGTTCTTTTCTATGACGGGGATGCTTTGAGAGTACTTTATGAGCAACCCAGTCCAGAAAAGTTCAGTATGGCCCCATAGCACTCTAAGTGTTTCTCAAGCCCCGCTCTGAACAAAAGGGAGAAGGAAGGCATTGAGCAGTTGTTCAGTGTAATCTCTTGGGCACTGAGTTCAAGTAGAGCGAGGCTAAAGCAATCCATTAATTAGCAGGACTATGATCCTAAGCACAGACAACTTAGATTCTTTGAATTCATTCACTGGCTGAGCACACATTCTGCCGGCTGAAGGCCTATTTAACTGCAGCTGCTTCTTTTCTAAGAGTGACTTAACAGAACCATCTGTTGTAGCTTCTATTTCCATTATCTGTGTGCACAGTGAACCTGTTCTGATTGCATCTGATTCATTGTTGGAGTTTTGCAGTTGGGTACAGTGGTTCAGAAAGATTTCCCTAAAAATAAAGTGGAATGTTAATGGTGTTAATTTGTTAGTTCCTGTCTGGAATGAGCTGAACGCAAGAATTTGTTTAGCCTCTGTTTTTAATTCTGTTTTCAAATACCAGAAACAAATTCATATTTGAACCACTTAAGGTAAGCCTTCCCTCTCTACTTATACATTTTTATAAGTAATTTCTCTGACTTTCTGTTCCTTTGTGAATAACTGTTTCAAAACCATTGTGTTCCTTGGATTAAACAGAATGCAGTGTGTTCTACATGGAGACAAAAAGAACAGAATTTTCCTTAAAACATACTTTAATGAGAAAATAATTATAACATTCAGATAACAGGAAAACCATGATCATAACTCCTAATTAATTCCTTTATATTGACAGAATTAATAAGCACTGATATGTCTACTTCATAGTAAATTGTTCAGGAGTCTTATTGAGCATGGGGTCGGTACGGACAGTAGACACTGTCTCCCCTGAGTCAAGGTAAAAGCTTGACCAATACTGCCTCAATCCCAAGAAAATTCGGTGGGAATGTGCGAGTGCTTCCTGACATAGGAGCCTCTGGTAAACACAATACTTGAAACTGTTTTCATTTTAAAGAGACTGGTCTAAAAGGTGTCATGGTGTCTCTCTAATGAACAAGAGGAAGGACCTTATGATTAACGCTCTTACATCTGCCTCCTTGGCCCTATGCACCAGACAACTCTGACAGTTTTTTCCCTGTCAGACCCAGTTCATGTGGTAAACCAGGATACACCCAACAGAGTTTATTTGCCTAAGATCTAGTCCATGATTGTGTTGCCATATCTGCTTTAAAACATAGCGTTCAGGTGTCATGAGCAGACTTGTTGTCTATCTCAGACTCTCACACTTCTTTCTGTTACAGCATATTTTTCAAATATTTTTCACATCTACCGAGGTAGATGGAGGCCTGGGCCTAGATCCCCAAACTCCCCACGTGAAATTTCCTCTGCATCATCCTACATAACTGAAAAACTCCAGACTTGTCTAGATTTGGTTTGTGCATTTGTGATATTAAAGTAGCCAATAATTTAAGAAACAGAAATCGCCTTGGGAGCAGAACCTAGGATTACTCTCTCTCTTGTTCTTTGGTCTTGCATAGCCTCTTGTTCTCAACTGCGCCTTCTCAGAGGCAGATAATCTCAGCAATCTTGCATGGGGAACATGGAAATGAACTCTCTCTTGGGGCTTTAGACTGGTTTCTACTGCATGCAGAAGCCTTTCCAGTCTGTGAAATTTAATGAATGGCCCAGTGATGGAAGAAGATAAGATTACAATCATAATTCAGTTTGGATCTATGTAGAACTACCTGCCTGTAGAACTATGTAGAACTACCTGCCTTGCCTGTTCTGGCTTATTGGCGTGTTTCTCAGCTTGTAAAAGGGAATCCAAATCTTTTAGCTCAAGGCCGGCAGCATTTGCAAAAGACCTATGTTATATTCTGGAATTCAGTTTCAGGCGGGCAATTAGCTGGCTCTACTGACTAAATGTTCTTCTGTTTCATATGAAAAGGCTTTCATTGATGCAATCCAATGCAACTCCTTGGTGCTAAGGCATGGTAGGTAAAGATATCGGGTCCACTTCAGAATTACAAATCTGTCCCGAACTGAAAAGCTGAGGTATACCATAGAATCATAGAATCACTTGGGTTGGAAGAGACCTCAAAGACCATCTTGTTCCGGCCCTCCAGCTGTAGGCAGGGTTGCCAACCACCAAATCAGGCTCTAGAGGTATCTATTAGTCTCATACACAGACTGCGATGACGTAAACCACATGCATTCAATCATTATATTTCCAGTTTAAAATAATGCCAATCACAATATAAGAAGGAGCATGCATAAGAAAGTTTGTATTATAATAGATAAACAGAGACAGTGTTCTTTTTGGCATACTATATTATCTTAACATACGGCCAAAAAAGAACACGGGAGACAGTCTTAAAATAGCAGAAGCAGAAGTAGAAGTTACAAGGCTCTAGTGCTCCTGAATGCCAGCAAATCTGTTGCATCTTATTTCTTTGATGGGGTATATTTTTTCTTTCCTTTCTAGTTGTATTTGTATAGTTGAAGGCTAACCAAGTGTGCATTGTATTTTTCAATCAAGGAAAATTCTGTTTGCTATTCCCTAATGTCTGGCCACCCCAACTGAGGAGGGGGCATAGGGGGGAAATGCTCTGGTACATCATTCTAGGCTTATAAGGAGATTATTTTTATCACCAGCCAAAACTGTCTCCTCTCACTGGCCTTTTCAGTAACGCTGATGTCCTACAAACACTTATCACACTGCTCCGCCTTTGTTATTGATTAATCAAACTCTGAATGCTTGGTTTGCCCTCTGGCTCTTGGTTTCTGTTCCCTGTCCCCTCCTTAACATAAAAGCTGCTATCATTTCTGCAACAATGTTTTGAAAGGCTGAGTGGTGTCTCAAATATTCCACGTATTTAGATTCATAAATTCCCTGTAGATATACCGAAGAATAAAAGGAACAATCAGTTGTTTACTACTTACAGTTTGTTTGGCAAAGATGCCTTTCTGCCTCAGAATTATTTTGTTCTGCAAGAGACTGAGTCTCACTATAGATAACACATAACTCGGCAATTGTATCAGCATTGTGACCTTCTTATTGGATGAAGGGTGAGGGTGAGCTTGCCTTGCCAAATCAGCAGAATCCCTGAACTGGAGATTGGAAAATTCAGATTTCTGACTCTTCTGGAAGAAGACAAAAGTTTCAAAGGTGTCAGCTTGGGCAATCAGTGTAGAACACCCCACAAGGGTCAGTCTACAAAGGAGTTCAGGAATTCATTTCTCGTAATGGCGCTTGCTGTACAGATGTCTGGTGCAAGTAATATCAAGAACTGTTGTATGAGGGTGGCTCTGAAAGTGATGCCTCCTATTTTATTATATTGGCCTACAGCGTTGGAGGCAGATGGTGGTGGTATGGCAGTAGAGGTGAAACCTTCCCACCAATATTCCATTCATTACATTTTGTTGTGGCGTGACAGCAGCAGAGGGGTAGTCTGACTAAATGGTGTCTGACATAGAAGTACATATGAAGCAAAGTGATGGTACTGAATTCTTCTGCAGAAAAAATGGCACCCATTGTCATTCATTGATGCTTGTTGAACGTTTATGGAATCCAAACACTGGGTGTGAGCACAATGAGGCAGTGGATGGTACGTTTCAGCAGTGGTGACAGCGATGTGAAAGGCAAGCCGTGTTCTGTACATCCAAGCACAGCTGTCACATCATGAAATGAAGACCGTTTCAGTCAGCTGATCCGTACAAATCAGCAGACTACAAGCAGGGAACTGTGTGCAGAGTTGAATATTGATTTAATTCCAATTTAATTCCATTGGAAATGATGGTGGCAACATTGGTATATCACAAATTTTGTGCCAGGTGGGTAACACGAGCCAATAAGAGGCTGAAGGTGACATTTACCAGGATCATATCACTAACAATGACAGGAGGTGGTGTCACCACTGTGAGCTGGTCAGAACAGCAGCTCATGGAGAGCTGGCAAAATGGAAATTTGCTATCAAAGCAGAAGTTCAAGATGCATTACTCAGATGGTAAAATTATGTGTGCTATCTTTTGGGATGGGAAAAAGGTGATCCTTCTGGATTTCTTGGAACTCAGACAAACCATCAACTCTGACTACTAGATTACTACACTGACTAAGCTGAAGGCTCAAACTTCCAAAGTCACCAGGAAAGAAGATAGCTTTTCCCTTGCAATTCCATAACTCCAGGTGCCATACCAGTATGAAGATCACATTGTCAACCTTGGTTGGACTGTCCTACTGCATCCACCATATAGTCCAGATTCGTCACCTTCTGACTTCCATCTGTTTGGACCAATGAAAGATGGACTGTATGGGAAACATTTTCCTAGCAGCTACACTGTCATAGCAGCTGTGAAACAGAGGGTCACTTCCACTGGTGCAGATTTTCATGAGTATGGTATGCAGGCCTTTATTTATAGCTGGCAAAAATGTGTAGCTCATGGTGGTACCTGTGTTGAAAAGTTGTGTTTTGTACTGAGAGTTTGCTCTATCATATATTGTATCTTGTGCTCTTTGTTTCTGTTGTGGATTCCATGGAAATAAATAAGAGGTGTTACTTTCATTGTGTCCTATGTAATTACAGCTGTGGTGAAGTGTCTCAGAAGGGTACAAAAACATAATTCAGTTTCACTTCACATAAAAATCAGGCTCTGCTGGACCCATATAATCTCTACACTGCATGATTACAAAAGGTGACATTACCAAGGAATAATTTACAAAAATATTTTGCCAATGCTTTTTGTGCAGTACTAAGTAGCATGGCTATGTACACAGTGCAAATGTTACATTAGATCACTGAAACTTTAAAATGTGGTTATCAAATATTTCTTTCTGTAGACAAATATGACAGCAAAGAAGTAACCTTTACTGTCATGTTAGCCTGTGGTTTTTCTTGTCTGCCATGAAGTCATGTAATAGCAAATGAGTTGTCCTCTCTTCTCAGAATGTCAGTATAAGGAGATTCCAGCTGTCTGAGTTAAAAGAAGCAGCTGATGATGCAAAACCATATAAGGAAACTCATACCATGGAAAAGGAGGACTGGAAATTTTGTTAATTTTGTTCTGACTTCAGACATGAAAACAAGCAAGCTTATAATGAAATTAGGACATGAGAATTTCAAAGCTGACACCAACTTTTTTTTTTTTTTTCCCCAATATGCATGATTAGATCATAAAATTTACTATCACAGGATGTTGCTGCAGACAAGAATTTTACTCGATAGCTCACAAAAAAAATATGATATGGTATAATGCAAATAAAACAATCTGGTTTCAAGTAACATTGATGAAACAGAAGACATATTGATCTGTCTACTTCAGATTTTATAGACAAAATCAAAATAATTTAACACACAGGATTGCGATCAGAAGTGTATTTGTATAATTTTCCCAGAAATGCTGGTGCTTAACATTCTCAGAGATGACATTCTGAGGTAGATTTATATCAGGTCAGATTCAGTGCGGCAGTTCCTGTTTTCTTATGTTAATTAACCTTTAGTAAAAACCAGTCTGTCTACTACTTCCTTTTATCAGATCTTTTAATTTCTTGCTCTGTACAATGTAAGTCTATTAAGGAAATCAGATAATTAGAGCTAGAGATGTCCACTGCTTGCTAAAATGATTATTGCTTCGGTGCAGTTGCTGGATTTGGTAAGTTGGTAACAGACACAACATTTTATAGTAGACGCATTTCCAGAACCCACTTTTTAGCCAGAAATAGACAGTATGGTAAGATTTTCTTTCTTGTGTTTCCTAATCTTATGTCTTCTTTAGTCCTTTCTTCTTGCTTCTCTTCTGTTCATTAATTCATTTCCTCCATTTAAGTTGCATTTCTCCATGTGGGTATAGTGTTCTTGACGGTATTTTTGACATCTCTGCTGGGAAGGTTAAGTTATCTCTACAGATTTTGGCAAATTATATTTTCACTGTGTTCTTCATGAAATATTACACTGATTAAATTCTAAGAATAGCCATACTAAAGGGAAAGCACAGAGTGCTTTTGCTTGACACTCGCCCAGCTTCCAACCACTGGTAGCTTAGAAATATCCAGAGCTAGGTTTAATTTCCACATACTTATATATTTATATGCAATACATTGTATTAATTATCCTAACTGCTCTGAGAGCAATTGGCTTCAGCACACCTAAAGCTAATGGGTGAACCTTCTAGATAATTGTGACTGCATGACTACGATAAGAGCCCATCCTGCTTTCCTTCTTGCCAACAGGATGATCATTCTCATCCTTCTGTACATATTTTTGCATGTGTTAATCATCTCTCTCCGTGCTGAATACACTCATATTTTGAATGTTACTGTCTGCTTAGCCATCTTTTTGCTTTTATCATGAAATACCAGTCCTGTAGCAAGCAGTGTGAAAATTCCTGGGTAAGAATGCAAAACTCTGTTGTAGAGATATATAAATAAAAGCATATTCCTTTTGTATGTTGTTTCTTCCAACATTTGAGGGTTTTAAGAGATGAAGACTAGAAAAGACTAATTTGCATACATACAATTTCAAGTTCTAAATTCATCCAGAATTTAAAATTTTGAGAAGCATTTGTATTCTGTTGGCTTACAAGAAGGGACAAAGCTGCTTTAGAAGTGCTAGCTTGCTCACAATTCAGTTTTGAGACAGTGCATTCTCAGGAAAGACATTTAAAGATCAGATAGCTTTAATTGTTGTGATCTTGCCTTGCAAATCATTCTCTGGTTTTATTCTACCTTTTTATACGAAGCAGCTGAGTGTTAGATCTCCCAGTGATCCACCTCCCACACCTCAGCAGATGCTGCTGTTCGCTTACTGATTCCCCACTATCGCCTACTACAAGCAGACATCTCATGCAACCCTTCTATTGTCTATACTAGGTAAAAAATTTCAGGTGAAGAGATGAGACAGCACAAAGAAAGATACACATGCACAAAAGAGCAAACAGAAGAAATGTAACATCTTTAAAACTGCCCATTGCAGTTTTTGGTATGTGAAGAGGATTAGGAAAATATTCCTTCTGCTGCATGTTTTAGAGAAGCTGAACTTCTCTGTTTGTTTGTTTGCTTGTTTGTTTGTTTGCTTTTTCTTTTCCCCTTCAGATGATGCTTTTCCTCTGTTCCCATCAGCACTGTTTTCCTGCTCGCTTGGCTCTGTGAGGTGGGCTGCTGACTGACTTGGTTGTTTGGGCACCTCGTTGCATTTGTAAACGTGTTGGGCACGTGTTCCTGCTTTTTGAGGGTTTTCAAGGATCTTCTAGAAACAATCCCGTGGAAGACCACAAAGATGATGTGGGCCTGGGGGATCTCAACTGTATGAGGAAGGGTGGAAAGCCATGGAACAGTTCAGCCTGAGGATGAGATGGCTGAGGGGAGATGTTATCGCAGTTCATGGCTGTACAAAGGGCAGGTGTCCAGTGGTTGGCGCCAGGCTCTTTGGCGGTGCTCAGTGACAGATCAAGGGGGAATGGATGCAAATGGGAACACAGGAGGCTCCATGTGAACACAAGGAAAAGCTTCTCTTCTGTGAGGCTGACGGAGCGCTGGAACAGGCTGCCCAGAGACAGCAGTCTGGTCTCCTTCTCTGGAGATATTCATAACCTGCCCGGACGCTTTCCTGTGTAACAAACTGTAGGGAACCTGCTTTATTACGGGGCCGGACCAGGCGACCCCCAGAGGTCCCTTCTGATCACGGCGACCCCGCCACTCAAAGCCCAGTGCCCCGAATGAACGCGGTGGGCGTGCCGCTGGCTCAGAACTGCCCCCAGTGGGCTGCGGCGGGGCCACGGCTGCCGGGGACGAGGATCGGCTTCAGTGCAAGAAAAGATTAAAATCCGAGGCTGAGCTGCGACGCGACACCACAACAAACCCGCCGGGCGACCCGCGAGGGCCTTGGGCCCCGCCCGAGGCGGCCCCAGCGCTCCCCCCTCCCGCACTACAACTCCCGTGGTGCCTCGCGGCGCTCGGCCCGCACTGCCCGCTGGGGGCCGCGCCGTGCGCGGGGGCCGGCGCCAATGGCGGCAGGCGGAGGAGGCGGCTGACGGGAGCCGCTGCCCGTCGCGCCCATTCATCGCCGCCTCCTTCCCCGGCTTTCTCTCTTCCCCCGGCCCCGCCGGGTCGCCCGCCGCCCGCCGCCATGGAGGCGCTGATCCCGGTGATCAACAAGCTGCAAGACGTCTTCAACACGGTGGGGGCCGACATCATCCAGCTGCCGCAGATCGTGGTGGTGGGCACGCAGGTGAGGCGGGTGGAGGGACGGGACGGCGGGCGCGGCCGCGTCTCGGCGCCCCGGGCTGCGGTCGGGGCGTCCGCCGTGCCTCCGGGGGCCGTCGACCCGCGGTCTCCGTTTCCAAGGGCACGGGGGGACGAGGGCGGCCGGGACGCCCTCAGCTGTGCCCGCGGCCCCCCCCCGTTCCGTGGGAGTGCCCGTGCCGCCGCCCTCCTTCCGCGCCGCTCCCCGGGAGCCGTTGTAGCGGCCGCGGCTCTCTCCGGGGCTTCCTCCGGCCCTAAGGCGGGGATGCGGAGCGGAGGGACGGGGTTCGCTGAGCTGTCCTTCCGCCTTTGGGACCTCTTCGTCTCGGCTAATGGTTGGCGGCGAAAGAGGCTTGACTTGGCGTTACAGCCCGCGTGTCCCAGCCTGTTAGCGCTGCACAGCCTTCGCGTGTGTCCGAACGGGACGCTGCTCCTCAGCAGAACTTCTGGCGACGCAGCGTGATGGATGGGAGCGGTGGCAGCCGTGGGAGAAGTGAAAATGAAACAGTGAAACACATTAACAACTGAACACGACCAAAACTTGGCGTGAATACATCATCATCTTTCTTTTTATTTATTGAATGTATGCCGTTACTTGACAGTAGTAGGCTGACGTCAAGAGAGTTGTGCTGGCTGCCCTGCAGCCAGATGTTGTTACATGGCTCTGAAGGCACCGACTGCAAGCTTAAAGCTGAAGCGTGGCACGGCTTTCCTTAAAGCCGGTCATGGTGCAGGACTGGTTGTAAGGCAGTCAGCTCTTCCTTTGCTTAGGCAGCATCAGCCAGGTGGTTCAGAGGCTCTGTGTCAGCTGCCTTTCTAAGAAAAGAGGCCCAAAACACTGGTACTGAGGAGGAGACTTTGTGCTGGTCGGTTATATCAGGTCCTTCCTTTCTGGAGAACACAGGAGCCCATCGCTTTATAGAAAGTTCAAATTTAATTTACATGAACAGTAATGTCAGGAAGTTGGTTTTGTTGTTGTCAGTGCTTGTTTTTGTTTATTTCTCTATCAGAAGGGTGTGAGGCAGAGGTGTGACATTTTTATATGTGGAATTCATGGAGGTATTCTTTTCTGCTTCATTCTGATGTGCTGAGGTTTCTTGTAACGACCTTGTTCTAATTAACTTTTCAAAAGTACATGGAATACATAAGAGTGTGTTCACATATGAAGGCTACTTTGAAAGTAACGCCTCCTGCTTTATTACGTTGGCCCACAGTGTCAGAGGTGGATGTAAGTGATATGGCCGTAGAAGGTGAACCTTCTTACCAGTATTCCATTCATTACATTTTGTTGTGGCGTGACAGGTGGCAGTAGAGGGGCTGTCTGACTAAATGGTCTTTGATATGGAAGTGCATATGAAACAAACATGGAGAACTGAATTCCAGAAAAAATGGCACCCATTGTTGTTCATTGACGCTTGTTGAACATTTATGGAGTCCAAACAGTGGATGTGAGCACAGTGAGGCAGTGGATGGTACATTTCAGCAGTGGTGACAGCGATGTGAAAGGCAAACCATGTTCTGTACACCCATGCACAGCTGTCACATCATGAAATGAAGACTGTTTCAATCAGCTGATCCGTACAAATCAGCAGATTACAAGCAGGGAACTGTGTGCAGAACTGAATATCGATTTCATTGCATTGGAAATGATGGTGGCAACGCTGGAATATCACAGATTTTGTGCCAGGTGGGTCCCGCGAGTTCTCACACAGCAACAGAAAGAACAGCATATGCAAGTTTGTCAGGATCTTTTGAATTGTATGAGGTGATTGTTTCCTGTATCGAATCATTACCGCTTACGGGACATGGTGTCCACACTCGGAACCAAAGTTAAAATGGCAGACCATGGAGTGGCCACATGAACTTTTTCAATGGGAATTTAACAGGATGCAGCCCTTATTGGGTAAAGTGATGCGCATTGTCTTTTAGGATGGGAAAAGGGTAATCCTTCTGGATCTCCTGAAACCCAGACAAGCCATCGACTCTGACCACTTCATCACTACATTGGCTAAGCTGGAGCTTCAAACTTGCACAGTCAGGCCAGGAAAGAAGACAACCTTTCTCTTGCAACACTGTAACACCCAGCCTCATACCATTTGGAAGACATGAAGCTCATTGCCATTTTGTCCCAAACTGTCCTACAATACCCACAGTATAGTCTGGATATGGCTTCTTCTGGCTTCCATCTGTTCAGGCCAATGAAAGATGGACTGTATGGGCAACATTCTCTTAACAACTACACTGTCATAGCAGCTGTGAAACAGAGGGTCACTTCCACTGGTGCAGATTTTCACGAGTATGGTATGCAGGCTCTGTTTATCGCCAGCGAAAACATGTAGCTCATGGTGGTGCCTGTGTTGAAAAGTAGTGTTTTGTACTGAGAATTTGCTCTATCATGTAGTGTTCTTGTGCTCTTTGTTTCTGTTGTGCTTTCCGTGGAAACAAATGGGAGGTGTTATTTTCATGAAGACCTATGTATATTTGACTTGAGTAGTCTACCCTTCAGTATTAATACCCTTTTGGTGTTGAGACTGGTAAGGTATACTGGTACTGTATCTTTTAGGAGACTAGCTTGAATGCCTTTATGTACCTCAGGAAAATATGTAGCAAAATGTATGGGAAATCGTATCCTAATTTTGTTCTTTTTTTTTAGTCGAGATTCCTGGAAAATATAATTGTCTTCATGGATGTAGGGATTCTGTGGTTATTTTACACAGTTATGTTATACTTAAGTTTGTGTTGTTTGAGTAATTTCAATCTCGTTTATGGCAGACCGGATTTCTGGAGATGTCTCACATATGTCCTTAGAGCTGACAGTTTTGCTGCAGGGTGTTGGCTTCCATGTGTTTCTGAAACCTGCCTTTTAACAATGTTGTTCCTTATGATATTTTTGGTTAAGTGTTGTGTGACTCAAAGCTTTTCCCATAGTTGATTTCTTTGCAGCCTCAGGCATATGCAGTCTTTACTTTTTCTTTTTATAACGCTCACAAACAGTTTTGAATTTCACTCCTCCGTTTTCCCTTGTGGAAACAAGTGCAGTTGGTTAAGGTTTCTATTGCTCTCTGATTTCTCCTACTGTTTTTCCCTGTTTGCCTGTTGCTTTTCTTGAGTGACCTCTCTACATATTCAGCAAAGAAAAGTAAAATGTAGATTTTTGTTGTTCCTTATGAGCTGTGTTCTGTATCTCTTTACTATACTTCTGTTGTGCTTACGTCTGCCTTCAGTTCTCATCGAAGTACCCCAGATTAATTCTTCCTGTTCTAGCCGCTGTAGAGTTAGTAACCATGTATAATCCTTCCTTTCCTTGAGAGGTTTTTTTTCCCATGTCAACTTCCCCCTAGGATTCATTTTGTACAGTCCCTCTGTTTTGAATGAATGACATATCCTAGTTTTTCCTTTTTCTGGGCAGGTTTGGATGCTGGTTCCAAAGCATTCCCCCACAAATGTTAGACATTTAATGACCTCAAGCCCTTTTTTGTGTAGTGTTCCTATGACTTGCTCACCTGAGAATTCCGTCTTGTTTTCCACACAAAGATTGTAAAAGTCATCTCTGTACCCTGGTATGGAATCTGTTAAGAAAACTGTGGACTGCTGCTGATAGGTCTTGCAGAACACCCTTACACTGCCAACTTTGTATTGCTATTTTAGGGTTTTGCTGTCCTTCCCAGATATGTGTGCTATTTTTCCTGATTCAGTATTTCAGTTGCCACCTTACAGCCGTGTTGTTGAAATGCAAAACAATGTACAGGCTGGGAATAGTACACAAAGGTACTGTGACCTTATAACGTGCTTTATACCAGTGCTTTGCTTTGTGATCCATGTGAGGGTTAATGATGCTTCAACCAAACACATAAAGTTAAAATGAGAAGCAGGGAAGAACAACTGAGTATGGCCTTCTATGTGTTAAGGACGTGTAGGTATTATGATAGAAATACCTACATTACAGAAGAGAGTGTGACTTTTAGAATAAATGTCAACACAATCTGTGTGTCTGTGCCTTGAGATGTGTAGAAGTGAATTTCCTTTTTCTTTTTCTTTGTTTTTTTGTTTGTTTTTTTTTCCCAGGTCTTTGATTCTTGGCATCTCTTTCGGGTTTCTGGAAGTCATTGACCTAGATACGTACTAACAGTAGTGCTAGTTCTGTAACAAAGGAGTTCTCCATTAGGTGTTATTTTAGAAAGGAAAAAGTTGTGCTTTGCAGCGTTGATTATTATAGAGACTTCATGATGAAATTGCTTGAATAACCAGCTGCAATTCATGAAGGGATTTTGAAAAGACCTTTCTTGGGTTTTCAGTGCAGTTGTGTGTTTCACCTTTGTGATGGGGTGGATAGATTTGGAGCAAAACTTTATTGCTAGCTCTACTGCCTGGGGAGAACTTGTTTTTGCTTCTGGGTTTTGCAAGCTTTCTGTGTTATTTAATTTAATTTTTGAGTGTTTTTGTTTCGATATAATTCCCTGTATCTAGTTACAGGCATAACTGTTTTCCCCTTTGCCATCCTTTCCTTCTGTCAGATCACGCCCTGACTGTTCTGGTGAGTGTTTCAAACGAGCAGCAAAATGAAGCTGACGTTAATTAGGTGTTTTTTTATGCCAGGCATAACAAACTGCTGCTAAAGTGAAATAGTGCAATAGTTTTGTGTGCTTGATGCCAGGGTTCTCTTCTTCTTCTTATGATTGGTAATAGTTTTTCATTGAAAAACTGTATTGTAATTAAAATGGACGGATCCTATATCTTGCCCTCAGGGGATAGCACAAGGAAAGCATGTTTTCGGGAAAACTAAGAGAAACTGTAATGAAAGGAACAAGCCTTGGCAAGTGTGTTTTGGGATCTGGAGAGAAAACATGCGTGTAGGTCTTGGAGAAGATTTCCTTGTATGGTAGCCAGGAGGTTCACCAGCTTCCTCTCAAAAAGTCAGAAAGTATCTCAGTTGTTTAGGGCTTCTTACATTTGAAAATACAACTTGGATTTGTTTTGCTTTTCTTGATTGAAAAATAATAAGAATGATAGAAGTGATAATACGTAAGGGCAGTCTTTCATGCTTTGAAATGTGGATCATTAAACATCACATTTCCGTGAAATAACCGATACTGGTTGATTCTAATTAAATGAGGTATTTTTGTCGCAAGTCAAGCATCAGAGGACCTTGGGAATTGATGTATTGAGAAAGAATGCAACTGCAAATCTTCTGTGTATTTGTTAAGAGTTTGGCCTGCATTTCCTTGTAAGTGTGTTGTGAATACAGGATTCCTGAACAACTTGGAGGAAGCTCTGTAAGGTCTGGCTTTCCTCGCTGCTCAAACATGAGCTGTCTTTTGTGAAGAGACTCCCCATGGATACCAGTTTCTTCCTGACTGAGGTACGCATATGGGTTCTTTGAAAAGAAGGTAATGTTCCTGTGGACGATGCCTCAGTGAAAACACATCAGCTTATATTTCCCAGTAATAAAATTAGAATTGTGTAAGCCACACACGCATTCATTGCTAAGAGCATGATTTAGCTAGCAGGGCCTTTCTCATCATTTTTGGTATGACAGAAGTTGCAGGATTTCCCCCATTTTGTCTCAGATGTCAAAGCAGGCACACTGCTTATCTGAAGAAGATTCTACAGGAGCTGTGTCATGGAGTAGCAAAACCTCTCCTACTTCACCATTCTGATCACTCTCAAATGTTTCTGATTATTATGCATTCTTATTTTCTTGTGCTGTCCGGTAGTAAGTCTGTATTCTGTTGTAGGAGTTCTTTACAATTTTTTTTTTTTTTTTTTTGCTATTTGATTAGATAATTAAATATTTATCTGGTCCCCTTGAAAGAAATGGTGATAGAACGAGGGGAAATGCCTTCAAGCTCAGGGTGGGTACATTTAGGTTCGATATAAGGAAAAGGATAGTGGGGAAAGAGGGTAGTGAGGCACTGGAACAGCTTACCTAGTGATGTGGATGATGCTCTGTCCCTGACTTTCAAGGTGAGGCTGGATCAGGCTCTGAGCAACCTGATCTAGCTGTGGTGTCCCTGTTCATTGCAGGGGAGTTGGATTAGATGTCCCTCAGAGGTCCTTTCCAATTTTAAGGATTCTGTGATTCTATAATGAAGAAAACTTACCACCATTTGAACCAGTTTTTTTTGGAAATTCCCCAGGACATCTTTTCCAAACACTAAGAAGACAACGGATTCTTATAAGATGACTTCAAATGCGTGCAGCCAAGCCTAATATTGTTTTAATCACACTTGAAATATGCAGCAACCTATGACTGTAAATTCTAATGGTGCTTGTGCATCAGTGAGTCTCATGGTGGGTCTGCCTGTTGCCTTCCTGCAGCATGGCCTCCCTAGGAGCAGGCTGGCTTATCCCATGAGCTGCCTGTTGAAGTCCTGTGAGACACAGGGCAGTGAAGCTCAAAAGAGTTGGCATGACCTTAAGGACAGCCTCCTCTTAGCATGTTGCTAATAGTGACTAGTGATTTAGTGACAAAGGACACAGGCAAGACTGAGGTATGCATTGTCTTCTTTGCCTTTATCTTCACCAACAGGGTGTTGTAGG
Source organism: Perdix hodgsoniae (assembly GCA_035772895.1). Taxonomy (NCBI): domain Eukaryota; kingdom Metazoa; phylum Chordata; class Aves; order Galliformes; family Phasianidae; genus Perdix; species Perdix hodgsoniae. Next base: position 4,181,253 of record JAPSGF010000038.1, on the reverse strand, counting down.
CCTTTCTTCCTGTAACTGGGACTCAAAGAGGAGAGGAAATACCAGTAGCAGGAGAGAGTTGAGTCAGTGCTCTTTTGGACATGGAGAATGATTGTTGGCACTCTGTATATGGGGAGCAAGTCTTCTAAAACTGGGACTGCTAATTAGGTCACTGTGGACTTGGAAATAGAATAAGAAAGCTATGGAGGTGAATGTTGGGATAAGTTGTATTTATATGCTTTGGGTTGTTTGTAGCACTTCTTCAAAATTTTCAGTGCAGAATCTTTTCCATTTGTCATGTCAGCAACCCTGAAGTGTTTCTGAAAATAAAGTCTTGTTGTGAAGGAAGCTGGGCAAAGTCATGTCCTATCCACCACTTTAGAATTCCTGAGAAGTGTGGCTGGTAATACAGCTGGTTGCAAAGGAAATTTTTCCCATAAGATTTAGTGTAATGGATGGGAGCATATGTGTACTGATACTTAGAAGTGCACACGGGTGAAATAAGCAGGGACATGTAAATGTGGAAGGTAGAATGAAGTGGGAGAAGCAGGGTCACCAGGATGAGTGGTGAGTAGAAATGGATTGCTCATGAGTTGAAGTGAGTAGAAATGCTCATGTTTTTTCTTTTGTCACAGTTCTGATAGATCTCAGCTTTGTAATTTGTGAGAGAAGTGTCCCACTGTTTCCCTGTTACTGTCCTTTATCCTTGATTCTTTTAGATTAACCTGAAAAAGATGTTGACAGTGATGAAAATATAACTGTTTTGCAGCAATAAGAAACTGGTAAGATTTACATCATACGCACTGTGTATTGAAATAAAATATTTCTTAAGTTCAGTCCCTGTGCGTATCTTCCTTTCTTCTTTTAGTACTTCTGTTTGTACTTCTAAAATGGTTTTGCTGTCCACTGAACTTGGTGAGACACATGGGTAACAGAGCAGAGCATTTTTTCTGAGCAGTTTATAAGAAGTTCCTATGGTCATTACGGCTTGCAGATATGTCAAATTAGGATCAGGTCCAAAGGAAAACCTGACTGATATGCCACAGAAGATTAGAATGTGTTGATGCTTTTCTGGAATTGGTATTTCAGTTATTGCTTGAAATCATGATAGTAGTTCAAATGAGATGATAAAATAAGCATGATGCTGCTGCAAATTTAGCCCCTCAAATCTGGTACTCTTACTCCAAAATATTAGTTAGTCCCTGCCTACAGTGGTATGAAAAGTTGTCTGAACTGAATTTGTATTCTGAACAACTCCATGTCTTTCAGTTCTCCCCCCTGGCAGAGAAAGATCAGCTTTGTGTTTAGTGCTCTTCTTGCTGTGCTTCCAGATAATTGTTGGTAATGGATGTATATGGGACCCAGATTAAGGAGTGCATGATTAGATACTGTATCATGTTCCAAAAGCAGATTGCTTCAGTAAGAAAACCTAATGCAATTAGAAACAAATTTCCTGATGTGTGGAGTATTGTAATTTCTCATTAAATGTATGACTTCACATTTGCCATTTATTAAACCACTGCGAAGGATTCAGATAATTCCTTTTGCGTCTGAAAATAACTGGGTTGTGGGAGTGATGTAGGATATAGTGTTCCAAGTGTAATTTAGCTCCAGCCTTCTGAGCATCTTCATGGCCCTCCTCTGGATCTACTCCACAGCTCTACGTCTTTCTTGCACTGGGGGACCCAGGCCTGGACGCGGTACTGGAGGTGGGGCCTCATGAGGGCAGAACAGAGGTGGACAATCTCCTCCTTCATCCTGCTGGCCACCCCTCTGTAGATACAGCCCAGGACACAGTTGCCTTCTCACTCAGGCACTGCTGGCTCATACTCAGATTTTCATCTGCTCATATACCCCAGGCCTTCCCTTCAGGGCTGTTCTCGATTCCCTCAGACTGTATTTGTGTCAGGGATTGCCCTGACCCAGATGTAACACCTTGCACTTGGCCTTGTTGAACCTCATTAGGTTCACCTGGGCCTACTTTTTTCAAGCCTGTCTATGTGCCTGGGATTGCATCTCTTCCTTTCAATTCTACAGAATTTGATGTAGATTTATTTGGAAAAATACATACAATCTGTGTTGTTTTGCTATTCATCCATTAAAACAAATGATGTTGATAAAGAATTGTTTGGTAGGAGGGTTCATATAGCATCAACTCCTAACTGACCACTGTGATTGTCAGGGCAGGTTTTCTTATGACGTGCCCATGTTGACATGTTAACTACAGAAAACAGGAAAAATTGAATACAGTCTTATTTAAAACAAAACACCACCCTAAGAATCTTAATGGTCAGATTTTCGAACTACTATGTGGACATAACTGTGTCTATTACTCATTGTTAGTTTTAATATGATAGTAATCTTGAACCACTCCTACAACCGACGCGTTCACATTTTGTTATTGGACCATGTAGCCTAATTTGAAGTTTTATGTGGAATTTTACAGAATGCTTTGAATGTAGATGCTTAAAGAGAATTTAGGATTTCTCAACCTCTAAGCATTCCGCAGCTTCTTACAGATTGTTAGTATAGATGTTTGCCATTCAGTAGTAAATATGCATGTGTATACATACACACACATGCGGAGGGGAAAAACAACAGAAAACAATTTCTGTTTATATATTTAGCTTATGAAACATCATTTGTACTAATGAAGCCAATGTAATATAGTATCTATGAATAATAATAATAATCTAGTAGAAGTACAGGATTGTCTTGGCTTGATGGATTCAACTTCACATAGTTACTGTTTTCTATTTTATGCTCCTGCTTTTATTAGTGTTGGACTACAGAGTAAAGTGTTACTGCAGGATGTCAGTAAATGACGTAAGAGAGGATTGAGATTTTCCTTCTGAGCATTATAAAGAAAAATATCTCTATTTTCCAAAAGCGTTTCTGGAGAGATGCATATTTAGAGTAGAAAATGCTAAAGAGGATATTATTTTGTTTCTGAAACCTATCTTATTTTAACTTGTTTAATTTAGCTTTAAAAAATAGAAGATACATCTATCACCATGGCTTTTAAATGTCAAGGTCAAGTTTAGAGATGTACTATTTTATAGCAGATTTGTCCTATGTGGTGTGATATCCCTGTTAGGTACAGCAAGTCTGTCCTTAATGAATGCTCCATACAACTCTGTATAGCAGAGGATAGCTGAACGCTGTTTAAGGGAGTAAAAACAAACTAAAACTGATATATTGGTAGCATTTTGTTGTTCAAGAAGGTCATGTAACTGTATTCCCATTTTCAGAGCAGTGGAAAGAGTTCTGTGTTGGAAAGCCTTGTGGGGAGGGATCTGCTCCCACGAGGTACCGGAGTTGTGACTCGAAGACCCCTCATTCTGCAGCTGGTGCATGTTTCCCCAGAGGATGGTCGGAAAACAACTGGAGATGAAAATGGTAAGTGTGATCCAAGAGTGTGTTTGTTCTATCAGGAAATAGACTTGTAATTTTCTGGTGTATTTTACTGGAAAAATCAGTTGTAATCTTAAAATGCTTTTTTTGTCTAAATAAGTTTCCTTGGAAGAGAAGACTGCTATTGTCACAGCTGTGATGTCCATAAAGCAAATGTCACGACATCAAAAGCTTTTGTGTATTCAGAATATCTTTAATATTTTAAGCATTCCATGTTTGTTCTTAGTAAATGCCTTTGAGAAAATCAGGCCAAAGGAAGCATTTCACTTTGGATGATTGTCAATTTCGATAATGAAGCATCAAGAACATGATTTCCTTGTGTGTGCTTTTCTCCCCCTTCTCTTTTGCTGTTTAAATAAGTTGAAGTTTCCTTAGAGTTATGAGTATGTGACTTCTTAGAAGGAGGTGAAGAGATGGATAAGCTCTGGACTAAGTAGTAGGAGAAACAAAACCAAAGAAAGCTGTAGTAGATGTGAGGAGAGTTTAATGGATGTGTTCTGCACCTTACAGATACTAATTGATTGAGCTACTCTGAGAGATTTTAAGCACATCAATGCTTTAAGTTGTCTGAAGGTGTTTACTTCGAAGCTTTTGTCTTCTGTGGTGCTTCATTAGTACCCTGCAGCAGATGAAGATAATCATCTCAGTGGTCCCTTGGAAGTTTGAACACTCCTGTTGCTCTTGCTCTTTCACAAGAGCACCAGTGGCATATCCACTGATCATCACACACACACAGTTAGAGAGTAAAGGTACGCAGAGTTTTGATGGTGTAATGAATAATCTTGGGCTTATAATTATTATTTCTCATTGTGTTTAGATTATTTGGGTAAGTTAGGGTATCAGGTTCTTTGCAGTGTAATATTTGTAATTATTGGTCTGTTCAGACTGAGGAAAAGGAGACTGAGAGGGGAACTGATTAATGTAATAAGTATCTCAAGGTGGGTGGGAGGCAAATGCGTGAGGCCTGGCTCTTCTCAGTGGTACGTAGCAGTAGGACAAGGAGCAATGGCCTAAAGCCTGAACCTGAGAAGTTCCATACAAACATGCAGAAGGACTTCTTTACAGTAAGGGTGATGGAGCACTGGAACAAGTTGCCCAGAGAGGTTGTGGTCTCTCTTTCTGTGGAAATATTCAAGACTTGTCTGGATGCCTACCTGTGCTACCTGTTATAGAGAACCTGCTTTGGCAGTACGGTTGGACTCAATGATCTGTTGAGGACTCTTCCAAACCCTGTGATTCTGAAAAACAGTTACTGAAGTTGGGCAGTTGAAAGGCTAAAGCTTCCATTTTCAATATTGCTGCAAGCAGAAAACACAATCCTGATACATAACAATTAAGTGCTTTTACCATGCAGGACTCAGTGTATAGTCCAGGCAGCACTTGATTGTGAAGAGATCATAGGATGATTCAGAATGAAAATGGTCTCAGGGAGGTCTCAAATCCAGCATTCTGCTCAAAATAGGGCCAGCTTTGAGCTCAAGACTTATGGAGACCAGATTGCTCAGGTCTTTATCCATTTGGGCCTTGAAATCCTTCAAAGATAGGGAATGAATAGACTCCCCTTGCCTACTATTTAAGAATGGCAGATTGGATTTCTTTTAAGTGGCTTCATGCTAATTGCTTTGCACAGTACATGAGTTTTGGTACTTAAAAAAAAAAAAAACAACACACACCTTTGATTCTGGTTGTTGCATAAAACAGGATTTTGTTCTTCTCTGTGACTTTACAGGTATACAAGATAGTTTTGTAATGTAGGGAATTCTGAGTCAAGGCAGAGGTTTTCTGCTGTAGGTTGCATTTGATCCAGGGATTTGAATCTTAAATGAGAAATGGGATCATTACATTACTGCACTAGGATGTTGGGCTGAATTAATATTTATAAGGCCCATTTAGACTTTTAGAGAAAAAGATCAATATCTAAGATGTAATTTCTTCAGGATGTTCCTTTGAGAGAAATATGGGCTTGTTTGTTAAGAACAGACAAACTTCTATAACTTTCACCAGTTGCATTTGACTTGCCTCTCTTCTCCCTCAAAAATTCAGGCAAATCAATGGTTTTGTCACTGATATGATTTATCTTATGCATAGATTATCTTGTTTCATCTGAAAACATGGGATCAAACTTGGGAAAAAAAACCAAACAGATGGTGACCTGTTATCCTGACTCTTCTGTCTGAAATTGTAATAAGTCGTAATGCTATTACAGATGTTACCTTTATTATAACTTGCAAGTTGAGGTACAGCTTGAATGTGTTATGAATTTTGTAGAGGGAAAACTAGTGAGAAAGACCTTGTTGGTGTGAATGGTTTATCCACGATATCTTGGACAAGAGAACATCAGCTTCAGTGTGTTGCTTTCTGAATGTGCTTGTGAACTCTTCGCGTGATCAGATACTTCAGTGCAACTGCCTTAGTGCTTTGTGATTCCTCGTGATTTGTAATTTCTGTTTTGTCACATTTATCAATCCTTTTCTCCTTGCCTTGAGAATCCTTACTTTCGGAGTCCTGATGCAAATCCTTCCTCCTTTCCTAAAAACTCAAATGCATTAAATTAAAGTCATTGGGAATTTTTTCTCAAATGTCAAAGGTGTGTGTATCATCGTAGACTTCAGGTGAGTGAGGTGAAAGATTCCCACGATATAAAATGAAACTTCTAGGATGAATTAAACTTACATTTGCACCAAATGAAACTTTGTGTGTGTCTTGGGACGTTGCATTTCTTCCTTTTTTTTTCTCCCTCCATGTGCTGTAAGGCTGAGGTTAAGACTAAGCCATTTATTATGGGTTCAGTCGTCTCTTGTGTTATATATAGCAAGGAAAACTTGTATCTTGTTAAAGCTTAAAAAAGCCCTCTCATTAGATCCATGGATGTTAACAAGTTAAAATGTAATAGCTCTTAATTGTATCTATTTTTAAAATCTGTTGGTTGATACTTAAGAAAAAAAGAAAAGAAAAATGTATAGGACTAAATCTAGCAGCAAATTTCTATGCTGCCAGAAAACCAGTAATTTAAGACTGAAACAGCATGTCCTACATCATCTCCCTGAGAAGAAGATAACAGAGGACGCTTGCTCCATTTCTTTCAAATTGTGGTGGTGGCAGTATCTTGCTTTATCTTCTGGTTCTATGCCCATCATCCTTTTCTTAATTCTTATGAGGGGATGAGTAATACAACTTTAAAAGTACTGTAGTTTCTTCCTTAATGTGCATTTTGCTGTAGTTCCTCTGTACAGTAAATAAGTTAAACCTGTTAAATGATGTGAAATTAATAAGCCCTTTCATTTTATGTTTTTTTTTGAGGTGGAGGTTGGTATGTGATTTTGTTGATTCATCAGCCGATACAAAAGAAAAAAAAGAGCTGCCTCCTAACAGTGGTTTTCCTGTATGCCTGTGGTTGTTAATAAAGCAGTGACAGAAGTATATTTGATAATTTTGTTTTTTAATAGATCCAGTTTATCTGAATCAGTGTATTGCAATTGATAAAGTTCTGACTTATCCATAAATGCAAGACATCAGAATTAACTCCCAGATCTAGCAAGCTTTCCAAACTGATGAGCCAGTTGTTGCTGTGCTCCTTGCATTTTGTGCCAAACAGGCACAGCATGCAACAAAAAAGACCTTCCTCAGTTTGTTTTGTTCTTGCACCAGACTCTACTGGTGTCACAGAAAAATACAGTCATAAACTCATCAACTCTTGAATGAACTTCTCATATGTTTTTGTAATGGGACTTATAAAAGTGAGAAACTCTCTCAAAGTTGAGAATGGTGATAGCTAATGTTGTCTCTTCTTAAATCTGTCTCAGAATTGCTGTGATTGGTTCTTTTAATCTGCATAAATTTATTTTTGTCATTTAAAAAAATGGGTACATGGATACAAAACTTTATTTTCTTTGTAGTAATATTATCTCCAGTGACACTAAAGACGTGCCTGACTTTTTCTCATTCTTGCCACGAGTAAATGATGACAAACATATTTTGCCAAAGAAGTTCAGCTTTGCAGAACCAACTGTTGCTTTTCTCTGTGCACAGACAAAAATATTCTAAAGTGTTGGAATTAGATGAGCAGCAATGTAAAGAGATCATCAAGTAAACTTTGTGATATGGAATATCTGATTAATACTCATCATTTATCGATGTTAAGATCTTACTGCTGTGCATATTGTTAATGTAACACATTCTCATCAGTAGTGGACTAGCATGCACATCTGTCTGCATGCATTTGTGATCTCTGTAGTATAATCTTGTGATGAAGGTTAATAAAATGCTAAATGTGTTAAATATGATGAAACATTTTAAACATCATTCACTGCTGTTTCTCTTTAACTGCAGACCCTGCTACATGGAAAAATCCAAGACACCTTTCTAAAGGTTGCCTTTATCCGTTTGCTTTTTCTCCCTACACGTGAAGTGCATGCCTGTATACACTAACCACATACATTTCATGCCACTTTATTGGTGATCACTCTTTTACACATTGGCTATTATGTTGATTATTTTGCTAAGTCTTGTTTTTTAGTTTTTTGGGTTGGTTTTTGTTTTTTTTTTTTTAGCTTTCTGACCTTGTTGCTTTAGAATGAGATGACTTTTGCTTTTCTATGTGGTTGCTGCCTCATAGAACTTTCTGCACTTTTAATTCCCAAATCCTTTAAAAGATCTCTGTTGATTAAAATACCTTGAAATTCACTTTGGGTGAAGAAAATGTTTGGAATGCTGACTTAATGTTAGGTAAGCATTGTGTTGGTTAAGCTGTGAAATTTCTTGTAGGCTATTTTTCTAGAGCAGATTGCTCATTGAGTAGCAGAGGGTAAAGGATCACAAACTGAAAAATTCAATGTGGAACTCTTGGTATTTGGAAACCCAGTTGTGGAACTGTGAGCATCTTGCAGCCTGACTCTGCCTGCTGCCTGCACCACAGAACAGGAGTTGACCAAACGTTCTTTGCTGTTTCTGGGACTGCTCTTGAAGAGCCCCCAAGTAATTTTAGGCATCTGTGGTGACAGACAATGACTGAGATGTTTGGTCCATGACAGATTTGGGAAGAGACATGTTTTCCTAAGACTTCATTGTTATGTAGAGTACTTATGTATTTTCTGTTTGTTTGTTTTGGTTCTACAGGTTTTTCTAACTTTTTCTTTCAGCTGCAATTTGATCTCATTTGCATGGTAAAAGAAAAGTTGCTATAAGCTGATGAATATTTTTTTCAGGTTTTTTTTTTTTTAAAGCTGTTGCTAATAATTATTGTTTTCTGTTGCAAGCTGATTTTTAATGGACTCAGACCTTTTCTGAAGAATGGTAGGACAGCTGATTGGCTCAGTTCACAATTATGAAGGCAGACGTTGTGTAAGAGAGACGAATTAAAGAGTAATGAGATGCTGTGCTTAAATAAGCAGAATCATAAATGTATTTGTACTAAGCCATTTAATGTCTAATAGCAGAAAGTGAACTAATTCTTGCTGCTTGAAAAAAAAAGATCACGTTCTAGTCTTCAACAAACAGACTTAGAAAAACATGATTGGAATATCTACTTCCTCTTCCTCATGTGCCAATTCTTTGTTTTCAGAGATAGATGCTGAAGAGTGGGGTAAATTTCTTCACACCAAAAATAAGGTATGTTTGCTCTGGTTACAGAGCAGCCTTTCCCAAAAAAGAGAACCATTCTGCTATATTGCATGCCAGAGTGTTCAGATTTTTCTGTTTCAGAGAGTAGAAGATTAACCAAAGCCTTAGTTACTTACCAATAACTCTGTATGTGGATCATTGATTCTGCTGTTATTTATCTTGACCCTAAAAATGTTGTTTTGCTTTTTTTTTCTTTTGTGCATGAATTAAATTGCAAAGACAATTGTATACTATCACAAGTCGTTTCAGTCCACTGAAGAATTGACTACTTTAGAGGTATATTACAGAGCTGTGAAAAGGAAGAGTTGAATACTTAGCAAGGAGAGAGAAACAGAGGTGGCTGAGGATTTCGAGTCAAAAATTAGGCTTTGATTGTCTTTGCCAGCAGCAAAGCTCCTTGTTGGCAGATGTTTTACTAGTTTAAACTGATTTCCTCACTTTATAGGCAGTACTGAAAGTTGAAGTAATCTTGAAGAGGAACACAGAGGAAATATGTGGATGGGGTAGCTTGGTGATGGCTTCCTTTTACTGTTGGAAAGAGGATACAGTAAACAAGAATGTAAAAAGGAAATGAAACTCTGTTCTTTGTCCCTTCCCAAGATGCGAAGGAGTAGAAGCTTGATGTTGTTCATCAACTTCAAAAGCTTGTAACTAGATTAGCAGTAGAATTAAATGTGTGAAATTCTCTTGAGGTGAACGCAATTTGTTTTCTACCTTGTCTGATATTGCTGTAAGTGCTAGTAACTGCTGTAAGATTCTGATTCCTTTAATTTTGGGCACTGATGGTTGCTGTTACAGCAGTAGCATAATAGCTATTAGTCACTCTTCCTTTTTTCCTGTCACCTTCTGTATTCATAGTTACGTAATTTTTCACTGTCTCTTGGAGAAAGAGGCACTATTTCACAATTAGATGTTTGTGGATAAGTGGCTATTTAAATAAACTTTCTTTTTTGTACTTCAGATCTATACAGATTTTGATGAAATTCGTCAGGAAATAGAAAATGAAACAGAGAGGATTTCAGGAAATAATAAGGTAAATACTGAATGGTCCTTCTTTGTCTTGCTGTAGACTCTCTTGCTACTGAAAGCTTTCTTAACCTGTTCTGACATCTAGAAGCGAAAAGCACTGAACTGTTCTAAAGAAGAGATAGCAAGCAGCATTACTATGTTTAATGATTTTTCACTGTGTTCATGAGACAAGTCACTCAAGGTAAAAGAAAACACAGAGAATTGTCGTTGCTTTACTTCAAAATTTCTACAGTAATCCTGCAAAAAATAATGTTAAACTTGCTTCCATTGTTTTCATATGCTATACCTTTGTGTGTGATTATAAAATCAAATATTGTGTTACTGAATATTTATGTAATTACTTGGGCTAGGGCAGACCCTGGTATTTATACAATGTAGGAGAAGAACTCTTTGAGAGCAGCCCTGCGGAAAAGGACTGAGTGAATACAACAGTTCATGACAGTGGACAGTGATAGGACAAGGGGGAATGGTTTTAAACTGAGACAGGGGAGGTTTAGGTTAGATATTAGGAGGAAATTTTTCACACAGAGGGTGGTGACACTGGAACAGGTTGCCCAAGGAGGCTGTGGATGCCCCATCCCTGGAGGCATTCAAAGCCAGGCTGGATGTGGCTCTGGGCAGCCTGGTCTGGTGGTTGGTGACCCTGCACATAGCAGGGGGGTGATACTACATGATCATTGTGGTCCATTGTGGTTCAACCCAGACCATTCTATGATTCTATGATGATTCTGTGAAATAAGGCCTTTTATGCATTATATTGAGGGGATAACAAGGCAGCTGCTAAATACAAAGAAACTGGTTGGCAGATGTGGCTTTTTTTTCTTCCACCAAATAGATAATTGCATGATGGAAGAAAGTTGTTCTTTAATTTATTTATGTATTATTACGGAACTTCAGATGTGAGTTTCCAAAGAGTCATTTAAATCACCTGATACAGTGATTAACTTTACTGTATTATGAATGCATTTCTAGGGTATCAGTCCTGAACCCATTCATCTTAAGATTTTTTCGTCTAATGTTGTGAATCTGACTCTTGTGGATTTACCAGGAATGACAAAGGTAAGATATGAAATGCTGTCCTTCTGAAAGCACTGTGTTTTGAAACAAGGAGCTTATGTTCGATCTTAAGTGTTATTTTGTATTGTTAGATGAGTGCTTCAGTTCTTAAAAGTTGTTTACATTTTCCTTCAGATAAAGTAGTTGGCTATATACGTTTGAGATGTCACCATCTTCTGGTGTAGGTTTTAGGTTTCTGGTACCATTCACTGTTATAGCAGCCTTTTTCCATTCTTTTCATTCTTTTTTTTTCTTTTTTCTTTTCCTCTCTCTTTTCTTTTCCTTTCTCTCTTTTTCTCTCACTTTCCTCTTTCTTTTCTCCCCAGAGGGAAAGGGAAGGGCTGAAAACTTCATTACTGTGTTCAGTTAATGGTCTAACACGGGAATAAATGTACAGTTTTCAGTAGTTCTGCACTATATTTTTTCCCCTAGGTGCCTGTTGGTGATCAGCCCAAGGATATTGAACTTCAAATAAGAGAACTAATCCTTCAATTCATCAGCAACCCAAATTCAATTATTCTGGCAGTCACAGCAGCTAACACAGACATGGCCACTTCAGAAGCACTTAAAATTGCACGGGAAGTGGATCCAGATGGTAAGCAGCAAGAGAAACTAGACCTTGTAATTCTGCTTCAGCTTTGTGTTAGGATTTAATTAAAAAACAAACAAATAAAAAACAAAACAGAAGTTGTTTGAACAAAAAGAAGTTAGGAAAATGTTATTTAATTTCCTGGAAAATACAATTATAATATTTGCTTAAAGATTTCCAGTTTCAGCCTGCAGTTCAGAAAATACTGTGATCAATTAATATCTTAAGAGCTTTCTGACTTACAAACAGATCAGAAAACTATTTTAATAGTCCTATAAGCCACATCTGTTTTCAGAGCAACAAAATGGCATTACAGAATATTAGTGGTTTTGATATTTTTAGTAGTTTAATCTGTCAGGATGACTTCATGCTTTATTGTCAAATATTTTCTATTTTATAAGAGAAAATATGTCATCCTGCAGCAGTAATTGTCTGTTTAGATGTTACTTTAGTGACTTTTGGTAAGAATACAATTAATGTCTTCTTAGCATCCATTTTAGTGTTCCACATTTGTATGACAGAACTGACTGTTTTAATCTAAAAAGGATAACTTTTATATTTGCCTAATGACTTTGAAACAAAGCTGAAGCTGCTATTTACTAATAAATGGTACTATGTAATTTGAAAGACTATGAAGTTGTATACTCTGAGCATAGGTATATTGAAATTAGGGAAAAATTTTGTGTTGGTATGCTTTCCCATCAAATTCTTCTCATAGAAGTAGCATTTCTTACTTGCTTTCAAACTACAAGCCTGTTTTGTGTCCACAGCTTCAAGGGAGAATCTCTTCCCTTTGTTTTCTCTTTAGTCAGATTGTCCTGGTTCCAGCCAGCAGAGCTTTTCCTTTTCGTTTACTCCTGTAAAAGTGATCAGCTGTGTTTTTTGGATCACTTCCCAAAATTCTAAACGTTAAAGGTCTGGAGTTTCAGGTCATGTTGGCAGGCTCTGTAGGCACAGTGGTATGCAAAAAGAATTTGAGTGACTGTTTCTTCCACATTATCTAATACAAAGTTGATTTCACTCAGAAAACGTGAAATTACATATCTGACAAAAATCTGTTTCATTAATCCCATGCTGCTTCTTCAGACTCTTGGTACTTTTGGCAATGTATTTGCTGCACAATTCCTGAAGTGGTCCTGTTACCTCCCCTGGCAGCTTCTCCAGTAGTAGGGGTGCTTCAAAAATAGTTTCATTATGTGAATTGCCATGATGTGTAGCATTACATATAAACTAGAAATGTGTTCAGTTTGCTCACACTTGTAGGTCCCCTGCCCGTTTGCCTTAGTCTTCTCCATAAATGCTTAATAGCAACCTCACATACTATGCAAAAATATTTAGTACATTATCAGTTACATAATTTCAAACTGCATGTTTCATAAATCTTTAACCTCTTATGCATGAGGAGCAATACATACCAGTTATTTATCTACACTTTTGTTAATAAAAGGCTCCAGGTAGACAAGCACGACACATTCTTGTGCTGGTCTCTGCTCGTTTGATCTATTACATTTTATGCAATTGTATGAGGAACTTTGTGAATGCTGAGCTTTGATGAAGACAAAACATCCCTGTGAGTGAGTTGTCCTTTTGATAGGTCGAAGAACCCTTGCTGTTATCACAAAGCTGGATCTCATGGATGCGGGCACTGATGCTATGGATGTGCTCATGGGAAGAGTGATTCCGGTAAAACTTGGCATCATTGGAGTAGTGAACAGGTCTGTCTGGGCACTTTTATACGATTTTTGACTTGTTTAGCCATGAGTATGAATTTAAGAGTAACGTGACCTGACATTGAAATAAGCAACCAACAAACCTGTTGCTTACTTTTCAAAAATCTGTATTTAGAAGAAATGTCTTTTTTCCTTTCTAGAAGATCTGTAGTGTTATTTTTTCCAACTATTGAATTTTTTTTTAATTTTTTTATTTTTTAGCTTGAGGGATGTTTCTGATCAGTTGTTCATATTATTGCTAATTCAGCACGAATCGCTATTATATATTAGGGCTAAGCTACTGCTAACGGCATAGTATGTTTATTCTTATCTTTTGCATCAGCTAGATCTGATCTCATAAAGTTGTTTGCTTAGTCCATGTATGATTGCTACCTGTACTGATATACTATCTGTGCTCCATGGAACAATAGATGAACCCCTTCTTTATTGTCCAAGCAATAGGAACAATTGTCTTTTTTGTTGTCTGAAGCAAAACTTTGCTGTTCTGTTGTCCTGTCAGGCAAAAAAAGAAGTGTGAATTGTTTTTTGCATGTTAACTAGCATAAAATTATGTCTTTTAACTTAGGAGTCAGCTGGATATTAACAATAAGAAGAGTGTAGCCGATTCTATTCGTGATGAATATGGTTTTCTTCAAAAGAAGTATCCCTCCCTAGCCAATCGAAATGGAACTAAGTATCTTGCTAGAACACTGAACAGGTATTAAATTTAAAAAAAAAACAAAACAATTGTGTGTTTTTCAAGGTATGTTGAAATGTAGATTGATGTATGATATACGTAATCGTTTGTATTTACCTTTCCTTTTTACTTTGGTACTGTACAGTGAAACAATAAGGAAAGCTCTGTTTGGTTCCAAATTTGATTTCTGAATTTACTGTAATTTCCCTGAGCAAATGTTTTCCTTTGTTGGTTATTTTCTTTCTCATCTCTCTTTTGATGGAGATGATAACACTGAAATTCCTTCCCTCTCACGAAGGTCTGTTTTTTGTTTTTAGACTACTCATGCATCATATCAGAGATTGCTTGCCAGAACTGAAAACCAGAATCAATGTTTTAGCTGCTCAGTACCAGTCTCTGCTTAACAGCTATGGGGAACCTGTTGAGGACAAAAGTGCCACTTTATTGCAGCTTATTACCAAATTTGCTACAGAATATTGCAATACTATTGAAGGAACAGCAAAATACATAGAGACTTCTGAGCTGTGAGTACTAAATGGTTTTCTGGAATTTTGACTATGTGTTTAGATTAAGCCTGTAGCTCTTGCTGACTTACACTGGCAATAGTAGTACACTAGAGCATAATATAGTAAAAAAATATATATATATAATAATAATGTTTGAATATAAGTAATCATAAAAAAGCTCATAATGAGAGCTTTTCTTCTTTACTAATTTCAGTTACTTTGTTGTTTCAGATGTGGTGGAGCCAGAATCTGTTACATCTTTCATGAGACCTTTGGACGAACCTTAGAATCTGTTGACCCTCTAGGTGGCCTTAACACAATTGATATCCTGACTGCCATTAGAAATGCTACTGTGAGTGTTACTCTGTATTTCTAAGTGCTGTTCCTGTATGTACTGGATTGAAAATAAGATCTCAACTAATTTGTGCTGTTTCAGGACTGTGAATTAACAACAGCTGAAAGAGCTTGAGCGGATACAATGAATCCTCCTTTTTGTTATTTCAAAAGAAAAATACAAGATTCAGATTTGCAGCCTTTATCAGATATGGAATGAGTTTAAGGGAAGTGTTTGTTTGCTTCTGTTGTGAATAGGCTGAAATTAAGCTTAGGCCCAACTTTGGCAGCCCAGTGCTGTTATTTATATGAGAAAGTGTGATGAAGGACTGTGCACTTGTTTTGCATGAAGCACTTCTGTGTTAACTATGAAGACTCAGTGTGTGATCTGCAGGCTAGGACGTATTCAGATATTTTCATTTCCTATAATGGATGTGACTCTTCAGTTGTTTAGTATTTACATGATTGGTTTTGCTGTGAATGTGGGAATTGATGTTGCTAAGGATTCACTGTAGGTTTACTTTTAAATGCTGCAGTACAAGGAATGTTCACTCCTTGGAACTTAGAACTGAACAAACAAGTCAGCTTTTGTATTGAGTTCTGATTGGTGCACTCAGATGGATCTGTTTCTGTGGTCAGTAATTATCAAGGCTTGGAATACATCAGATACTTGCAGCAATGAAATGTGTGCATGCTGTTTTCCATCTGTAAATCTAACACAGGATTCAGTGGCTGATAAATTGTACTGATCTGCAAGGTCGGCATTTGGGATAATGTAATTTATGGCACAGTGACGCTGCACCCAAGTATATTTAACAGCAAACCCAGCTGTCATCCAGTGAGAATTGTATGGCTCCTATATAGTGGTACCTCCTCTGTCTGCTGAAAATTGGGAAGAGAATGTTTTAGTCTTTCTTATAAATGTTATTTAAACTTGGATCCATAAACCTGAAAATAATTATTCATGGTTATAAGATTAGGTACAAAAGCTCAAGATTTGACAAGGTTGCTGGTTAATCATTATTTAACACTGAATCAATCTTAAAGGTATTTTCTGTGTTTCTTTAGTCTGTAAACCTTTTTTTTATTTTATTTCAGTATTCTAATAACGGGTGTTTCTCTTACATTGGCAAGGCCTGTTCTGAGCATTCTTCTGGGTGTGAACACCGTTACCTGATTTGTTATGGGCTTCACCAGAAACTCCTGAATATTACTTTTATAACTTATATACTAATATAACTTTTACCATCCTTTTAAACTAGGGTCCCCGTCCTGCCTTGTTTGTTCCTGAAGTTTCATTTGAACTGCTGGTTAAAAGGCAAATCAAACGTTTAGAAGAGCCCAGCCTTCGCTGTGTGGAGCTGGTTCATGAAGAAATGCAAAGAATTATACAACATTGTAGTAATTACAGTACACAGGTAAAAATAATGCATTTGAATTATGTTCTTAATTAATTGGGCATTTCCCACCCTTTTTTCCCTCCTCTCCCCATCCCCCAGCCCCACAGAAAACCAATGTGTTATCTGTAAATGTTCTTTTTTTTTAGGAGTTGCTGAGGTTTCCCAAGTTGCACGATGCCATAGTTGAAGTAGTAACCTGTCTTCTGCGTAGAAGGCTTCCTGTCACAAATGAAATGGTAATTTTTCATATTTTGTAATGTTGCTGGAAAAAGTATCTGTTTTCTGGACTTTTCTTTGATGCTTCTGTCTGCTTCGTAATGTCTGGAACGCAAATTTTTAAAAGAATCACAACTCATAATGGTGAACTATTTAATAGCTACATTGTTTAAAGCTTGTATTATAGCAGATAAATAAAAAACAAAAGGATGATGGTAGGGTTATGTTTCATTTTTTTCAAGAAGGTCAAGGTAAAGTGTTTTCTCTTTTAACGCTTTTTAGCTAGTGAGAGCTGATAATTCAATTTCTGTCTTTGGGTAAATGTTGTGATATACTAGTATCTTTTGTGCTTGCTTATTGGAGATACTTTGATACATATGATAAGATACTTTGTACGTATGTGTGTATGCTTGATGCAAAAAGCAGATGAAAGTTTTATGTGCAAATAGTGCTGTGTTTCTCACTGTGGCTTGTGACTATATTGTTTACACTCCTTAAATTGCTGAGTTTGTTTGTTTCTTGCTGGAGGGTGGTTATCTTAATAAAGCTAACAAGTTAAACTGATACATGTTTCAAAAAAAGATGAATATCTGAGTGTATTGCAGTGATAGACTGAATTCCTTTCTTGCTTTTTTCAGGGTCAGAACTTCATGTCATTGGGGCAGTAAGAAAAGTCTTTGGCTAAGGACAGTTACAGTGTACTGTAGTCTAGGCAATTAGACTAGCAGTGTACGTCATTTTTCTTTGCTACCATTAAACTCACTGAATTTCTGTGAATGTCATTTCATTGCAGGTTCACAATTTAGTGGCTATTGAGTTAGCCTATATCAATACCAAACATCCAGATTTTGCCGATGCCTGTGGGTTAATGAATAACAACATAGAGGTAAGAAAATACAGCTTCATCAAAAATAAGTTCAATATGCTTAGTGAAGAGTGGATAAGTTGAAGGATTTTCTATGATCATGGGTTATATCTTGCTTCAGTCTGTCTTATCTTTTGACTTTTCATATGAGAATCTAAATAACTAGTGACAGAACAGATTTGTCAGTTTTTCTATGAAGCATAGTTGAATATTTTGAAGTATGGAGGTTTGATTATATTACAATATGGTGTACACTTATGTTGTTGATGTATTAGCTTTATACTGCACATTATGTTCAGAACCAGTGGTTAATATTTTACTGAAAACAGTTCTGCTTCTGCATCTTTCTGAAAAATAAGATAGGCATCAGAGAAGTGGCTATTAAATGAAAATTTTGGAAGAGAGACTTAAAAAATATATATAGTTTTACTCTTACAATTTCTGTAGCCTTTCTGTTTTGCACACTCCATTTTGATTGGTAATCTCTGTTGCTGTCATAGTCCTATAGAAGCAGTTGCTGTACAAGTGGTATATGGAATTCTTTCTCAAAGACCTGTTTTCATTGCAGTATTTCATCCATCTGCCTGAGAGCTTGCTAATGTTCTTGTGTTCACTTGTTAATCCAACACATTTTTTCATAGTTATGTTCTTTTTTTAAATGCTTATATTGTCATTTCTGCTTGTTAGTTCTAACCTTCTTGCTTTTTATTATATATTTTGTATTGACTGGTTATGCAATTGATTGAAGAGCAGTCTACCAAGGTAAATTCTAGTTCAGGTACAATGTCTGCACAAACTGCTGTGAGTATGAGAATTAGGACTCAGTCAAGCTAAACATATGAAATTATTGTTTTATTGCTTGTTACCTAAATTAGTTCTTTTTCCAACATCTTCCTGAACAGGACATTGAATGTTTTGAAGAAACAGAGCATGTAAAACATCTTATCTTTATTCAGTGGAGAATCAATTACTAATTTCAAGAAAAATCAGATTTTAGTTTGATCTGATCGCTTCAAATTCTGTTCTGTTGTGAAGTCAGTGTTTCCTTTTGGGCTAATCAGAGTAAACTATGCTGGATGTGAAATCAAATCCTTCCGGATTATTTTGTAAATTTAATGCTTACTGAGGGTTGTAGGGGTTGTAGTTTGGCTCTATGCTGAGTCAAACTGCTTAGCTTTGATCCTGTTTTTTAAAGGCTCTGGTCTTGATTATGAAGAGTGTTGCAAAAAGTTTTGCAGAAGCTTTTTATGTTGAAAATTTACTTTTGACCTGATAATCGGAATAGTTTTATCCAAAGAATTGAGGCTTTTATAAAATCGTAGTATAGTTACAAAGCACTAGCTGAAATTAAAGTATTAGTGTTTGTTTGTCTTTAAAATTTGAAGTCATCTGTAACATATGAATGTTGGATGTGTATTGAGACAGAGTGATGCATAATTGAAGTCTTGCTGGATTATTTTTAAAGGAACAGCGGCGTAACAGGTTAGCCCGGGAATTGCCTTCTTCTGTGCCACGAGACAAGGTGAGTAAATGTTGATTTTTGTTTATTTTCAGTGTAATGCATTCTCCTTTGATCTAATCTAAATGCTGGAAGCTTTGATGTGCAGCCCTAGTAACATGCTGGGAAGCTTCCAAGTATTGACTTTCTTTTGATTTCCTGAGATTGAAGTAGAATGCTTTTTCTTCTTCCAAAGATGCAGGTTTTGTGGGTTTTAAATCAAGGGTTTCTGAGGTCTTACCTATAAATCTATGTTAATATTACACACATGACTTGAATGTCATTTCAGATGAGGCTTAAAATGTTTGCAGCTGTGACACTGATATCAAAAGATAAACAACTGATTTAAAATATTTATTGTGCCAGCACAGTGACTTGTTTTTTCAAGTCACTGTTAAGACTGCAATTTTAGTGCAGCCTTGTGTTCTTTGGGAGCAGATAGAGGAGATAAAGTTGTTAGTTGATTGTCATAATCCAGTTGTGTGTAATCTTTGGAGCTTGGATACCAAGCATCGTGAAAATGTTGCCTTGTGGAAATGAAAAGACTGACAATCAGATAGGATTTCAGGCAGTTGTGTATTTAGTATTATGTGAAGTGTTTCAAATTTGAATGCAGAGAATATGTTTTAAGCTTATCGTTATAGTAAGTGTTAGTACAGCAGATAGAAATCAATTCTTTAAGTTCCTTAGCTTAATAAGCGTGATGAAGTCTTAGAGCAGACTTCAGTATTACTGTCTCTAGTCTGTAGAAGGCAGCTGATGGATTAACCAAGAATGTAAGTCAGCTGTCTAGAAATTGCTTTCATTACTGTTTGCTCTTCTTTTAGTTGACTTCATATTTAAATTATCAGTGTAGGAGCTGAAATGAAATTGAAGGACAAGATAAACCAGAAGACCCTTACCTGTCTTGAACATGCTTTTTTCTCCATTTATATTACTGTGTTGCTTGCAAATCCAAATTATTTTCTTCTCTGGATTAAGAAAAAAAAAAACCAAAACATATATATTAGAAGCTAAAAGTGCATGAATTTGCTAGGTAGATTTGGTGGTCTTCAGTTGAATTTTTTTTTCCCTGCATTTTTTTTTTTTTTACCTTCTTTAGTCTACTAAAGCTCCAGGTGCATTGCCACCTGCTTCCCAGGAGGCTGTTACTGCTGCTTCTGCTGAGGCTGATGGCAAGGTCTGTCTTGATTTTTCCTATAAGCACTGCATGCCAATTGATGTTGTGGTGCACTTCAGGTACTACAGGAAGCAGTCTGTGTTCAGTGCTCTGTCCCTAATAACAAGATGGGTGTAGACAACATCACATTTCATGACTTTAGTATGCACAACGGTGGGTAAAGATGTGCAACTAGTTGGCAAAGCCACTGCTTTCTGTTTAAACTCTTGGTTGTAATTGTTGTTGTCAATTGCTTGTTTGGTGCAATGGTACTGTAATCTGAGTTTTTCAGCATGGTTGTTAAACTGCATGTTTTTGATGTGTTGACAGTTAAAGAAGAACAGAAGATAAACTAAAAATGTGAGTTTCCTGCTTTCTGCAGGGAATCCTTCCAGGCTTTGTTAGAACTCGAGCCCCCTTGTTGTCTGACCTTAACTGTTCACTTCTGTGTGTGAAATGTATTCTGCAGTGGCTTTTTGCACTTCAGACCTATTGCCATGTAAAATAACAGCTCAGTGCTGTAAAGACTTCCTTGCTAATTGCTTTCATTGGAGTCACAGAAGATGGAGTGTCACAAATTTGTGTAGTAGGAGTAACTAAGGAGACTCAGGCTTTCTGCTTTCTGTGCATTTATGTTCTGCTTCTAGTGCAAAGCTGTCATTTCTGTCCTCAGCAAAGTGGTTAAAAGTCAAAATCTACTCATCGGTAGAACTTTAACTATGATTTTGGTCAAAGTCTTATTGGTTCTGTTATGTTGCAAACAACTAAAAAGAAATCAGGATCTATAGTGAAAATAGTGTTGTGACTGCAGAAGTTGCAGGAAACTGCCAAATTTGGTTTCATTTGTGTTTCCCACAAAGCTTGCTCTTTATTAAGTGATGTATGCTCTGGCGCTCACTTTCTTATGAAAGAATGCAGCTTTCTGAAACTGCTTTGGAGATAAAGCATGCTCCACAGTAATACTGGATGGGATAGGTATAGGGATTTTTGCCATTTTAAATAGCTGTTTTAAAATCAGAAAAAAGTAATGGAGCTTTCCTTATCAATAGCTATCTGTTATTAATAGAGGTTCATTTGAATTCTTATAATCTATTTTGTATTTCTCTGAAAGAGCAGTGCAATTTTATTAAGACCACTTGTGTGCACATTTCAGTTGGGTTTCTTTCTCATGTGTACTTCATTTGCCATTCCCTCACTCTTCAGACCCAAGATCAGCGTCTAGGAGTGATTTAGTTGTAAACACAATAGATGGTTCTACCTCAATTCCTCCTATTTCTGAAGGAAGATGTTAGTAGTAGATTCAGAACCTTTAATGACCAGCACTGAGTTTACCTTGTTGTTTTTTTTACTGTATGCAGTAAATAGAAAAGCTGCCAGGCTTACGGGAAGGTACAAAACAAAAATTAACACTGTTCCACACCAAAATAATTTCTTTTTTATTTTAATACCTATCTAATGTGTACAATCTACTAATATTTTTGTCCCGTGTTTTCTAATATGTAAGAGCTGGGTATTACATCCTCTTCTCAGAAGAACAAAGCCATTCTTTCCCTGGAATGGAAACTTTACTTTCCAGACAGTGCTGTCTTTGCTTCCAGAAGATTGAGATTTTTCTTTTTTTGTTGTTGCTTGGTACCGAAAAGTCTTCTGTGACATGAGGTCTGGCCACACAAATACATTCATAGCTTTGCTACCTGGGAACATAAACATGCATATATTTCATTTATTTTGTGAGCTGTTATTGTAAAGAACTTCATTTTCTATACAAAGACTTTAAATACACTGAGATCTTTCAAGACCTTGTGGTGAATCTTGAATCTTAATATGTGTTTTCGGAATGATCCTGTTAGTGTAGGCTATATTACTCTAAGGATATGTGGTAAAAGCCAATAGATTTATTCAGAATTGATCTGTAAATGGTGAAGCTTGTTTGTGCAAGGGATTTCATACCATTATTAGGAAGAGTGCAAGATTAAAAAGCTTTCATTTTAGTGATATTTTACTCTCATTAATGGATTGCAAGTATCCTTCTAATTGGTCTCCCACAGGGAAAACAAAAGTGGGGGCTGAGAAGAGCAGAATATAGAAATAAAAATACATACATGAAAATCCTTTATTGAATCTTTCTTACCAGTAGCTTACTGATAACAATTTTGATCTTGTTTGTAGTGCTCAAGTTTTAACTCTGATGTTTTCCTCTGATGTGTTGTTTGTGCAGGCAGCTGCTGGAGCAGGAGATGTATCTCAGGAGTCTGGAACGGGCAACTGGAGAGGAATGCTGAAAACCTCAAAAGCAGAGGAGGGATCAGCAGAGGAAAAATCAAAACCTGCTGCAGCTCTTCCTGCTAGTCCTCAAAAAGGACATGCTGTAAACCTATTAGATGTGGTGAGTGTTATGGGAAGATGCATACTTCCTTTTCGCAGTTAAGGCTCAGGAAATAAAATGTATGAATTCTCTGTGTTGAGACTTTGCTACTAATATGTATCTTCATGAATAATGACCGCTATAGAAGCAGGGAGCTCTGGCCCCGCTCTTCTCCCTTTGTTAACCTTTCTAGTTTCAGCCTACAATTTGGGATAATTGGCTTCTTTTCATGGAAATTTCAATTTCTATGAAGTGAAATCCTTATCTAGATCACTTCTAAAATAGTAGCAAATCTCAGCTCTTCTCAGTTTGATTGCCTGTTCATTTTTGCTGAAGTTGATATTTTTCATACCAGAGGAAAATTTAACGATTTAAATTAACAAACAAACAAACAAAAAAAACACAGATCAAGATTCTTAAAGTCTTGGCAGAACTTACTTCCTTTACTGAGCTTTAAAAACTAAATTGGCTGGTGCCGTCTGACCTTTCAGTTTCAGAGATCTGGATTTTGACGTCTCTAGGTCAATAGTAGAGTAGTGTTGCAAGACAGATTACGTGTATCAAATTATCAGACTAAAAGAGCAATGGTTTGTTTTGGTCTCCCCCAGTGTGAGTTTTATTTATCTATATAAATAAGCAGAATTTAACATGAGGTTTCTTTTTTTTTTTTTTTACATAGCCTGTACCCGTTGCACGCAAACTTTCTGCCCGTGAGCAGCGAGATTGTGAAGTGATTGAACGACTCATTAAATCTTATTTCCTTATTGTCAGAAAGAATATTCAGGACAGGTAAAACAAAACCTAGATGTGTTTAAGCCATATAAATGTTGTGATATCTCAAGCGTATCATATATATAATCTTGCTTTTTTTTATAAAACTTACTCCTGACAGAGTTAAGAAGGCTGAAGTAGTACTTTTTTTTTTTTTTAACAGTTTTAATTCTCTATTACATTGATGTATGAGGTTCAATTAGTTCAATTTAGGAGGTGGCAGTTTTTCTAAAGGATTCTGTAATTCAGGTGGATGAATTTCAGCAAATAACTGGAATAAACTTTGGGTGTTATGTAGCCATGGCAGAACTTAACTTTGTTGTCCTTTTTGCTTCAAATAGGGACTGCTGTGGCTAACCTTTTACATTCTTTGCAGTAAACATGCAGCAAAAATGCTATCCCAAATATTGCAAATTTGATGCATTAAAACATCCTGGCCTACTTCAGAAATATTTTTAAGAAATATATTTTGAAGACTGTACTCATGTCCATCCCACATCACACTTGCAAAGCTGATTCATTCTCTTATTTGGAAGATTCAAAGCTGTGCTGGGATAGATACCAGTTTTACTTTCACTCTTAGCCAGGCAACTCCCAAAATATTTTAGGCTTCTTAAGTTCTTCTTTTAGTAGAATTTGAAATGCATTGGCTTGAAAAGAGGATGTAGAATTAATTATTCTACTATTAATAGACCTATGTGGTCTCAATGTGAATTCCCAGAAGTCACTCCACAGCTGAGCAGTAAAGAACCTTAAAGCAGTAGAGCATAGTGGGGAAAATTCCCAACCAAATGTTGGGAGTATGATTTCAAAAGTCGAGATGTGTTGGATGGATCTAGGTTCTAACTGTTCAGACTTGCATGACACTTTGAACTAAGTGCATTCTTTTGAGAAAAACCTTTTGATCTGCCCGGGATAATGGTTTTGATTTGGATTTAGCACTGTGGGCACATGAGATCATGTGGGATCACATGTCAGTACTGACTGTATGTCAGATCCCAGTCTACTCTAGTTGTAAAATATTACTTACAGTGTTGCATCAACAAAATGGTTGTTTAAACTGATATTTTTTTATTTATCAGTTGGGAAAGATGATATTTTCATTGTCAGCTGCTGTTATTCTGATGAAATAACCCAAGGGGCAGTAATTTGACTTTTGATCCTCCATTTATATCCTTAGACTCTGGTACTGTTCCAGTATTACTGATTTTTATTTCCACTTTTTCAGAAAAGTATTCCTACTTCATACCTTAAGTCCCCAAGAAGATCAGGTTCCCATAGTTTCAGTACTTATTTTTTTCCCAGGAATTTTAGCAGCATGGAAATTGGAGCTAAAACCATGGTTTCATTGGGAGGTATTGTTGCATAACACAGAACAGAAAAATGTTGCTTTACAGAGTCTGTAGCCTTTTTCTCAAGGATTGTTCTTGAATTGCATTAATTGCAGCTTGCTTCCATTCTAAACAACACATTTTGCACACTTCAAATCCATTTGCTGTTGTAAATTGCCCTTATGTTGTGTTGTCTAATTTTAGAGATTATTCAAGCTGGTATTTGAACAGGAATCCTGCTTTCAGTATCAGATTAAGATTAGATATATCAATCTTTTCCTTGACTCTTTTTTTTTTGCATTTGCACATACGGTTGATTCTAGAGTGACATAGCTTTTTTTGTCATGCCTAGCATAGTGAGATCTGGTTTCTGGTCCTTTGTGGGGGGGAAAAAAAAGTAACTTATTTTTCACATACTTTTTACACTATATATTTATGTCCTTTACAATACAGCCATCTCATGTGGAAGACATTCATCTTTTAAATTGTACAAGATAATTTGTTTACTTGAGATAGAAAGCTTTTATATATGTCAGTGGTAGATTCCTGGTAGTTTGAGCCAAGGTTCTGTTCCTGCTTGCTTACGTTGTGAAGTCTTTGATGTAGGCCTGGTTTTATTATGTCCTGAAGAAACAATCTTTATGTGCTTGCAGTGTGCCAAAGGCAGTGATGCATTTTCTGGTGAACCACGTGAAAGACACTCTTCAGAGTGAGCTGGTGGGCCAGCTGTATAAATCCTTGCTGTTGGATGACCTTCTGACGGAATCTGAAGACATGGCGCAGCGCAGAAAAGAGGCAGCTGACATGCTAAAGGTATTTAAAAAAGAAAAAAAGACAGAAAAAGATCAGGGCCTTGTGGGAATAGTTGATGAAGCTGAAACCATGTAAATAGTAGATTTTGTTTCTGATCACTTGCTTTTATTTAACTTTGCTCTATTGTGTTGAGTAGTTCTTTTCTGGGAAATTGATTACAGTCTTTTAACTATTGTTCCCATCTTCACACAGCTTACAGGCCTGTGGCTTGTGGATCTAGAGTTCCTTATAGTATAAGCAGAAGAAATGTTGAGTCTTAGTTATTGTGACTACTGTGTACATCAGTATCAATGAATTTGGGACATACTGGTGTTTAAAATAACCTCCTCATTTCTTCATTATTTAGTTATGTGACGTGTCAGTCTGCTACAGCTGAAATGCTCCTTAGGATTGACCTATTTAGAAAAGAATGCCTCTCAGATAACAGTGCAGCCTCACTAAAGAAGTAAGAGGTGCTTCTCTCTTATGAACAGCACAGTCTGTTCAAACAGTGCACGTTTGAGAGATCAGATGCCCTGAGATACTGCTTACCCAAGATGCCTGTAGCAAGTTTAGTCTCTGCAACTGTATGATAAAAGTACTTGAATGAGGAGGGAAAATGTCTTAACTGTAAGCTTCATTGGACCAAAATTATTACCAGTATTGGTATTCTGAGCTTAAACCAAAACAGTTTACATTTCTGAAGTTTAGCAGGCTAGACTGTAGAGACTGCACCTAAATATAGAAGTAATAGAAGTGCAGTTTCCTGCCCTGTTTTATGGGGGATATTCAAAGCATTAAAATTGTGTAAGGTGAAAAGATCTGCTCTTCTTGAGAATTTATGTATGTATATACACATATGAAACATTAAGATTAGCGTGTTACTGGGAACACCTGAGCATGTTGATGTTGCTCAGAACAAGTGAGTTCTTTTTGCTTATAACCAGAAATGCAGTTTTAAAATAACTCAATTCTTGTATCTCCAGAGAGGCAGTTTAGTTCTACTTTTGCTAGTCTTAGCACTATCTTCTGTTTCGTAGTAGCTCTCACTTGCATGATCTTTTCCAGATGCAAGGTTCCACAGTTGTTTATCAGTGTCCTTGCAGGTTATTACCACTAATGAAAATGACTGGCTTCGATTTAAATACATCACGCTTTCTGACTGCCATCCTTGCTTCCTTCAGAAATCTTTTCAGAAATACCAGTTAACATTGGTGTTATTGTTTCTCCATGCACAGGCCTTGCAGCGAGCCAGTCAAATCATTGCAGAGATTCGGGAGACACATCTTTGGTGAAGACTGTACCAGCCACGCTATTTATATGCGTTGGAGGTTACACTGACTTCAGAATTGCTAGGCATGGTATACGGAGTAGAATTTTTATTTATGAACTCTTATCTGTGTACTGCAACTGTGTAAATCTGCTCATGTAAAGACAGTTGGTTTGATTTGCAAACAGAAAAATATGCTGTATTTTGCAAAATAAGTCGTATTTAATCCACATAATAAATGGCTCTAAATGTTTCCTTACCAGCTTTCTGGTGCAAATTAAAGCAGACCAAGTCTACTGTCTCAGTGACAGGCTCATTTGAACTTGGGGAAAAACATTGAAGTTCCAGTGCCTGATTTGCTAAACAGGTTGCCTGTGGTTAAGATGGACAGTGTAGTCTTGTGGCATAGTTTTAAGCTGCTTTTACAATAGAAGTTTAAATACTGTGAAGAGAAGAGAGCACCAAGTATTTTCTTTCATGACTATATTGCATGCACTATGACAGATGGAGGTGTCAATTTTATAGCACAGTAGAGATGTCTACCGTATTGCTACATGTGTGTCCCCATTTCTTTCCGAATGTTAAAAACTGCAGACAAAATTCTGAACTTCATTTAATGGAGGAGTTTCATGTTGGATGAATCAGCCTGGAGCTTGCGAACAAGTAACGGCCTACTGACAAGTGGGTGCCAAGTTGTTGATGTGCACTGGAGCTTGTGTAAAAATGTTGGGGGTTATAATCAGGTACAAGAACACCTTCCCCTTTCTCCCCCTTGGGACCAAGCCCCTGGACCATCCAATAGTAAATTTGTTCTGGCACAACTGAAAAAAAAAAAAATAAATAAAAATTAAATAAAAATAAAAATGGATTTCAAAACTGTTACGGGATAACAAGTGTTTTTTTCAAAAACAGATAAAGTTGGCCAGGGAGAAGGGGATCCCCACAACTTACTACCGAACTTTGGAAGATAGGACAGTATGAAAGAAAGCCTGTGAGATTGGAAAATTTATACTAGAGATCACAGTTACTTTTAAGGAAAATTGTACTGTAAGTAGTTTTTTTTTTTTTTTTTTTTTTTTAAGGACAATCACATTAGGAAACCTTAAGTTGAAGTTAAGTTGATGAGTTATTTTCTTCTGATTGTAATTCATGCAGTCAAACACTGTTCACACTAACCTTTAAAGGGTAAGCATTTTAATTTTTATGAATAAAAAAATTATTTAAATTCCAGCCAGCACACTTGCATGTACTTTTCAAACAGGTCTACTTTTTTGTATAAAGTAAAAAATGTGTACTGTGGTGTTGCTGATATTTTATCTTTGACACGACTTGCATGTGAAAAAAGACACAGCTGTTAACAGCCACGGTCTTCTTTTAGTATGTTGGGCCAGTACTGTCAGGTTTTTATTCCCCTATTCAGTTCCTCTCTCATTTCATCAATTAACCGAAACTGAATTCCTGTTGTAAGCTGCTAAAGATTAAACATTAAAAAGCTGTTAAGGTCTCAGTTTCTGACAAGATCTGTTTTAACAGTTTATTCTTTCACATAATAGTTTTGAGTTTGGCACCACACAAGGAGTTAAGTCTCACGTGCAATTCTTGTTATTTTATGCGTTAACTGAAGTAATTCACACAGGACACAGAAATGTAATTATATTTTTAAACAGCCTGAAGAGTCACGACATTTATGTTACATATAATGAATATAAAGGAAGTAATTGTAACTTCTCACTTCTTATTCAGGGATGGTTGTTCTCAGATGTAAGAAATGTGATTGTAATGAATTACAAGCCACTTCTCAAATGAATTTTAGCCAACAGTGAAAGCTTTTAAGAATTTGGTGAAAAGCATTACATTTGTAGTTGGAATTCCCCTGGCATCTCCTTCCCTTGTACTTTTGGCATCTAAGAAATGTTTTCAACAAAATAGAACTCTCCCTAAGTGAACCTATGTTTTAACTCCCAAATGTCAATCAGCAGTCTGTTTTCAAGGGATATTCTGAATTATGAAGTTTTCAAGTGCTACATAAAGCAGATGAGTACTATTTATTTAAGAATGTCTTGCAAGTGATAACTGGCTCTGTAATGTCATGTGAAGTCTCCAAAGTGTTTATCTGTGGCTTTTTTTTTTTTTTGAAATGTTACAATTTTTATTCTTTTGCTTTATAAACATTTTTAATTTGGTAATGTTTGAGTGCCAAGAAATGAACTTGTCAACCTCAATGCAAATCTTGAAAAATCCATGCTGTAACAGCCCTGTTATTAAATAAACAGATACTGTACAAAATGAATGATCCCAGAAATAAAGCTTTGAACTCACTTTTAGTTCAGGTGGCAGGACAGTATACCCTTACACGTTTGGAGGATAGCTAAGAATACTTGTACAGCCTGAAGTTTGCACTTGCCCTCCTGCAATTCATCATTTTTATTTCTTGTAACAATTGCTGCAGTTATGTAAAGTAATAGGGTTGATAGGCAACTGGTGGCCATTAATTGTCTTCAAACAATGGATTGTCTGAAAGAGAACTAAGTGCTATTGTTGCTGCTGTTAGAAGAAATACAGGGTAAACTGGTAAGAAGTCTCACTAGATTAGATTATACATCTGTACAGTCAACCTTAATTTAATCCTGAAATATTTCTTTCATCAGTGATCAACTTTCAGTTTAGTTAAACAAAACAAAACCAACAAAAAAAACACAGAACTTCTATCCTGTGAAACAATCACAGAGAGAATAACTTCTGTAGCCAAGTTTAGATTAGTAAATGTTTGACATTAATACCTGACCTGTGTGTGGTGGTACTGTAAATAAAACACAGTATCTGTGTGAAAAGTTTGTCAATAAATTTTTGTGAGTCTTTTAGTAGTCAGTTTTGAACTTCACTTGGTGGATAAGGGGAGTGTCTGTCTGCTTCAACCTGTATTCTAAAGTAAAATGTAACAGAACTGAAGTGAAACTCATTTTTAACCTCTGTGGTATGGAGAACTAAATATGAGAGATGCTAAATTGGACATACTGCAAACACAGTTTCCCTACCTCATGGAACTGCATCAGGGGAAAAAACTTATCAGTCTGCTGTTTGTTTCGAAATTGCACACTTTTGTGTCTTTTTTTTTTTCCCTTCAGTTATGCAAGCAGACTACTAACCAGTGTTATCTGCAGATACTGAAGTTCTCAAATAAATGTTTTTGTTTTTTTTTTTAATGTCCAAATGGCTACATCTTTTAAACTGCTGAAGGAGTTTTTATGTTCAGATAGCTTCTTTTTCATTCGCTGCACACCCTCTCACCTCCTACCTGTTAACACCTTTACAAATCTAAGTGCTTCTTGAAAGCAGCCACCACTTAGTTCTGGCTGTCACAATATTCGAGTCCTTTGGTTTGTGTTGTCTCCTGCTGCTGAGCAAATGTCTTTTTTTTTTTTTCTTTTTGCATTGTTGTTGTTCTTAAATCTCTGACCTAAAAATACTGCTTTTCTTCCTATACTTGCAAATCGCACATTTGCACATGCAGTAAATACTTTAATGGTCTATTTCCACTTGTCCACCTCTGAAGGAGCTGTCTCTGAATGATCAGCTGAACATACCTGATTTGGGTATATTTTGGTACCTGAGGAATAAGAACAGCCCAAGAAAGAATACTGGGTTTTCAAGTTGTCTTTGATTCTTGGCCTAACTGTTGTAACACGCAGGTGCAACACCCTGTACAGGCCGTGTGTGAAATATAGTGGTTGCACCCAGCCACCTCTTAGAAAGAATCGGGGAAGGGTTTGGATTGCTAGGAGCTGGTTAGAAAGAAGCACAGAATAAAGCTCTTGGAGTTGATGGATCTCATTATAAGTCTTGTATACGGAAAATTTAACTTTTTCAATTTTGTATTTGTAAAAACAAATAAAATCATTTTAATACTTGATGAAAGTGGGTGCTAATGCTTAAAAAATTAATTGAAATTTGAGGATATATGAGGATCTGTGGATACAAAGGGGAAAAAGGCAGAAGGAGATTAGGTATGAAAAAATGACTTAACCTACTCCTAGGAGTTTTATCTGTAAGCAGGAAGTAGCTGTTAACTCCGATTTGTGTTTATTTGGAGGTTAATATGGGTGTGCAGTGGTGATTTTGTTCTTGGGTGCATGTTTTTTGTATTGCTGCAATGCTTCTGCCACATAAGGAACAAAGGAACAAGGTGAATGCAAAAGCACACACAGCAGATGATCTTCTAGAAAAGCAAATTTTTTTAAACTGCTTAGCTTCTCTCCCTGCTTTTCTATCATTTCCCCATCAGAACTGTTTGGTTTTTTTTCTTTGTATGTTTAGGATAGCTCTGATCATTATTGCAGATAAAACCACCACCAAGTTGATGATTAAGAACAAAAAACACCACTTCCCTCCTCCACTTTCCTGAAATACAGAGACATAGGGGTCCTTGAGAAGTGTTAGAATTTCTTAGTTATTTCCCAATTCTTACCTATTAGATGGTTTTGAAGCAGCTGAAATACCATGACTTATTACAACAACATAAGAGATAATGATTAAATACCACTAGACAGCTGAGTTTAGGGTCTCTCTCCTTGCAGCTGCTATGACTGTGAAACTGTAAAATGATAGTTTTACAGACTAGGAAAGCATTTCCCTCCAGCAAGGATTAACCTAATCCTTGCAAACTACACTGCAGTCAATGCCCAAAGCAATCACTTTAGAAATCCAAGAGGATTTCACACTTGTTTACACTGCAGAAGGAAGGAAGGATCCCTTCAGAAACAAACAAAAACAAAGGAAAACCAACAAAAAAAACACCAACACAAGAGTTTGAGCCAGTCTGCTAAGTTACTGTAATTAACTTAAATAAGTCAGTTATCCAGTTCTATGTTTTTTTAGTATCAACTTTTATTGCTAATATTTTTGGTAATCATGTGTAGCTTTGTGTTGTTTAGGTGACAGGACAATGAATAATATGGGACCAATGTTCCATAAGCAACGCCAATGCAGGAAGGGAAAAGTTTGAAGATAGCAAGGCTCTGTACAGATTTTAGGTATTTAAGCAGTAGCAGTGTCTAGCAGTGAAGGTGTTTTTTCAGAACAATGAATAAAACACCACTGCCTTTAAATGTAATGTTGTTCTATCTACTCCCTGAAATATGTCCTCACCTTCCTTACAAGGGAATTGGGAAGCTGTGATCCCAACTGTTAGCAAGGCCATAAGCACTAGGATGATTTTGTGTTCTGTAATGAAAAGGTGCTGCTTTTGTATGTTGCCCTATCTGAAGGGTTGGATTTCAATTGCAAAAACACTTATCTATCTCCTCTCCCATTTCAAGAAGTGAATCTGTTCTGTATTACCACATCAAAGTTGCAAAGCTCATATGCAATATGCTCCCATACGTAACCAATAATAAGTTTACTTATCAGGACTTAACTGTTTCACTTATTTATTGTGAATCTTCTGCAGCTTTAAACCAAACCTGTTAGGAAAAAAAAAAATACAAAAAACTGTTGATAGTAGGTTGTTTGTTCTTACCCACTTATCCTGATTTTCTATGTTAGGATGAAGTCAAAAGTCAACAGCAGCATTCATCCTGTTAGGACAGGTTTCAAGTATCCCATTGCATATCTTGCTGTGAATTATTCTGTAGCAAAGCGGGTGACCATTGCCCCTCCCACCTACAGTACAGTAGTTGGAAGAGAGTTTCCATCTTGGCTCCTTGAAATGGATCTTTTCATCTTCTCGTGCATATTCTTTTGAATGGTGCTTGAAATCTCTCTTCATTGGTGTAACTTCTAAGAGCTGCATGTGACAGTGTTCCAGTTCTGTACTTCAGTGGTACCTGTTTCAAAAGCAATTCCAAACACTCCTTTTTGGTGTTTTAGATCTGTATCTCATTTCTTAGTGGAGAGAACACAGCATGTGAATCTGTACTCTTCATGGGCTGATACTGACAGCCACTGAATTAAATTTAAAAAGGAGTAAGTTAAGAAGAAGCCCAGGTGTAACAAATAATAACAGATAACTTTAGTGGAGTTAAAAAAATCCAGTGTAGGTGTGCAACTGCCATAATATAGCGTGCAGCTTATTCTGCTATATGCAGTCTGTGGCCTACATGAAGTGTGATCATTGTGAAGGAATGAGACGGACAGCAGATGAGGAAAAATTCTGGTATGGATTTCAATTCCTTTCTGGTTCAACTATTCACTTCCAGAGCTAAAACATGAAATCTTACATGTTTAGAATCTTAGCTGCCTTTATTTGAACCCTTTTGATGTATTATCAAAACTGAAACTATGCTATTAGGCAGTTTGTGAGCTGCACAGTAATGCACAGTATAGGAACATCTTCAATTACATTCTTCAAGCAACAGAGTTGAAGTGGTATCTAATTTTAGGGAGATATTCTTCTTGTCACAATTGTAGCCATTTTATAATGTAGTAGTTTTTCTTTCCAATCCTAAGCAATGATACTCCATTCTTGAGAATATGCTGTCCAAGAATAAGAACAGTCTCAGGATTGGTTACACGAATCCCATTTACTGAAACTCCACCATCTCTAATTTTCTGGTACCTTAAAAAAAACAACAACAAAAACAATGAGCAACTGCAAGAGGAAGATATCTGTTGCTGGTAAGTACTGAAAGATCAGTTAAGAGCTATTTCAGATGTTTCCTTGGTTTCATTTGTAACTCAATAAATTTTAAGTCTTGTGCACATCCACTCCTCCTGAGAGGGATAAGGGAACATAATCTGCTGCTGTCTCTTTCTCAGCTGTATATTTTAGAGCTATAGTACATAGCACTGCATAATCCTACACTTTCTCTTCAAAATGCAATGATGCCTCCTATCTCAGCCTGGTCTAGTGGTTGGCGACCCTGCACAAAGCAGGAAGGTTGAAACTAGATGATCATTATAGTCCTTTTCAACCCAAACCATTCTATGATTCTGTGGTATGCAGGTAATTTACACATTACTATCTCTTTGGGTTATTCTGACCGCTTGTAAAAGTGAACACACCACTTCCACCCATTTGTAAGTGAGGTACTACTGAAGAGTGGGGCTGATAACATACCCACTAGATCCATGTGGAATGGCATTTGCTTTGCGACACAGGTCAAGCAGAGTCATTCCAGGTTCAAGTACTAATTCAGCAGAAGGAGCCTGTCTAAAAAGTTCCTGTAACTCCTGGTCAGACATAGCTTCCAGTGCCTCCACACTGCTGTGATAAAGGGCTTTGGTGCACCTGTGAGAACAAAAATAATTCAGAATCAGTTCTAGTCTCATCTTTGGACAAAGCACAGTTCAACTGAACAGATTCCCCTCCCCAATTTCTTCTGATGCTCCACACAGTAACAGAAGAATTTAGGAGCTACCCTTCTAACTCTGAATTTGTGGGTTTTTTTGGACTCTGCTCTCTTGCAATTTTAATATAGTTTACGTATCTCTTAAGTCTAGAGCACTGCTATATATTTCTCTTAATAGCAAAGCCTCAGCTAACTCCACTAAAACAGTCCCTGAAAAGCTATACATAACTAAACTACTGCTGGATATACCCGAAAGAGAATTGCTCAACAAAATGAACTTAACCTCTTAGCAGATTCCAGCCCTTCTCTGCCATGAACAAGTTTTGTTACTTCTGCAGCAAGTCGCTTTTGAGGCCCCCATTTTTCAGGCTCCCTGGCATGCATTTCCATGATGTGGTCAATCTCCTCAAGAGGAAGAAAGGTGAAGAGTTTCAGGTATCTATGAGCAGGGAAAAAAAAAATTTCTTTTGTCTATAAAACCATCATTGCAGATTTCCTGTCCTTGTCATTCAAACTTCATTAACTGCACTAAGATGATTCTTATTTCTTTAAGAAATCCATGTTATAGGTATTCTTTCAAACAACTCTTTGTTTTTGCCTACATACATTACATTTAAAATGGTAACTCAAGTTTTATTTACTATTTTATTAAGGGTAATGCTTACAGAAATAAAACAGTGCCAAAAGCTTTTATGAAGCTTGTACCGCAATCAGGAATTTACTTTTCTAATGAAATGTACTTTACAGAACGTACTGCAATTGTGTGTCTACTTGGAGGTTCTAACTTAAAGCCTTAGTAGTTACACAATATATTAATGCAAAGCAGTGCAGCTATGCTGATCACCAGACAGAATTTGCTGTGTGTTGATGACTGAGTATCTTGAAGATTGTTTAGGATAATCAACAATTTAAAAGTGCACATCAGAAGTATACTCTTTACAACAAAAATTATTTAAATGGGCATGCAGTCGTATGGAATTCAGTGTATGAACAAAGGTACTTCCATGATTACCAAGTCTGAAAGCATGAAACACTTTAATGTTAAATATCCACACAGCCTTTTTTCAGTCTGAAAAGTGCTGTGGGTGCAGAAACTCCATATAAGAATCAAGCCAAGTTATGACAGATCTTTGTACTGCAGTTACACTATTAAACCTTAGCATGGGGTGCTGATTACTACTCGCTTTGAGAAGGCTCAAGCAATTAGCAATTTGACTAGGTATGTGAACTTTGTTGGTTCTGTTTCGGTACTCTGCCTTTTTTTTTTTTCTTTCAACAATGACTTAAAATTGAATTCTATAAATCCCTGCCTTGTAGATAAATTTATATGGTCTGCCATGGACTTAAAACAGTGTTGTTTTCTCTCCTTTTTAATTGCGCTACTGCTGCAGTGTAACTGTCTACCACATATGTCTTTACGTAAACCAGTGGTGTCTCAAGTGGAGTGCAAACAGCCCAAAGACTATGCAAGATGATCCACTATGTAGATATAAATACTTGTGTGTGTACTGGGAGTACACCCGCATGCAACAGTTGCAGAGAACCACCAGGATGTGGTTTCATAAACAAAGCCAAGACGACAGATGAAGAAAAAGTACTTACTTCTCAACTATGTCATCCTGTTGTCTAACAAAAAACTGATACAGCTCAAATGGAGAAGTCTTATCTCTGTTTAGCCAAACTGCGTTGCCAGCAGTCTTTCCCAGTTTATCTCCAGTAGTACTGGTAATAAGAGGCACAGTAATTCCAAACACATCTGTTCCTGTCATCCTGTGAGGATTAGAGAAGATGAAAAATCACACTTTGGTCATCGTTAAGAAAACTCAGACACCCTGTAAGATACTATCTCTTAGCAGTTATACAGCTGTTAGCAAAGTAATTCAGAAGTGTTTTATGAAGAGTGCTTTAGGAAAAAAAAAGGACTTAATTTTTTTTAAGTTCTTTGTGCAATGAAGTTTATGTATGTAAAATAGCTTTGTGAGCAGCAGCACTAGCAAGTTAACATGACCTGTACTTCTGTCTTCTGCTCTGAATACTAACTAAGGCTGCCTGTGGGTTAGGATACCCATAATGTTTTTTCCTGTACTGAGCATCTTGCTGAGCACACACACAAGGCCAAACTTTGCCACCTACAACCAGCAGCGCCTCTGAATTATGCGAGACTGGCACCTAACTTGGGGATAAGCAAAGGTTCAGCAGCAGCTTTCACTGTGTTTCTGGGGGAAGCACTACAACCATCTCTAGGCATAGTACACCTTCACTTTGGTGCGATTACACCTTGGAAGTATTTGGCAGCGGCACATCTGTCTGCATGCTGTCATTCAGGATGTTTGAATCATGGAGTCATTAAGGTTGGAAAAGACATCTAAGATGATCTAGGTCAACACCAACCCATTCCCACCCTGCTCACCGACCACATCCCTCAGTGCCACATCCACAGTTATTGAATACCTTCAGGGACAATGATTCCACCACCTCCCTGGGCAGCCTGTGCCACTGCAGCACTGCTCCTTCTGAGAATAAATCTTTCCTAATATCCAACCTGAACCTCCTCTGGCACAACTTGAAGCCATTCCCATCCTATCACTGTTACCTGGAAGAGGCCGACCCCCACCACACCACAACCTCCTTTCAGGCAGTCGCAGAGAGTGACGATGTCTCCCCTTAGCTCTTCACCTCCAGGCTGAACAATCGCAGTTCCCTCAGCCGCTCCCCACAAGCCCTGAGCTCCAGACCCCTTACAGCTTCACTGCCCCTCTGTGCAACGCTCCAGATCATCAGTGCGTACCTCGCATGGAAGGGCCCGGAACCGAACACAGCGCTGGAGATGCGGTCCCAGCAGTGCCGAGTACAGAGGGACGATCGCCTCCCCGCTCCCACTGGCTGCGCTATTTCTGATCCAAGCCAGGATGCCGCCGCCACCACCGCCCACCCGGACGCCCCGCAGGTCGCCGAGCACGGCCACCGCCCACCGCGGCCCCGCGCCCACGTACTTGGTGACGAGCTCGTATCCGGACATGATGTTGCCCATCTGGTCGGCGCCGCCCAGCTGCACGCGGCAGCCGTGGTGCCGGTGGAGGTGCAGGAAGTCGTAGGCCTGCAGCGCGGGGTACAGGAACTCGGCCAGGCTCATGCCCTCGGCGCTGCGCAGCCGCGCCTGGCAGGCCTGCCGGCTCAGCAACGTGCCCATGCGGAGGCGGCCGCCGGCGCCGCACAGGAAGTCGAGCAGCGGCTCGCGGCCCAGCCACCACGCGTTGTCCAGGAGCTCCGCCCGGCCCAGGGGCCGCCCGCCGCCCGCCGCCCAGAACAGCGCACGGTGGTTCTCCAGCAGCCGCCCCAGCCCCTCGCGCAGCCCCCGCGCGTGGGCTCGCACCCTCTCGGCCTCCAGCGGCTCCCGCGCGCGTTCGCGGCCGCTGGGATCGCCCAGCCGCGCCGTCGCGCCGCCCACCACGGCCAGGACGGTGTGTCCGGCGCGCTGGAAGTGCAGCAGCGCCATGACGGCCGGCAGGTGCCCGACGTGCAGCGAGTCCGCCGTCGGGTCGAAACCGCAGTAAACGGCGACGGGCGGGCGGCCCGGCTCCAGCAGCGCTTCCAGCTGCTCGTCCGCGCCTTGCGCCGGGAACACGTCTTGGAAGAGGCCGCGCTCGCACTGCGCCGCCAGCAGCCCCTTGGCGCCGCGGGCCCGCTGCGGCCGCTCGTGGACGTGCCGCGTTCCCGGCGGCCGGGCCCGCCGCAGGGCGACGAACAGCCCCGCCGCGCGGCAACAGCGCCGCGACAGCGTGGGCGCCGCCATCTTGTGCGGGGCACGCTGCGATCCGGAGGGGCGGAGCCGGGGGCGGGCGCTGCGTGGGGAGGCGCCGCGTTACTGCACGGCCGTGAGGAGAGGCTGTGCTGAATCACAGAGAATGGGCAAGGTTAGAACG
The DNA here is from genome assembly GCA_035772895.1 of Perdix hodgsoniae. Lineage (NCBI taxonomy): Eukaryota > Metazoa > Chordata > Aves > Galliformes > Phasianidae > Perdix > Perdix hodgsoniae. Next base: position 4,143,446 of record JAPSGF010000038.1, on the reverse strand, counting down.
GACCTCAAGGATCGTGAATCTCCGACTCCCCCGCCACATGCGGGGCCACCAACCTCCACATTTAATGCTAGACCAGGCTGCCCAGCAGCCCGCGTGGAAGCGTTGTGTCTCCCACGGTAGCGAAGAAAACGAGCGCAGAAGTAACGATGCCTTGGTTGTTGCTGTTGTTTAGCAAGCTCCAGTCAGAATGGAGACTTAAGAAGAAAGGAACCTTATCAGGTTCAACAGGAGCAGCCGTAGAGTCCTGTGCCCGAGGAGCAATAACTGCATGCATCAATGTAGATTAGGGGCTGACCTGCCGGAAAGAGCTCTGCACAGAAGGACCTGCGTGTCCTGGTGGACAACGGGTTGGCCACGAGCCCGCAATGTGGTCTTGTGGCCCAGAAGGCCAATGGTATCTTGGGGTGCATTAAGAAGAGCGTGGCCAGCAGGTCAAGGGAGGTGATCCCTCTGCTCTGCCCTGGTGAGGTCACATCTGCTGTACTGTGCCCAGTTCTGGACTTCTCGGTTAAAAAAAGACAGTGATAATCTAGAGAGAGCCCAGTGGAGGGCCGCAAAGATGATTCAGGGCCCAGAGCATCTCCCTTATGAGGATAGGCTAAGGGTCCTGGGAATGTTCAGCCTGGAGAAGAGATGGCTGAGGAAGGGATCTTATCAATGTTTATAAATATCTAAAGGATGGGGGTCAAGTGGATTAGGCCAGGCTCATTTCAGTGGTATGTGGTGACAAGATCAAGAGGCAATGGGCAAAAACAGAAACACAGGAAGTTCCATGTGAACAGGAGGAAATGCTTTACCGTGAGGGTGACAGCACTGGAACAGGCTGCCCAGAGAGACTGTGGAGTCTCCTTCTCTGGAGATATTCAAGACCCACCTGGACACTTTGCTGCATAACCTACTGCAGGGAACCTGCTTTAGCGTGTGTAAGACTTGATGATCTCCACAATGATTCTGTGATTCTGTGGTGATTTAATAGGAAATTGGATTCAGCATCTTTAAACTGATTCTACTTGCCTGTTAACTTCCTTGTTCTTTCCTACTGCATTCTTGAAATAAGTCTCTTGTTGGTGTAGTAGCACAGAGAGCAGCTTGCACAAGTCATGTGGCACTTAAAGGAACTCCGACACCAATAAAAACAACAGTCTCTGTCAGTATGTTTGTCTTAATTTTACAAATGCTAATTTTATGATATTAGCTACATTTTTCCCCAAGACTATTGGATTAACTTGTATTTATATTGTTTCTTTCCTCAGGTCCTTTGGTTCTTCTCTTGAAGAAAGAAGAGGTGTGCATCTTAGCTCTGCATATGGAAAATAAACAAAGTGAAAACAAAAAGCTGTGTGTTAACAAAGTTAATAAGCAGAACACTTGTTCTCCACCCTCTGGGCCTCTGTTTCCCTTTTTTCCACAAAAGGTTGTGCTATGTTGTTCCTAACTCCTTCAAGGAGGTGACAAGTGGTGCAGGAGGTTGGTGCTGTGTGCCTAATGGTTTGTCTGTTGCTCCTTCATGATGCTTCTAGTTTCCCTCTGCTCTTCTGTGCTTCCTACTGGCCCTGTCCTGGCATGGGTTGTCTGTGGGCTGCAGTCCCTCAGGGGTGATCCTTTCCCATATACATAGATTCTAATATCTCCTGTTATAACTAAAAGCTTTTTGAGGTTTGGATGCTCCATAAATATCCACTTCCTGCTGTGAGTATCCTTTGAATAGTGTTGGTGGTTGTTTGAAGGTGCACCTTGTTCCTTTTTTTTCCCCGTTTTGCTAGTCTGTAGTATGCCAACTGTCAGGGAATTAATCTCCCTTTTTCAGCCCTTAACAAGCTTAGGGGCTTTCCATTGATGTACCTCTTACCCCTTTCTGAACTTCAGTCAAAATATTTGAATTGCTAATGTAGAATACAGCAACTGAATTATGTGCTGCAGGCACATCTGAACTATGACTGAAAATCAACAGGATTCTGTGTTTTTCTAGATTGATCCCTACTATTCCAACAAATGCCATCCTTATTTTATGGGATCCTTTGGCTGATGATATTTGCTCCCAAGAAGTGATGTTACTTTAGGTATATATAATCTTGATGGACTCACCTTCAGTGAATGTTTATACACCCATTTGCATATGTGTTGCTTATTTGTGCATGTGTATGCAATGTCTCAAAACTGCAGTTGTCATCTGTGAAATGAGTAAGCCAAAAAGGATTATTGCAGTGGACTGTTCAACAGAGGAACTTCATGCCGTGCCAAAAGTGCTATTGTGTTATTAGTGTCATTTTACAAGTTAAAAATATTAGTGAAACATTAGAGAGTGAGACTAGTGAGGGGAAAAGTGCAGCTTGGTTAAGTTTATTTTGTGTCATTTTACATTTATTAGTGGAAAAAAAAAATGGCCACTCATGGATTTCACACTTAATATTAAACCCACATATATTTTTTTCTTTATTCAGCACAAGTGTCCCAAATAAATTACTGGCTAAATTTTGAAATTAATATGTAAAAAAAGCCCACTAATAACTATCTGATGAAACCTGTTAAAGCCATCTTCACAGAAAGCCATGCTGTTGCAGTGATATTTCTTCCAACAATATGCAGTCAAAGAAAGATGCAGATACTTAATTCAAATAGAAGATCGTCTTCTGATGGTGATGGAAGATGTAATCCAAATTTCATCTATATTTTTTGGAAAAGTTACTGAGGATATTTTAGAGTATCTTAACTTGAGACACAAGAAAGGTGTCTCAGAATACAAAGGAAATCTTACTACAGCAATGAATTGTTTCCATCTCTGCAAAGGTGAAAAAGGAATAATGTTAGAAAAAAAGAAGGAATATCTGGGAATAATAATCCTAAATACACCCATGTGTTACAGCTCTGCAATTTGTTAGCGTCCAGAAGTGGTAAGTAATTAATATTGTAAATTTAGCTCAATAATTTACACAATGTAGAAAAATCCTACACAAATGTTATTGTATTCCTGGAGATGTGATGTAGTGAAGAAAACCGGTTGCATTGCATTCTGTCAACTGATTTATGAAAGTTTGCATATGTAGCCAATTTTACTATCACAGTAGTGTTTCCTATCTTATAAAATTAATTCATGTTGTCTTATTGTAGCAGGGGAAACCTCTGCCTGCAGAGCAGAACCTGCTCATGTGGAAAGAACTTCATCTCTTTCCACCCACAAAGTTAATATCTGGGCCAACAGGATCTAAGGAAATAGTTACTAAAAAAAGTAAGTCCTTCTCTAGTTTCTAGTTTTCCATTTCCCCAAGAGACTATTTTTTTGGAGTACTGTTTCTTTTTGTGGGAGTGGAGATGGAAGGAAATATTGTGGGGTATACATGTTGTTCGGTGTGCCTGTACCTTGAGGAAGATCCTGTTCAGATGCGGAAAATGATTTTTAAACTCTATTTGAGCTGCAACAGTGGAAAGCTTGGTAGACTCAGCAGTGGGGAAGGTCAGTGATTTTGGTACTTCCACGAAAGACCACTAGATAATTCAATCAGAATGGACTACGGGAGGCAGAATGCTACAAAGACTGGAGTAAATATATTGATTAGCCTGACAGCTGCTGAGCCTTTTTGTTAGCAGCAACTTGTTTTGATATTTTCTGGGGGACAGTTAAAAACAGCTCAGTCCCAACAGGTGATTTTTGCATTTCCTTGGTCCATGGCTAAAAACATCAGACCTTTTGACCAGCAGGTTTGTTGTACTATCACTGTGTTGTATGAATTTGTAACTGATTTTTTTGACTGTTTCTTCTAGACAACAGTAATGGAGTAGGGGCTGTGATTTACAAGAAAGACGACTTTGTATGTAGAAGTTCACGTGGCCTAAAAACTATTCATCGTTTTTAACCATGAAGAGATACTGCTCGGGATCACAACTTGCACTTTTGGATTCACTCCCTATAAAATAGTGTAGTCATGATCTAGTGTCACACTAAAGTAGTACTTGAAAGATTGTTATGGAATAAGTTATCAGGTACAAAAAAGTTTTCAAAAGACCATTTATTAATGAGAAATACACTTTAAATTTACTAGTCTTGTGTTTATACGTATCAATAAGCAAGCTAGGTTTCATTATATTGATAGTTCTTCGTGTTTACTATCTTCAGAAACAGGCTAGTAAAGTTACAGTAATATAAAACAATTGTCTGGAAAAAGAAAAAGAACAGAAGTCTGTGTTCCCGACCCCTATCCTAGAACATTATGATGATGGATTATTTAATATATTCTTAGTAATTAGAAGAGGTGAAGTCCCACATTTGCTAAAACTATAAGTAACAAACCAGTGTTCTTATGTGATGTTACTACTATGACAGTATTAAAATTCCAAGCTTATGTTGTGCATCTGTCCGGAATGAACTGAGAATAGTGACTCAACTAAGAAAACGTAGTGATGTCGTGAACATTTTTTATTCCTTTTCAATGACTCTGTGTTTATCAGCCTCTTTGTGTGTGATTCATTTTTAATAATCAAGTTTTCCTATGATCATTGTTTATAAGCATTATTTTTCATATTCAAAGGAACTTATATTTCTGGAAACAAGGACAAATGATACTTGTGGGCAAAAAAGACTTCATCATTTTCTGAAACTTCACATATCGTATGGATGAATGATTAGGATCCACAATCAGTCATTTTGAAATGGAGATCTGCATAAGTGTTCCAAAGCATCAGTCAAAATTTAGAATCACAAACTCTCACTGAAGATTTAACAGCTTATAGCAGTTAGATTAGGCTGTAAATAACTGAAGCTGCCAGAAGAAAATTCCCTTTTTGCTACTGTCCGTAGGTTGCTATGGTGGATATCCAAAAGGGGAAGCAAACTGTTTGTTTTCCAAGATGGCAGAGGTTGGTTTAGACCAGTGTGCAGTGTGTGTGCAGAAGCTAATGCAGTTGTTATGAGGTAGGAACTCATTAAATATTTAAAGAAATTTAAACAAAGAAAGCCTTGGTGCTGCGTTTATCTCTCTGACTCATCTAACATGGGAATTTCCAGTGCCCAGAAAGAAGTGATGTTACGTATCATGGAAACAAATCTAATCTCCTAAGGCACTGGGGGCAGTTGTCTGTCAGAGATCTGGGTCTGTGTGTTCTTGTATTCTGATACACTCAGCAAACTTATGTGGCAGTGTCTCAGAGCTTCCTGCTAGTCCCCTGTCTCTGACCTTATGTAAGCCCAATTTCCACATGCAGTCATGGGCAGAGGTCTTCATGTGTGCTGGAGGCAGGAGTGGCCAGCACAGAGCTGAGGCTGCTGCGTGGGATCTAATGCTATTGGAGCCATTAGAAATGCACAGCATCAAAGCTGGGTGGTTAGCTTAGACTACTTTCTTTGATACACACAGAGTGAGTTTCATGTGATTTCCTACCTGTGGGAAATTTCTCTACATAATGACTGCTGTTGCAAATGTCTGTGTTTATGTTCTTAATTGATTGCTCCTCTTGACTGAACATGGGAGCTGTCACCTACTCCCATATTCAGGTGATCATGGTTTGATGGTGAAATGGTCTCTGAAAATATATTACATTAATAAGAGTATTTGTCTTTATGGTGCTGTGAGTACACAAACAGTAAGTAGATCCATCCCCTGAGCTGGCAAGGTCGTGGTAATATTCTAAATATCCACTTGTCATAGACTTTCAGTCACTTACTCTCCTGTCTCAACTAGTGATAAAAGACAAAAGAGAAAGGAACCCGCTCCAGATTCCAAGAGAAATAATTCTCTCCCAGCACACACACCTCATTTGTAACTATGATAATTTTGCATTTTTTCAGTCCTGAGAGAAACCTGAGTAATGCTGAACTTTATCACGACACATAACCCTTGCAGTGTCTATACGGAACTAATTGACTCAAAGGAGATGGCAAAAGTCATTTTGCTAAAGCAAGGTGGAAATAAATGTAGGTGATATTAGATATGGTTAAAAGCTATGTGCTGTGGTTCAAAGCTTGCTGTTCCTTTGTCCTTCTCTGAGGGTATCTTCCTAAAGCTATGTACTTTCCCTTGGGAGAGGTTTGCACACTCTTCACTTTTCAGGCTGGGCCTTGTGTGCCATGTTTGAGCTTGTTTGCACTGCAGAATTGACTGCCAAGGAAACAATATTTATTATGTATGTATTTATTATGTATTAGTATGCATGGGAAAGGTTGCTGCTCCCACAGTAGAAGGGAAGAGGATTTCATGACAGGTAGTGCTTATAAGCCATTCTTCATCACCAGCAGGTAGGAAGGTCCTGGGGTAACAAACCAAGGCAAATAGACTTTAAATGGAGTTTCATTTCTTGCCAATATGATGTGCAATTTCACACAAACGAAGGAGGACCACCCTATCTTCCTGCCTCCCAGATCAGGCTCTGCTCTCTTTTTCACTACCACAGGGTCAACATTACCTATAGCAGTTCTTCCCTCTTTGTGAAGACATGCTCTGCTAAAGGTGTGTACAGCTCCCTAGAAATCCAGGATCTACATGCTTGTCTGTCTTACTATCTAAATATCCTCACAGTGACAGCTCAGACGTTTGAGATTGTGGTAAGAACTTTATATATAGTTATAATCGAAATCTTTGTCATCTAAAGACATTATTTTCCAATAGAAAAGTAATACACTGTTTCAAGTAGTCAAACAAACGTTGCAGGAAATCGAAGTTTGGGCTTATACTGGCCTTAAAGCATTTCATATATTTGAGTCTACATGAACACAACTGTATTTAATGAACAGAGTGTCCTGGGACTAGCAATGGCTTTCATAGACTCTTGCAATTCTTGCAAAGAGTTGTCTCCATGGATAATATGTACACAGAAACCTCTGTGGAATTAAGACTTTATTGATGTCAGATATTGTTAATGGAGTCATTCTGGATAAAAGTGTAGCTCATTAATACAAATTATTTTTAATAAGCTTGATTTTGCTGTGCTTTTTAGCACAAGATTATTGTACATCCTATTTACTCCTTTATTTATTTTAAAAGAAGCCCATTAAATGATACTAAAATATAAATATGAAATCAGAAAACTATTTTAGAAAGTCTTTCACAGTGTGTATTATACATTTCTCACTGTGGTGGTGGTTTTTTTTTTTTTTTTATGAGCAAGCTGAAGGATTAATAGAAGATCCTTTGGATATTGATCACCAGATAAGATAACAGCAAATATGAAAAGGACAAATCCTAACATTTTTTAGCTACAATTCTGAGTGGCTCTGAAATGTGACCATGTCTGAGCAGGAGTGATGGTAATGAAATGGAGTAAGGTCATGGCATGGGCTAAGTGTGAGACCAGGACATTTGTGCTCTGATTACACAGGCAGTGGGGAGTGGGCTGTTAGAACAGGGGCAGCTCACGCAAACTTGAATGTGGCAAAGATACAATGATTGCATCAAACTGCATATGCTGCACTGCATAGGGTTTGCTTCTGCCTGTGGCTCAAGGTTGAGGTGCCCTCTGATAGGCACATATCTGTTTTCAAAAATGTGTTTATTTTTGCGCCATGTTGATAATATTTTGAACTGAGTTTGTTTTGCTAGTCCTTGAAACCAGACCAATTAATGTGGAACATGCTTTCATGTTCAGGCTCAATCATTTAAATCATTTAGTTTTGAACCAGGGTTTTGCACACTATGGTGGTGACAACTGCTTTTTTCCTTACTTTTAGATTCCCTCAACTGTAACACTGGAATTCTCTAGGGTCACTCTAGACCCAGAATAATCTATGTAAACCTTCTTTATCTTTAAAACGTCATTATGAGAATGCTGTTATTTGTGGCTTGGTGGCTTTCAGCAATCATTTCTTTTGCACAGCCTCTGTAGAGGATGCTGAAGCGTTTTTCATGAGATTAAACTGAAGGGTTTGCACCTTCAAAAAACGAAATTGTTTGCACTTTTCCATGTATCATATGTTTGTGTTCCCTTTGGAGATGGCAAGCCTCTTTTTTCATTTCACCCTTGACTTCATTATTTGATCTGGAAATACACGTGGACTTTCTACTTGGTCTAGAGTCTGAGAAAGCAACAGCAGAAAAAGTATTTTGGCATGGGGTAGCATAGAAATAGTCTTTTGTTTATGTGTGTGCAAGCACACTTGCACCATAGGGGCTGGGAGAATTCCTAAGGATGTTCAGCTCACCATACAGTATGACAAAGCCATGGAGTAGGCATCCTGTAAGAGGAACTTTACGAAACTAAATACTGTATGTAAAAGAGAGTATTGTAAATCCATAATCTCTCCAGACTCCATAAGCAATTGTGCATAGACTTCCTTGTAAAAAGAAGACAGCAGAGTCCTAAGGCAAAAGTTTAAGGTTCTGCACCTGGGTCAAGGCAATCCCAAGCACAGATTGGATGGAGAATGGCTTGAGAGCAGCCCTGAGAAGAAGGATTTGGGAGTGTCAGTTGATGAAAGATTCAGCATGAGCTGGCAATGTACTTGAATCCTAGCAGGCCAACCGTATCCAGGGTTGCATCAAGAAAAGTGTGACCAGTTCAAGGGAGGTGATTCTGCCCCTCTACTCTGCTCTTGTGAGACCCCACCTGGAGTACTGCATCCAGTTCTGAAGCCCCCAGCACAAGGGCATGGAGCTGTTGGAGCAGGTCTGGAGGAGGGCCATGAAGATGATCAGAGGGCTGGAGCACCTTCCCTACAAGGACAGGCTGAGAGAGCTGGAGCTCTTCAGGCTAGAGAAGAGAAGGCTCTGGGGGGACTTTAGAGCAGCTTTCCAGTTCCTGAAGGGGACTACAGGAATGCTGAGGAGGGACTTTTTATAAGGACTTGTAGTGACAGGACAAGAGGAAATGGCTTTAAACTGGAAGAGGGTAGATTTAGACTAGATATTAGGAAGAAATTGTTTACTGTGAGACTGGTGAGACACTGGAACAGGTTGCTCAGAGAGGTTGTGGATGCCCCCTCCCTGAAAGCTTTCAAGGCCAGGCTGGTTGAGGCTTTGAGCAACCTGGTCTAGTGGGAGGTGTCCCTGCCTATAGCATGGGGTTGGAAATAGATTATCTTAAAGGTCCCTTCCAACCCAAACCATATTATTATTTTATGAAAAGTTGTATATTTCCCCTTTTAACTGCTGCATTTCCCCTTGGGTCATGTACAAATGCACAAAACAATCATAAACATAATCACACTGTAGTTATGACCCTGTCTGCTAAGTGCATACCTGTCATTCTGGCAGAAATGGAACAAAAACTTGTGTAGGAGGAATCTGTAAAGAGCACTGCACTTCTGAAGAGGCTTCTTCCAGCCAACATTGTCAGACTTTCCTATCAGAGTCAATGCTTGTAAACGTCAGATGCCAGCCTTTTTAATCACTGAATTACACTGTGTATATGTGTATGCGTATAATCTATAATTTAAAAAGTTAATGACATTGAAGTCTAAGTAATTGCACAGTGTCTATATGCAGATATATTTTTTTTCCTCCTTGACACTTACAAGTTGATATTGATTGCTAACAAAATATTTGCTTGCAGCATTAGAGAGAGATCTTTGTTGACCTTTTCATCTCTTATGACACGGTACCTGTCAAACTACTTGTTCTAAGACTTATTTGCTTAAAAGAATAAGGCAAAGCCCAGGGGGATATCTCTTGACTGTATTATGGCATCCCAGTAATGTAACAAGAAGGAAATGTTCAAGACTGAGTCCTGTTAGAAGACAAGCTGAGCCTAAGTAGAAACATGGGTACAGTTAGAGTTGATCAAAGTGCTGAGCCTTCTTAGTGTAAATCATAATGTCTTTGTGTGATCTTCCCATAAACTGTAATGCCATTTATCTTAGCCTTGTAAGAAAATGATTTTTTGCAGGCATTTTATGAGCACTTGCACAAAAAAGTATAGAATTGATTGTAAAAGCTTAGCCTTTCTTGTGATAAATAGGATGAAAAGATAATTGTTTTTATGGCAACATGCTTGGGCAGATAATGCAGATTAGTGTAAGAGCTAACAAGAGCTAATAGTGAGAATTAGGATTTTATTTTTCCAACTGATTTGTTCCAGCATGAGTCCTTTATCCCATCTGTCTGATGCTGACACTGATAGAAAGGAGTACCAGCAGTACTATGAAATTGTGTATGAAAGCTGAGGCACCCGGTGCTTTCCAGCTCACGTATACAAGCACCCTGGTGGTGTGATGGAAATTTCTTGGATTGTCCAGGAAGCCGCTGTATGAAATTGAAGTAACTGAACTGATGTCACTGACTTTCAAGTGCACCCTTTGTCCTGTGTTTTCCTCCTTGTTCTGTGTGGGGCCCACAGGGCCTTTGCCTTTCCTTGCTCTCAAGCAGAGATGGGCATAGTCAAACTTGGCCACAACAGTGCTGCAGGATCTAGTTCTCAAAAGAAGGTCTGATTTGCCATAAAACACAGTCATTTGTCCCTGTTGAGTTTCACACTGGCCAGGAGCTTTGGAAACTATTACAGGAGTTAACCAGAAGGAAAGCCAACATGTCACACCAGTTGTGCTAACTTCTTTTCTCACTTCACCCTTAAATTTTTACTTAGTACATCTTTCTTGAGGAAAAGAGTCTCATTCAATTGAGAAATATCTTGGTTAAGTATAATTGCAATTTGAAGTGCTATTTTGACTTATGTTGGCATCTATCAGATCGCTGTGCAGTATGAAGGATTCCGTATCTCCTCTCCTCCTCGCACCGAAGTGAAGTTATACGTTCTTTAGCCACGAGGTGGCAATACAAGAGCTCAATATGTTAAATTGTGCTCGTATTTGTAGCACTCTCACAGGTTAGGCTTTGCAATATTAGCCCAGTAAACATATTTGCAGCGTTACTACGGGATGACTGTTTGTTAGTATGGGATATCTGCCTCACAGCTGCATGACTGACTTCATGTAGGAGCTAAGGAAGACAAAGCTGACATTCTGGCTCAAGATTTCATGACTTTTAAGATGCTATTAATTGTTATTAGCGACACTGTCTGTATTTCAGAGGCTCAGTAGTACACAAAAGATATTTTCTAGGAACTCAGCTGCTGTTAAAAGCAAAATATCTCAAGAAAGGAGATGTGCTGAGGAGATGCTGCTGTCCCACTATGCTCCTGTCCTGGCTTCACCTCCTGGCTTTCCTGAGGCCCAAAGGACCTGGAGGCCCTGTGCTTGTGGATTACCTCCCAGATCTGATTTCTTCACTGCCTTCCGTTCTGCTTCTACCATCCAGGTGTTTGGGTCTCAGCATGGCTGGTGCTTTTTTTCCTACATTATCAGTGAGTTGAAAGTGGTGCCAGATAGAAATACTTCATGGTCGGACACTGGAACGTGCTGCCCAATGAGATGGTTGAGTCACTGTCTCTGGATGCGTTCAAGAAATGTGTAGATATTGTAATAAGGGACATGGTTTAATGGGCAGTATTGGTGGTTGGTAGATGGTTGGACTGCTTGATCTCAGAGGTCTTTTCCAGCCTTAATGATTCTACGATTTCCGTACTTTCTTGTAATCAGAGGTGTCATTTGCAGGCATACATAAAATGATAACGTCTCTACTATTCTCTGCATGGAGTTCCAAGGACTCATGCTGCATTGGAGAAAGTATTTTAAGACATTTTCTAGTTCAGCATTACTTCTTTCAGCTTGGACTTTCAGAAGTCCAACCTTCAACTTTACGGAAGTTGTTCTTTTTTTTATTTTTCTCTTCCCTCATTCAAGTGAGATAGACTTAAACAACCCATAGCATAAGAAACGAAGTGTGGGTTTGGAAGTGTTTTACATTATTACATTCACCAAAGTATTTATTCGGACACGAGAAGTTGTTGTGGATATGCAATTAGTTATTTTACACCAGAGGGATAACAGCCTGCTGCTATCTTCTGTTGGCATGGTATTAGTTTTCCTCTGAGCACGTTATGGGAAATCTTATTTTCAATCAGGTAATGCGGTGTAAAGTTGGTGTGCTAAATCATAAATCTTTCAAACACGCAGATCTGCGGCTTAGTAAGCAGGCAGCAATGTAAAGGAGAGGAACACCATGAGCCGCCTTGAAAAATTCAGAAGCTTTTGAGAAGTGAGCGTCTCTTGGATGGATTGGAAGTGAAACTGTGTGTGCCGGGGCTGGGGCTCTCTGATCTGCTGGGGACGTTTGCTGTGGCTGCCGCGTTCTTCAGAGCTTGAAGAATCATCTGGTTTTGCTTAGCACTGACTGCAGTGTTTAACAATGAACATGATGAGGGGCTAGTGTCTGGGAGCTATATACTTCTGAGGGGGGCTGTGCTGTATCTCTGACCCTATCTGTAAATGCCAAAGCCACCTGCTCAGCCAGCTGATAAACAAGCTTCGTCTTCAAAGCTGACAGCAGATGCTTTCTTCTGGGAGAACGTGTGATCCCTCAAGCCACTTCGGTGTCTGGAGATTGTTTGCATGCATATATCATCGTTCTTGTTGGCACACTGTACAGCCTGCAGACAGAAGCTCTAAAAGCGAGCTTTGGGATGTGGTCTTTGAGGAGCTGTTACAGCTTTCCCCTACAGCTTTCCCCCACTGTACTTGCCAGCCTGTGGGTGAGGTATTAGACATAAACCCCAGTGCCAGACATTTTTTATAGACCACGTACTTGGCTTTATGAGCAGAAAGCTAATGAGGCTCACTGTCACAGCAAAAACTATTCAGGTAGTGTTTCTGTATTCCTCATTTTTTTCTGTAGTGTCAAATGAAGAAGATGATAATTTAATTATTTTAGCCCATTGTTTTGGGACATGACCCTCATGAGTGTGATCATGTAGAATAACAGGTATGCTTGCAAAAGGTGAATTTAAAATAGGAAGAGAGCAACAGAATGTGACTGATAGCCTTAATACGGTGCTGCAGAGAGACTACACACTATGTACTTCAAGGAGAAAAGTCATTCTTTTCTGTCCTGTAACTTCTTCTCTGTGAATGAGCGCTTCTGTTGTACTGCTTCCTTTAGCAATTACTTTTTTCTCTCCTGTGTTTTGGTGCTCATTAGGAGGCAAACACAGGGAGCTCCTTCCTTGCGTTTACTGAAATGCTTTTGCTCTTTTTCCAGGCACAAACTGGAAAGTATTCCTGGAATCTCTAAAATTTTGAAGGACAATTCCAGGGACTTTAGCTTGGTATTTTTTATAAATGTAATTCTACTGGAATTTTTTCAGACTCTGTGTTCTGCATTTGCTAAGCTGGGAATCAGCTTTTGGTGAGATCGGAGGATAGGCTTTAACTAACTTTAAAAAAATAAATCCCACTAAAGCACAGTTTGCATTTATCTAATAACAGGAGATGTCATTCTGCTTTTACTTCTACCTCAAGTACCATGTTAACTTTTAGGCCTTTCACTACAGGAAAGACATTCGAGGCCCTGGGTCTGGAGCACAAGTCTTGTGAGGAGTAGCTGAGGGGGCTGGGATTGTTCCATCTGAAGAAGAGGAGGCTCAGGGAAGACTTCATTGCTCCCTACAGGGACTGAAAAGAAGGTTGTGGTAAGGTGAGAGTCGGCCTCGTCTTCCAGGTAACAGCAATAGGAGAGAGGGAATAGCCTCAAGTTTCCCCGGAGGAGGTTTGGGTTGGATATTAGGAAACATTTCTTCTCAGAAGGAGCGGTGCTGCAGTGGCACGGGCTGCACAGGGAGGTGATGGAGTCACCGTCCCTGGAGGTGTTCAGTAACCGTGTGGATGTGGCACTGAGGGACGCGGGCAGTGGGCAGGGTGGGGATGGGATGATGTTTGGACTAGATCTTAGTGATCTTTTCCACCCTAAATGATACTGTGATTCTGTGACTTGTCACATGAAAACCTTCAGCGAGATGGATGAGAATATATTCTTTAAGATACTCTATAGATGATAAAATGTTACTTTTTCCCCCAACCCACTTTCTCGTTCCTTTCTTTCACATTTCAAAATGTTCTTTCCAGACTCAAAGAAAACTGGTTTTCAAATCTAGTAAACTTTAGCATCTCTATATATTTCTATGAGATGCTTAGGACATTTTGTTGCACTTGGTGTTTATATGTAAGACTATGATATATCTTCTCTTAGCATGCAGTTCATTTTTCTCGTGTGCATGTTGACAGGGATTCTGAACATCTGTTGTATTGCACTTTTCTGTTTCTCATTTGAGGTGTTCAGTAGACATTTACACCAAGAACAGGAATCTGCTGACCACATAAGCAAGTGATGAGATAGAATGTTCAACGGACCACTGTGCCAGCTTTCATTAGAGATCGGCAGCAGGTAATTGTTGTTATTTTACTGGTATTGCATCACATATATAAATAATTGTCTTTGATGCTTACATATGATTAATGTGATGGCTTTGTGGCCTGACAGCTAATAATTTACATTCTTGCTCTGCTCCCGGGATATGCTCTTCTCTCTTCCCAGGAATTGTTAGTCAGTGCGCTCCTTTCAATTTGTTCATTCCCTATGGCTTTGTATTGCTGTGTGATAAGGGCAATTTCTACTTAAAATCTTCTGGCCCTGCCGGTGTTCCCCTGGCATGTCACAGACTTCTCCAGATACAGCATAAGGCAAGCTGCAAATAGAGATAAAAGGCAGGAAAAGAAGTTCATTTTTTTCAGAGTAGAGATGAAACCCATTAAGGATCTACACTGCTGTTGAAAATGCTTGTAAACAATTTGGAAATGTAGGTGGCTAGTGAGTGGCTGATGGGGAGGAGAGGATATCAGCTTCCAAAGACATTTCAAGATGCTCTAATCTAATTATGTTTGGGGATTTGCTCTGTATCGAGGTGCTATTGTATCTAATCTGGCTTGTCAGACATCATGGAGACATCACAATGCGGACAAATGTGGTTCAGGAGAAACCTTAAAACTTATGTTTCTGACAGGCTTGTATGAAAAATTCCTTGCTCCAAGAGCAGGATCCACTCAGAGGATTTTTTTTTTTTAAATAGAAATGACAGTGTTTTTTGCAGTAACAGTCCCAGAAGGGGGTGAGGGTTTTGCATAGAACCGGACTTCTTTGTGCACAGATGCAATGTTTAACTACTCTTATCAGCTGAGGCTTAAAAAATGCTTTAAATTCCTATTGTAAATCTGTATGTTTATGCCAAAAAGCTCAAGCATGGGAAAACTGATACCAGTGCAAGTACTGTGTCTATCTTTCCAGTAGAATGAAGTATAGTCCTATACAGCACTTGTATGTGGTGCTGGTAACAATCTATAGCCCACACCCACCATGTTTCAGATAGGCAGCAGGCTTTGCTGACTGTGAGTTGCTGTGAGTGTCAGGGTGAAGAATCTGTCAGCCCAGAAGCCTAGTTGGAGCTGTGAAGGCATGATGTTGGCCAGGCCAGGCCAGCAGGGACTGCAGAGCAGCCAGACATGCCAGCTCCCTGCAATGACTTAGACCAGGTGATAACGCCTGACCTCAGTGTAAGAAGCCAGCCACTGCCAGTGCTCTCGTTATCAGCTGGATGGATGACTGTGTTCCTACGTGTCCCCAGAGCTGCAATGCAGTGGGGTCTGGCTGATTGTCACTTTTCCTTTGCCTCTAGTACTATGCAGCAACTGCAAACTGGAAATCAAAGCTGCTCGATTGTGGTTTGTCTGATAGAGATTTCCTTGACCTGCTGAAACAAGTCATGGCAGTAGGCAATCCTCCTCATTTCTCTGGGACATTAAAAACCAGGCAGACAGTGTCCCTGCATTTCCCAATCTGCAGTGAGTCAGTTATTCTTGCAAGTGAGGAAAGAGGCTGCTCCTCAGCACAACGTGCATCTTACCATTATGGCTTGCTATAGGTTGCTGATAGTGGTTTACAGTGCTTAACTTTAATGTCAAACAAGACAAACTGTTTCAGAGCCCAGGATAACTCTCACTGCCAAATAGGAGGGAAGCAGTCCAGGTGCAGCTGTGTAAGCACTTTGATTTTTGTGTGAACCTTGAATAACCCTGAGGAATATATTATTCCATCTTTACCATCAGCACACAAACAAACATGCTTGCTATAAATAGCAATTTCATTACTGGGGTAGGCAGAGGAGCTTCCTGCCTATGTGGCTTTGACAGTGAGGTTACACACAACCAGCCTATCATTTTTAACACGTATTATATACAATAATGTAATAACCACGATTAATATATAACAACCTCTTAGGTTGTAGCTGTATACAAATATGAAAGTTTTTAATAAAAGTCTATATCTAAAAATAAGTGCACACACACACATGTATGCATATACATAAATACCATCTTCTAGTCCTTCTAAAAAGACTGAAGCTCGTGTGAAAAGAAAAGGATCAAAGCTTGAGGAGATGTATTCCCGCATGGCTCACACCAATGCAGCTGGCTCTTGCTCTCTCTCTTTCTGAGACCTGGATTGTGGCCTGTGGCCTTCTGACATTTCTTAAATCTAACACATCTCAGAAAAAGAGGAACAGTAACTTCAGGAGCCTTCTTTCAAAACAAAACAAACAAACAAACAAACAAAAAAACAACATCAGAGCAACAAACCCAAGAAGGTGCTGCCCACACTAGGCACAGGAAGATTTGGCAGCTGCCAGAATGGTCCCTCAAGCACTTTCGAAGCCTTATTAACTCAGAACATCTCTTAGTTACCTCCAAAATCTGCCCAAATGTTTATTGGAGTGTGAAAAATGTTTAAGACCACCTTCTCTTTTCTTGCAGTTGCTGCTTTTGGTTCCTTGTAGCTCTTCATTTCAGGCCTCTGCTCACAGCTGCTTCAGAAAAACTCTCTACCCCCCTCTCTTTCTCCAGCTGAGAAGTGGAGATGTTTGGAGCCATGTGCCCTTGGTGAAGGATTGCTTCAGCTCAAAACAAGGGCAGGCACTGGGAACAAAAAGTTCAGTGCTGAGGAATGGGAAGAAGGTTGAAGAACCAAGTGGGACGCAGGGATGATGACAGCTGGAGAAAAGACACTTCAGAGAAACTTTCTCCACCTGAGAGATTGAAGAAAAGAGGTCTTTGTCCCGCTCCGAACTTTTCACCCTTTTGTCACAATCATTTTTTCCTTTGTGTGCCAATGGTCCCATGGTAAAAACACTGGAAAAGAAAGGGGAGTTTTTCTGTTCTCTGAACTGCCTTGCCTGGATGCCTAGGTATGGTAATTTTTGTCCCTCGTGGTAAGCAGAGAAGTGTCCCTGCTTTATTCCTACAGCCAAACTTCGGTGTTGATCTGAATGACAGATAGCCAAGCAGAATTGAACAACACACGGATAAATGATCAGGATAAAAAGGATTTTAATCCAAACATTCAAAGATAAATGGCAAATCCACTGAATACAATCAGAAGTATTAGACTGTAAATCAGTTGCAAAAGCTGCAGTGAAGCACTTGCTCAAGACACTGTGCAGAGCCACTGGGGTGATGCACGTGCTTAGAAATGTCAGCAGTCATTATCTCAGAATCACTCCTGTTTGCCATGTACTGCACAATACTGGCATTTTATCATTGTGAAATTTCTTTTATTTCTTTTATTTTATTTGAAGGAGATAAGCCACCATATTTCCCAGGCAGCATTTTTTTTCCATAACACTATGCTTTAACTGTTGGAAACCGTTTTGCTTTTTGATCATTTTTATTCCACTCACTTTTTCCAGATTACAAAGAGATTTTCATGTCACCCAGCCACATCTCCTGATGCCCAAAATCACAACCACCACTGTAGCAACCTTTCTTCCTGCACAGCCTCTTCTCTCTGGTGGCCCTGAAGCATTTGGGCATACCCCATGCTGCAGAAACGGAGGCCCAGATGCACTTTTGATGGTTGTTTTCTTCTATTTTTTTTTCTCCTTTTGCAGAGTTACATACCAGGAATTAATTTAGCTTTGGCACATATAAGTTCCACTGTGTTCCTTTGTGCTGAGCAGCAGGATTTTTGTTTGGTTGATTAATATTGCCTGATCTGTTGCACTGCAATAGATGATTAATCTTTACCAGTTGTGTTATCAAGCAGTTCCTACCAACTATGAATTCAAATGTCTGCACTTCCCATTCTCCCTGGATAGAAAGGCTGGGCACATGGTGCATTTCACTTCTAATTACATGTGTTAGGATGAATTATGTGCTATTACTCAAAATAAATTACCCTTTGATGTAAGTTCAACACATGAACGGACGGTTATAATTACACCAAGTTGAAACAGAAATCAGACTCATTGTGCCTAGTCCAAAATAATTGTATGTGTTTTGAAATAGAATAAAATCAGCAATTTTCTGCTATTTCTCAGTTCAACTGAGTGGTCATTGTGAAAGCATTTTTCCTTTGTGTGTTTGAACTGCAAATGCAAGAGGTAAGTGAATGGCACTGACAGAGGCAAAGTGAGCCTTTCTCTTTGGTTGTCTCTAGTTTCCATATCACTTCAAAGTGAGTGGCTGCTGCACTCTTGCTACAGTTTATCCTTCTCTTGGGAACATGCCAAAGTCCCAGTGTATGTTCCAATATATTTCATAGAATCATTTGAGTTGGAAGGGGGTCTTAAAATCCATGCACTTCAACTCCCCTATAATGAACAGGGATGCCCACAGGTAGATCAGGTTGTTCACAGCCCCGTCCATCCTGACCTTGGGTGCCTCCAGGGACGGGACATCCACCACATCTTTGGGCAACCTGTTCCAGTGCCTCATCAACCTTATTGTAAAATACTTCTTCCTTATATTCAACCTAAATCTCCCCTCTTATAGTTTGACACCATTTTCTCTTGTCCTATCACCACAGATCTGCTAAAGAATCTGTGCCCTCCTTTCTTACAGCCCCACTTCAGATACTGAATGGCTGCTCTCAGGTCTCCCTGGAGCCTTCTGTTCTCCAGGCTGAACAGCCCCAGCTCTCAGCCTGTCCTTGTAGGAGATGTACTTCATCCCTGAGATCATTTTTGTGGCCCTCTTCTGGATGTGCTCCAGCAAATCCACATCTCTCCTGTACTGAGGACTCCACATCCTCACACAGATGTTTTCTTAGGTACACACCAATTCCTTGCTCTGGCTGCTCTGTGGAGTACATGAAACGGAGTGTGTGCAGTTCAAGGTAGAGGAAGAAAGAGGAGATATCTCATGGATGTTGCTGAGGTCATTTTAGTGGATAGCACTGATCCTATACCACACTGGACGGTGTCCTCCGGAGCACATCGAGTAATTGCTTTTAACACAAACTCAGGATATATATATTTTAATGAGAAGACATTCCGTGTGTCAGGACTTAACTACAAGGGGGTTGGTTGATTTGATTAATCTGCAGCTAGCACCCATATTGTGCTGGGTGGGGTTTGTTATCAGCACAGCCAGGAGCAGCACCAGGGCTGTGTGGAGCTATGAGGTTCTCTAGCAATCATAATCATGCAGTTGGCTGCCTGTTTCACAGGAATGTGTGTGCATGTGCATGCTCCATTTTGGCTTTAATTATTGGTGGTAAATATGCTTAAAGAGTGAAATGTATTTAATCAGGAGAACTCTGGAAGTGCTTTCTCAGGAGAAAAATAATTAGAAAGGTTAATGCAATCCACTCTGCAAAAGGCTTTAACCTCATTTGCTTGGAGATGCGAAGCAGATGCTTTGTTCACATAACTATATTAAATTAGCCCTTGGGGGGGTCCCATTACTATTTCTGAAGTGTAGGAAAAACGGCAAATAAAATATAAATCAATTTTAGACATTGAAGGTAAACTCTGCTTGCAGACGTGTACAACATCTCATCCAAACCACCATCATTTTACTGTGTGCTTTGTTTCACACAGACCTTAGGAAAGTGAAATTTGGAATTGCCATTGGTCTGTATTAAAGCTGTAGGTCTCCTCGGGCAGGCTGCATAAGAATGTGATCTCAAGAGGACAGCAGAAATGATGCTTCAAGCTGCGAGCCAGGTTCTAGCAACAAACACTGATGGGAGCTGAGAACAATTTCCTTTTGAGGCTCACAGACTGAGTAGATGTGCTGACTTCCCTTAGGACTGTCACCCCAATGTTCCAACCAGAGTAGACAGAGCCTGGACTTTAGCAGAAAAATAGCCAAAGTAATACTTTTCAAGCAAGTATTCTAAAGCCACATAGCTCTGTGGCTGTGCTGCTTATGAAACAGCCATAGTCTTCCATCAGTGAGAAGCACTGGTTGTGCAGATTTTGCTTCTTTCTGTAATCCAGAGAGGAAAGAAATGCTAAAGCACAAAAAAAAACTCATTCAGAGAGAGGCGTGAGCCTCATTTTTTTTGTGTGTCCCCACTGTCAGTACTAATACGGGATGGATTGCTGAGGTGAGGATTTGGCTGGGAAATTTTAAGCTGTGTGAATTTCTTTCCTTTGAGGCTAGTAGTCTGTCATTTAAATTACAGTGGGTTTGTTATCTCTGCAAATAATTTTTTCACATAGACATTCATCTGAAGGGATTAAGACAGAAATTTGCATTGAACAGATATAACTTTGGGGCTAAAATAAGAGAAGCTGTTTCTCAGGAAAGTATTTGAGAGGAATTAATGCTGCTCAATCTGTTTCTCAACTGTTACTTAACCAAGATCTTTTACGTTTTCACAGGCTGATGGGACAAAAATATAAACCTTCTGCATTTTAATCCCCTGTTCTATACTCTCAAATTTATTACTTCCCCTTTGTCTGGCTAAATTCAAATATATGTGATACAGGAAAAGCTACTTGGCATAAATACAGAAACACAGTTCAGTCTGAGGCACAGCGAGAACAACTGCAGAGGCTGATTTCTTAATAGAAGGTGAATTTTCCATGTTATCACTTCAATTCTATCCAGATCATTTGTCCTAGTGACCTCTATGAGCAATGTTCTTTAAGCACAACAAAGCATTCCCCACAGGTGTGCTGCTGATGGTCTTAGCCTTAAGCACTCCCTCATGGAACAGTGAATTACTAACAAGATGACTGGCCAGTAGTTTCCCATTGTTTTGTCTCTCTTCAGCTGACGAAATTACGATTGTGTTGAGTAGAGATGCCCTTTCCAGTATCTTTGGCCACCCGTCCAAGGTTTGAGACCAAGCAAACTTACTGCAGCCTGGGAAAGAGGAAATTTTGCCCTTCCATTCCTAATCTTTCAAGCTGTTCCAATGGGGAAATGGGAATCCTCCTCCATGAACTTGATGTGGGTTACCCAGCCATGACCTGCCTGCTGTAGCCCAAGTCCTGCTGGCAGCAGTTAGTTCTTTCCTTCAATTAGCACTTTCTTCTAGATCAAAGGTTACATAAAATTTCACCAAAAAATAGCTCCAAATTCTGCGTAACTGAAATGAAAGTTGCCCTGGGCCGTTAATTTAGTATTTCCTCCCTTACTAATAAGTTTTGGGGAAGGAATTATTACCATTCAGTTGCAATCTGATCTGGAGATCATCAAAAAGCTTCAGAAGCTGGTTTCTTGACTTTGGGAAACTGGGCACCTGGCTTGCTACCAGCAGCCCGTCTGCATTGCCAGGTGTTGCTGATATCAGCTTGGCCTGTTCATGTGCAATCATCTGTAAAGATACATGAAAGAGCCAACAACTAGCTTGAACTGGGCTACCATATTTGAAGCCACCTTGTAAAGGTATTTTCCAGGTGCTTGTCAAAAGAGTATCTTGTTTGTGTTTTAAAGTCAAATAAAGAGAAAATAAAATTATATGATTCTCCCCACTGTCAACCTTTGGCTGTGGCACCTCTGTAGGCTGTGTGTAGCCACAAGCTACACTTCAGTTGGAGACCCTGACTTCTCCTGGGTCTTTGGACTCCTACACCATTGTTAGGTGTTTTCACTTGATCTAAAAGATGCTCTCCAGCGAAGAGGCCCTTTGGCTTCAACTAACTCACTTGTGGTGTGTGAACCTGGAATTGCCATTTGGTCCCAGAATGTTCCCCACCATCTTGCTCTTATTTCTTGATCTGTTCTACTCCCTCTCTTTTTTTTAACCCAACATTGTTTTATCTGCCCAATGTGGCTCTACCATTGCAGACCCGCTACCAGGCACTAAAACCATGCTTTAAAAAATCTGGTTGCTGGTATGAGTGAGGAAGTTTTTCATTAAACTGCTTTACTTTGTGAGCAGTAATGTTGCAAATTTCAGGGTCAAAAGTTATTTTTATTCCAGCTTAATTCTCTCCTCATTTGTAGGGTTTGTTTTGTTTTGTTCTGTAGGAAACAGAAAAATGTTCCAGCAGCAGCAGCACCAACTTTGTCTCATTCCCCACTGTGTCTCAAACGCCATCTGAAAGGACTGCCAAGCTGTCACAGAAAAGTTTTATTCCCAAGTCTACCACCAAAGGAATAAGAGTATTCAGGTAAAAGTGTGCTTGCCCCATTAGACAGAATACTTTTTTTACTTTTTTTTTTTTTTAATGGCAATTTTCCCAATTGGGATAGGAGTTGCTACACACAAAACTGCAGATAATCATTCTTAACTTCTGATCATTAAACAGTGAATTTATTTTCATAAGTACTCTTGCTTTACTTGGATGTCTTTTTATCAAGATCTGAGGCCCTGGCAAGACCCTGACATGATACTCTTACTTTGCTATGTGATAGTTTGACAGTTTTTATTTCCTAAATATGTTTCACATTAGATCCACACCCTAAATGCCTTCAGAAGTTTGATTATATTGTGACGAGTCTACTAATCTAGATTTTATGATGTTCTGGGGTCAAGATTATATTCACTGAAAGTTCCTTATTTGGCTTTATGATTTCTTGCTAAATTCCTGGGTAAGTGATTAATACATTGGCAATTAGGAAAGCACACACTGAAAAAACTGAGACCAGTTCAAGGAAAGGTGGGGTTAGTGAAGCTCAGTTAGCCCAAAGGCAACATTAAAAACAAGCTGTTATCTCTGGAAATTTGTTACTGGTAATTGCCCCAGGGAACTTACTTCCTTCAACATTATCTTATTTATAACATAGGTGTTCAATTTTTTTTTGCTTGCCTGGGCTCCATTGAGTGAAGTGGAAACATCTTGAGCTACGTATCGAATATGTAATACACCAGATATATATGAGTAAAAAAACTATATAATTTCATATTTTTTGAAAATTGAAACATGAAAAAGAGGGCAACAAAAATATAAATCTAGTGGGACATTTAACCCTGCTTTTGTGAAACTAATGCATCAGTGCCTGGTTTGATGAAAATGGCTGCAATAATTAGTGAGCTCTCAAAGTGCTCATCAGCTATTTTTGATCTTATTTTTCTCTTCCAGGACTTCATCCCTGAAAACACTTGATCAAAAATGTATGCACCGTCAAAAAAGCTGAAAAGAATAAGGCTTGTGAAGTGAGGGATATTTTTCTCTGGTAAGAGCCATTGGCCTTCTCCATTACACTCCATTGTCAACCATATAGATTGTACTCAAGCTGCATGCAATCAACTCTTGGAAAATATTGCTAAAAATCACAAAATAATGTTTAAAGTTTATGCTGTGCATGTGGCCCTTGGACATCACAGGTTGGACATGCCTGACTTACAACTTAATTGCAATAAGACTCAGGCTGCCTGCGTCCTTCTTGAGAGTGCTTTGGAGACATTTAGTCTTGTGTTGTTTTGTTACCTTGGGCCTAAGTATTCGTAGCACCTACAGTGAAAGGAGAATGACTTGTCCTATCATACTGTGCAGTGGAAGGGCATGCTGGAGTGAGTTACATGTTTTTCTAGGTTAAACAGGAAGAAAGAGTTTAACTGCTGTTCTCCCACACCAGGGGTGTGTTAAACCTAAAAATGCTAGGGACTTTTGCATACCTGTGGTCTATTTTATTTTATTGTAATGCTCCACTTCCTTTTCTTTTAGTAATGCAGAACTGATAAATATATTTTTCTTAGAAATTTCAACTGAAACCTTTTCTAAAATGGTGCTTTCTTGGTCTTGACGCTTAGATTTTAAGAGAAATCACTGTGCTTTCCCTTCCAGAGGAAATGGGCTGATATTACCAGGGATACATTTGTTAGCAGCAGTGGGAGCACACACCCAGCAAGCAAGGAAGATTACACAGGGTAATGGGTGCGGCTTTTCTGCCTAGAGTTCAGTTGGCCAGTTGTAAATGAAATAGCTGCAACAGCCTTGTATTCCTATGAGTAATCAAATATTGCTCATCAAGGGTGGGTACATTGTGGTTCACAGTATTAAACTCTAGCTGCAGAAAAGGGCTTTGTGATACTCTGCTAGGCAGTTTCCCACTTGATACAGATGTGCAAATAATGACTGCTTTCCTGTGCTCAGGCAGCCATGGAGCAAAGAGAGCCATGGCACCTAACGTCCTGCTCCAAACGTGGGCCCTTCTTTCTCTGCAGAAACTACCTCATGAGTCCTGAAGGCAGCTAATGAGTTCCCTTCTTGACAAGGTCAGCTTTGGGCTTGGACCTCTTCACTTTGCACATGTTGTTTCAGGCACAAAGATTCTCAGTCAGTTCCTTCTCTAGATCCTGTTAGCTTGTGTGGGATGACTGTGGACCATGAGCTCATGGCCTGCTAGTGGCTGAGATGCTGTTTCTTCTTGGTGTCTAACGTGTCTACTTTCCACTGTAGAAGTCCTCAGCTAATGAGCAGCTTGCTTTGGACAGTTGTCCAGAAAAAAAGACGTTGAGTTACTAGATGATATTCACACAGCTTACGTCTGTGGGTTGCACACAATGAATTCTGTTGCAGCTCTTTCAAGGTTAATGAAATAATGGACTGTGATATGTATCTTTATGACTTGTTTAGTGGTTGTGCTTCTTGACTGAGTGGGCAATCTAAAAGGATGCTTCCTGAAATTAATTACTTTTGGGGCATTTAACGTCATTCATGATCCTGAAATACTGCAAGCCACAAGACTTCTGTTTTTTCTCATCTCCCTAAGGAAGAACAGATCAGTTGAATCAATCAACTCTAAACAAGAGGAGACATGAAACAAGTAAGATGACTCCTCTTGTCCTTTGAAGGAGAGAAGAAGCTCTTTTCTCACTCTAGGGTACAAGGCTATGACCCACTTTTCTGCTTCACCAGTATAAATGGGACATGCTTGCAAATATTAAGGTAATCCCTTCCTAGAGTGCTTGTGTTCTGAATAGCTTCCACTATGCTTCATGGGACCTGGCTCACTATCATTCCTTGCAAGCCCTGACCTGAAGCAATGTGACCAACTGGAAACCTGTTACAGATCTTGGGGACCTCACAGAAATGCACATATAATTCAACTGCATAGAACAGCAATAAATGAATAGATAAGAGATCCAGTTACTTTCGGCAGGTCTTCTGAAGAGCAAGGAGCCCATCAGGTGGTGCATATCCAAGCCATGATAGCCAAGGTTTGATCACAGCCACCCTTCCCCAGTGCCACACTGCACGGTACTCAGGCACACCTGGGAGGAAGCAGCAACCACTTTGGGTGGTTTGAACTATTGTAAAACTGCTTTCAGAGCCAGCAGTGGCATCCAGGTCAAAACACAGGATTTCCCTGCCCTATTTGATGCTATTGTGGCTCTTTGCCTTTACTTTGCTGTCCACAGTAAATTTCTTTGAAGGCTTCAGGCTTTTAAGTGTTCCATGAAAGTGCTGAATCGTGAGTCAAATAACCTCAGTAAGGAAGCTTTGCAAATACATGCTCTTTGCAACTAGCTGAAAACTAGTCAGCAACTAGATCAGACCGAAGAGGTATTCTTTTACATGGAGTCAGGTGCAATTAACTTAATACCTTCAGGCAATCTCTGTTTGGTTTCATGGACTTTTTTTTTCTCTTTCTTTCTTTCTTTCTTTCTTTCTTTCTTTC
>JAPSGF010000038.1:4057885-4117776 GCA_035772895.1 Perdix hodgsoniae | reverse complement strand
TCTTTCTTTCTTTCTTTCTTTCTTTCTTTCTTTCAGTTCAATTCAAAGTCAATTATATCTCACCTTAAATCACAAAGCACCTTTTTGCTTTATGTCAGTCTTTTTTCTTTGAGCTTGTGTGAAGAAACACTGGTAATAGCAAATTAGGGAATCTATTTCCCTACAATTGCTCCAGCTTAATTTCAATGGGAGAAGCATTTTTCAAATTTGAGTGGCAGAAACTGTTGCGAGACCATCCAGGAAATCTGTAGCAGGCAGCACCTTGGGCGCAACAAGTCTTTGTCCATATTCATGTCCATATTCATTGTCAGAACAGAACTTTATCTTACCAGAGATCAGGCTGGTTGGATTGCTCTGTAAATTCCCAGCTCGCCTCTTTTATGGATTATTGTTATATTACCATTCTGCGGTCCTCTTGAACCTCACCACTTGTGCTGTAGATAACTGCTTATCTTCAGAGATGATTTCAGTCTAATGATTTCAAGAATATGCTATACTAGACCCTGAGAACCATGACATGTAGTGTATTAGGCCACCAGTTAACTTAGTTTTGGCCTATAACATCCCATGCTTCTATTTCCTTGTTAATCTTAGGAAGATATTGCAAGTAGCTCTGTGGGCCCCTTAAAGCACTGTCTAATCTACTTGAAAAACTGAAAATGAGCTTAGGCATCTGACTTGGCCAATTCTAATACTGCACTGAGAATAATACGAAAGAAGTTAGACTACAGATAACTTAATACAGGTAAGACTTTTTAGATGGCCACAGAGCTGGACACCCTACAGGTCTTGCTGTAAGTTCAATTAATTTTCTTCATTTGATCCTTATTTATTAGAAGAGTAAAAGAAAAATATAAAAAGGTGATATACAAGTATCAGGACTGATTTTATCAGAGTAAACACTCTTATTGAAAAGAAAGTAACTTTCCTAATGAGAAATCTGGGTAGATCTAAGCTTCTGCAAAATATTTGCTGCAGAGCTGAAATGCAAAATGTTATGCAGTATCTGAAAATCTGGTAATTTTAATTAAGCCATCTACTTTCATTCTGGCCATAAGAGAAGTAATTTTCTCAAATGCTTAGAGCATGTTTTTAGTATTGCTGTCAGATGAACTAAACTTGCACAAAGCCTTTTATGCTCTGAACATAAACTGGGAGAAGTGTTTGGTTAGAATCTCCACGTAGTTCTTAAAAACAGTCAAATCCTGTCTTCTCTGGCTTTGTGCTACCATGGATCAGAACGTGGCAGCAGCATGGATGGTATCTCACTTTGCAGATAGTGCAGTTGACATGGGTACTGCAGGGATGGCCCCCAGCCTGTCTTCCTAAATGTGCAACAACTTCAACATTTCACAATGCTAAATAAGCCAGTTCTCCCACATTTCTGATTCAGGCAAAATTATAGAATCATTATGGTTGGAAAGACCACTAAGAACATCTAGTCCAACCGTCAGCCCATGCCTGTGACTTCTTTAGACTGTGTCACTGAATGTCACGTTTACCCTTTTCTTGAACATCTCCAGTAACTCCAACACCTCCCTGAGCAGCCTGTTCCAATGCATCACCACTCATTTCTGAGACAAAATGTTTCCTAATATCCAACCTGAACCTCCTCCGGTGCAACTTGAGGCCATCACCTCTCATCCTATCACTGTTACCTGGGAGAAGAGGCTGATCACCCCCATTTGTTGCAGAAGCTATACTTTGATGTATAATTATCTTTCTCAGAAGGGTATTCTGAAACACAAAGGATTTGCTTTTCACAAGGACTTCCTTGCCCCAAACCAGGCTATGAAATCCAGCTGTTCTAGTTCACCTGTGTTGTCCTTTCAGCTCTCACCTAGATTTTTCTTTGCACTGCCAGACAAGAAGAACAAGAAACAAGGTCTTGTTTTGCTGCATTTGTAGTTTTTTTTAGGTGCCAGGTGAACTTGCAGAGCTGCTAGTTAGGTAAGTCACTGCAACTCTCGTCTTTGCAGAAAGGATTTAGAATTGATAATATAAAAATGCTTCTTTTCTTACTTTTCTATAGTGCACTTTGGCATAGGAGCTCAGTTTATGGTTGTACATGCATTGCAGACATAGTCTAATGGCAAGATTCAAACTGTAGCAAAAGCTTGTATCTAGATTTGGCACTGAATCACCTCTTTCCAGAACTGTGGGGATGGGTTGCCAAAGAACATCCTCTTAAACATTTATCTGTGCATCTGGCCCTCTCTTGGCATGGGATGGGCCTGTACAGTGGGAAACGAAGTTACAACTTCAGCATATGTTGAAATGTAATAATTACCTGGAGTGGTTTTGAATGTTGCTGAGGAAAATGAAGCACACTAGTTGACCTGCTGCCAGTACACAGCTGGCATCCATGCATTTCAATCATGTGAAGTTTCAGCGAGCACTGAGGCAAGGTTGAAAACTGCTAATGCAAGGCTGGTGTAGTTGCAAAGTACCATGAATTGTTGTGGATATAGACATAAGACTCGTTTTGATTGTAATTTAATTACAAGATTAAACTCTTCCTCTCTGTTCCCATGCCTTCCATGTTTGACCTTTCTCCCTCAGTCCCAAGGACAGTGTTTTTATAACCAACGTGCAAAAATTTGTACAGACACACGTATGTATGTATGAAAGACACTGGAATTAATTGCACCTGAAGAGATTTCATGCACTTGTAGACACAACCCAGGTGATATGAAAGCTTTCTTGGCAAAAGTATGCCCTTAAGCTAGTGTGTTGCATGAGGTAGCTACTACAATGCGTGTGGGAGTTGTTACATACATATAATCTACAGTTGCCTGTCAGAAATAATGCATTTCAGCAACAACGAAATAGTGGAGAGCTGTTGGGCCTTGAAGCAACGCCTGAACCGGCTGTGTTTGCAGCAGTCAGCATGCTCACGAATGCAGGTAGCGTTGCTCACAACTTGGGGCTCTGTTTAACAGCATTTGGAACTGATTTGCCTGAATGAGGAGAGGAAGCACGTGCTTTAAGTTCAGTTTTCAAAATTTCCAAAAAATGAACTGGACAAAAAAAATAAACTGTGTTTCTGTTCACTGCCACCTTTGAGAAATGGTACAGCACTGCTAAGCTTCACCGTCCTGCAAATACCATCAAGTGTTTGGTGTCCTAAGTCAGAACAGATTGATGATCAAAATCACCAATTCCACCCAAAATGACAGAAAGCGATAGGTAAGTGATAGGTGCACCTATATCCTTCCTGGTCCCTGGAAAGGATTTCTCAGGTCTTTGGTCCCACGGCTGAAATGCAACGGTGTGATTTTTTCCTAATCTTACTGCAGGCTAGAATCTGTGCTGCGGGACTGTTTGTACCACGCTGGTTTATTCAGTTGAGTGCAGGCTTGGTGAGCTGTAGCACGGACTGATGATCTGCCCATTCTGAAAGACATTCTGATTTTTTTTTATAGTAAGCAGAAATTTTTTTATTTGAAAAAATACTAGAACAATACATTCTGTCTTACCTATAGCCATAAGATACACAGACCTTCTATTTCTTGTCTGTTTCAGCAAGGATGGAAAGGCGACACATGGACTCAAAGCAACGTGAGGGCTCCTCAGTGGCCACTGCTGCTAGAAGTCCTCAGCAAAGAACAACCCCTTTCCAAAGTGATAGATATACTGAAATCAGGCAAGACTCTTTGAAGTAAGTAACTAAACAAAGCAACAGCAGATTTTCAGGTTAGTATAGGATCCTACAGCTGTAAACTTTTTAATGAAATCATTTGATCAATAGTGTTACTGTCTCTGGCTCCAGGGGTAACTACTGCCCGGAGTAGGCATTGTTTTGTTTCTAATTTTCAGACTGCTCTATTGACTTGCTACAAATATTCCCATTGCCCTAAAGAGTAGCTTTGGTAGTATCTTAGGCCTTTTTATTTTTTATTGAATACAGCTCCGTACATTCATTACTCACGTTTGTGGAGTCCCAGCAGACATTTCACCTGGTGGCAAAATTGTCTTTTGAGTAAGACTTTTCAGAGTGTTAAAATGTAACTGCATCAGCAACAAACTGCAATTTCAGTACTTTGCTGAGGAATTGGCATGGATTGTCACTGGAGAGCAAACTGAGGTGGATATTTTAGGGCAGAATGGAATGTTTGAGATGCAAAAGGTGAGGTTAATTCAGCTGCTGCTCTTCCAGACCATGCCAGCACAGCCTGGTTGTTTTGAATGGATTCATAATAGGTTTTACTGATGCCAAGAGCCTTTCATTGATCTGACAGGTGAGCAGTAATGAATAGATTACCTTTCAATGTGGGAACCCAGTAAAGTCTTCAGGAACAGGTAAAACCTGTTGTTCTTTTCCTGACGCGCGTTCTGATCTGTAATGTTTATACAGACAAGAAGTTTTGAGCAGTGTCGCTTCCTCTACTTGTCTGTGTCTGCTGAAGTTTAGCTATGCAATGCTGCAGCACAATTCCATAAACCCATATGGCATGACAGCATTTTTTTAATTATAGTGACTACGTGCTTGAGGAATAAAAATCCCAGTTTTATATGTGATTCTGATGGCACAGAGGCTTTGTAATTCCTCAAATTTCTTGGAAGGAAGACTCCAGGGTACACTTTTCCTACGTAGAGAGGTCTTGGCTGGTTCCTAAGCCATTACATCCACACACACAACTCTCTTGTATTTGGAATCTGTGCTTGGGCTTTTCAGGGGCTCTTGCATGCCCTGTTTGATATGGTCAGGACTAGCTCCTCTGTTAGTAGACAGTGCCAACTAGTTCGTATATTTATATAGAACTGTAACTGAGTTTGGTCAATACTGATGTTGCAATCTGGATTTTAGCATGTTTTTTTTTTTTTTTTTCCCTTAAGAACAATCATCAGAATGATGACCCAGAAACAAAAAATAATCCATACTTGCAAGTCCTAGTGCTATAACTAATGATAACCTTTAATATCTTTGCATATTAAATGTGGTAATTTGCATCTACGGTTGCTATTGAGAAAAAGGAATGGCACATTATAGAAATATTTACACTGAGAGCCCAAAATTTGAGTCTGGAAGCCATCTATTGACTATAGGGGGTGAAGGCAGCTAACAAGGAAGATTAGGTTTCCTCTTTGTCTGAGACCTTTTTCATAACTGACTTCATTGCTCTTTCAGCACCTAGGCAAGCCTCCAAGTCCTTTAAGAGATTGAACTTCTTCCTGATGCATGGTTAGTATATAAGCTCTTGATTAGAATCAGAAAAAAAAGTATGGCAAAAGAAGCTGCTGGTGTTGTGAAAAATCAAAGCTTGAGCACAAGTACAGTAGTTTCTAACAACAAATATGGAGAAGCTCTTTTGTTGTGATGATTTTGAGATTTACTTTAGGAAAATATGTGAATTGTTGTTGTGTTTCTTTTTCCCACAGCATTTGCTTTCCCTCTAAGGTGAGGATTATATGAAATATCATGGAAGCAGAGCTGTTGATTTGATTACAACAACAGGATTTGATTCCAACAAGAAGTTAATGCTAACATTAGCTGGAACAAATGTTTCTCTGGTTTGGTTTTTCCACCTAGGCAGGGCTACAAGGAGCTTGAGTCCTACACTAGTGGATAGGATGCCTTCAACTGGAAAACATTTCTTAGTACTAAGCTGCAGTTAACTGAAAGAAACTATGGATTATTTGCTGTCACTCCTGTGAAAATTGAAGGTTGCAGCGGGGCATTGCTTGCAAGCAGGTCTGGGGACTGCCTGCAGGTGAAGTATAGGAATAATCTTGCTGGTGATACCCTTAGCCAACAGAAAAACCCAAGCTGTGAATCATGAGTGTTTTAACAAGAATTTTGTTAGAAGGTTTCTCTAGCTTGCGCTGTTACACTGATTTTTAATGTATTGGACCTGCATGCCTGTGGAGAAAAGTTCTAGCCATGGCCTTACAACCAGACTGCATGAAAGGCAACAGTGACTGTGCAACACATACATGCTCTGTAGATGGCTGTTGTAAGCACACTTTCCCTCCTGGTTGGGCACCAACCAGCTGCTATTTGCTAACTTTAACAGAGTGGACAAGCCTTTTCCAAGCATTTTGCCAAACATCAGTCACACAAGTGTTTTACTGATGCTGCTAAGTGCATTTTTCCCAAGGAGTAAGCACCCACAATACCAGCAGAAAGCAGCCTCTGTGCTGCCCAAAGCTCTTCCATGTTGTAATGCTGTGCCTGCCTCAAATATTGTTCAAGTAACAAAGCCATTTGTTACTTCTGCATGCCAAAGCATCCATCCATCCCATATCAACTCCATGAAGTGCCCCATGGGTCTCCTTGCCACCTGGCACCCTGCCCCACGCCATTAGAGTGGATGCTGGTGGGGAGCCAGCCACATGCTCAGCTGAAGGCATTGCTTCTGCTATGGCAGTGGGGAAATACCAGGTGCCTGCTTGTGACCATGTGCAGGCACTTAATTCTTTGCATGGATGGGCTGGGGTGGCTTCCATGAGCTGGTTTTCTCTGTAGAGAATCAGTCCTGGGGACTGATGCTTTGCTCTCTGAGTCAGAACAGGAGGACATGAAAACACCTTTTCATGGAAAAATGCACAAAGTGGCAACAGTAGGGCCTAGCTTTTAAATCTGCTTATAAACACCTCAGATCAGATCACCTCTTCTTATACTTTCTTTTCCCCCTTTTCTTATGTCACTGCAACAAATCACACCTGTAGCCACTGCAATGGATGCAAAGAACAGAAAGCTGCAGCAAAGCACACATCCTTATCTTTTGTGAGTGTACTAAATACTTTTTCTTTATAGAGTTATCTGCAGGCTACCAAATTAACTACGTCCTATTTACTGTCCACAATTACCTCCACAAAACTCATAAGCCTGGGTAATGGTGAATGTGCCTGTGTTCTTCCTCAAAGCAGTAAATGCCTGATCTAATGATAGAAAACCTCGGTGGAGGGACAGCACTTTTTGGTTGCTCAGTAGGCCCTCAACTGTTTAGGTGCTGGCCTGTGGGCCTGGCTGCATCCAGCAGGTTGGAAATTAGGAAAAATTTATTCTCAGAAAGAGTGGTGATGCACTGGCACAGGCTGCCCAGGCAGGTGCAGGAGTCATTCCTACTGGTCCCTGTCTCTCCTTATTGAGGTCTCCACATCTGGATGCACGTACTCCAGTGAGGTCTCACCACTGGATCACCTCCCTCACCCGTTGGCCATGTTTCTTTTGATGCAGCCCAGGATATGGTTGGCTTTCTGGGCTGAGAGTGCACATTGCTGGCTCATACCCCGTTTGCCATCCACCAATATTCCCAAATCTTTTTCAACAGGATTGTACTTCATCCTTACATCCCCCAGCCTGTACTGACACTGGGGGTTGCCACAATCCAGGTGCAGACCTTGGTTGGCTTTGTTAAAGCTCATGAGGTTCTCCTGAGCCTGTTGCTCAAGCCTATCTAGGTCTGTCTGGCTGGCATTCCATTCCTCAGGTGTGTCCACACCACACAGCTTGGTTATTTCAAGGCTGTAAGAGTCACAGGTTTAGAGCAGATTTTTTCCTAACACTATGAAAGGAGAACCATCTTCAGGATCCTGGTTTTATTTTCCAAAAAGACAGAATAAAATTCCTAAAATCCAAGCTTACATTTAGGCTGGGGGCAGGACCCAGATAGCACACCTGTTGCTATATGCTAGCGCAGAGTAAGCTGACAGCCTGCATGGCTGCCCCGTCGCTGCCCAAGGGTAAAGGTCATCTCTGAAAGTCTGCATTGTTCTCCCTGCAGCACGCTGTGTGTTCCCTAGTCATAACTGCTATGCAAATACAAAGGTAACCGCAGTACAAATGCGTCATAAAACCCCTCCCCTCCCTATGCTGCCAAGCAAAGCTTCTAATGCAAAGGAAAGGTTTTATGATGAAAAATCGCATTTCCTCTTTATTTCCTTTTTACTATTGTCAGCTTTTATCTAGCAGGATCTGTTTTAATGTCAGCTACAGCTCATTCACCCTACGTGCCTTATTTAGGATTCTCTAGCCTTCAAAAGCCATATGGAGTGTAAGCTGTTGCTGCATTTTTAATTGGGCCAAGCCTAGCATCCAATGTTTTGAGTTAAACTAAAATCTGCTCACATATATTGAAGCACTCTTCCAGGAAGAGTCCAGTACTTGTTTTACAACAGTACTCACTTATTCTGTTATTACTCCAAGCCAAACACAGATATTTTGCCTGAGGCCATTATATTATGACCTTCATGGGCTTCAGAAAGCTTTTGAGCTTTCTGAAAGATATTGCTGTCCTAAACAGCAGTTACACTTACCCTAAAAAAAAGCCCCTCTCGTGGTTTTTTTTTTTTTGGTTTTTTTTTTTGGTTTTTTTTTGGGTGCTCAGCCAGGGGCTCAAGCTCTGCTATTTATATCTGTAGTGAACACGTGGGCTGAAGGTACCACCTTGGCAGTCTTTTGATTTCTTCTGTCGATGATTGTAATCTTGTTTCTGAACAAAGCAAGAGGAGCACCACGTTTTCATTCAAAGCTCTCTCCATTATTTGAAGTATCCAAAAATGACCCTTTCACTTGCGGAGTGTCACATAGGAAATGCTAGTTAGAGCTTTAATGTAGAGGTAGCCAGCTCTCAGCTCACTGCAGTGCTGCCATTATCCCTCTTCTCCATCAAGTACTCCAGCTGTTTACTTGGTTCTTGTTTGAGGGTTCACCAGCAATTTTAGGACACCCTCCAGCCTTGATTCATGCTTACTCCATGAATACTGCATCAGACTCCTGGGTGTCTTGACTCATGCTGGGAACCTGTTTATTGTTCTCACTGGCTGGATCCTGGTCATCTGCATCCCAAAAGGAAGCCGAACCAGATGGCTGCTCAGGGCGTTGCCAGGCTTACTTTCTCCCACCTCATGCCTCTTGTTGAGGTGATCGTTTCTTTGCAGCACCCTGAAGACCTCTAGGAGTAAAGTGCTCCCTTTGGGGATGCCAGTAGTGGAGTAGGAATTCTTGGTTCCTCCTCTCTGAGCTACGTGCTTCACAGGCAAAACAAACAATAATGGATTTCTGAGGGTCACACACGATACACTTAAATCTCACAAAAGATGGAGGGAGGCCAGAAATATATTTAAGTTGCAGACACTCCCGAATGTCTGGCTACATCTGAGGTCATAGTGGTTTCCTTCCAAGCCCCAGAAAGCAAGGGCAGCCTGGAGACTTCTAAGGACAACACCTTTCAAGGTTTTATTGTGGGCAGTTCCACCCACAGTCCTACATCTGAGTACAGCTTACAGATCAAAAAACAGAGGCGAAAGAGAGAGCCTCATGCAATTTCAGAAGAATTTATGGTCAGCACAACCTAATGAACAGAACTATATTTGCAGCTGGTACTGATGTCTCCATTCCCTGCAGTCACAGTGCTGCCTGCTCTGTGAGCAAAAGCATATGCTTGTTCACAAGGCCCTGATACCTCGTGGGGATTTGCAGTATCAGCTGTTTACTACGGATGATAAGGATGTTTAAAGCAAATGACTGCTTTTTCTTTTTCACATATATGGATATTTAAACTGGTCTGGAAGAGAGGGAAATCACTAAAAATTATAGAATGCAAATAGAGGGATGTGAGTTTAGGGTGAATAGCTATTTTTTTTTAACAAATGTTAAGTTCCTAAACATGAACTGTTTACAGTTACCAGACACATCACTCAAGCATGCAGCTGAAGAAAGGATGTAAGCAAACTCTGACTTCTGATCCTGAGCTGTCGATACCTCTGCCTGTGAATGATAAAATATATTTGGCTCAGAATTTGTGAATTAAGATAAAATGGATTTATTTCCTTATCACAGGAAAATCTGCTAAAATATCCAAAGTATGATTGCAGAGAATGGCACACCCCTGGTCTACATATACTATCTGCTGTAAGACCCTTTTTGTCTTTGGTATTTTTGAGCAAATCTCCCTTTTATGTTTTCAGTGGTCAGATTCTGCAGAGTATCTAAAATTCTATGCTCAGTGCAGACTCTCATGATTATATATGTGTCTGATTCTTCAAGTACTTGTCCTTGATGCACTGTGATGCCGAGTACAACCTTGCCTTTTCTCCAGTCTGATTTCTGGGATGACTTCCAGATGTTTTGCTTATAGCAGGCCTTAAGGTTGATATCTTGTCCATGAGCTGCATCTGGGGTTGAGTCGAGGATGAAAACAGAGGCCTTAATCAGCAGCAGTGACAGTAAAAAAGAATGGAAGAACAGCTGCTGGAGTTGAAATAACTTCCATAGCTTTTGTGTGATTCACGTGGTGTCTCTGATCATTTACTTATCTCAAGAATCCTTGCAAAGAGAGCTACAGAGTGATAATGTCGGGTGTTTTGGTCCTGAATGCTAAAGACAGGAAAATTTAGACCAGCTGAAGCCCAAACAGGCAAACTGGAAGCCTGAATTACAATTCCTCAGCTTTAATAAGAGCCTGGTATTCTTTTATCCTGGCTCATAATGGCGCCAGTTCATCTCATCTGCATGTGCCCAGAAGGGAGAGTTAGCTTTCCTAATATGTGGCATGCTCCTGCACAAAAGAAAAAACTCACAAAAAACAGCAAGTAACATAATGCTATGTTCATGCACAGTGTACTACAGTATTTTACATAGACCAGTTCTATTTGGCAAGTGAGGGAGAAGAGAAGGCACTAATATTTAGGAACTATGACATCAGAAAAAAGATAAGAGGATGCTGCATGCCAGCCATTTGTTTCACTAGTAACAATGAAGACCAATGACAGCTATTTCTGTTAGAGTACACTTTATTATTTCTTTAACATTCATTGCCGTCTCTGGCATCCTGCTGAAATGTTTTTGATTGTCTACAAGCAGGAGATTAGTTGTCATAAGGTGTGTCACTGTTCCTCATCCCTGTTTACAGCTTTCAGCTGCTGCCAGGCCTGACATTCCTCTTTGTGACTTCTGAATGCCGCTGTGATTTAAAGATACACTATCAACAGAAACAGCCTGGGAAGTTTGTAATTACCCTCGTTCTTAATTACCTCACACTGAAAGTTAGTCTAAGCAGAACTTTTACAATTGCACAGCATTGCTGTTTTATTATTAAGTGTGTGAATTTCACAGAATAAAACCAGTTCTTGATTATTTCTAAAAGTCTCCTCCCCGATTTTTAGACTGCAGTTCTTCATTTCAGTGCCACTCTGTCTTCATGTTTGCTCTCTGTGTATCAGCTTTCACTACCACTACTTCTGGGGCAGTGAAAGACTTGTCCAGTCTTTGAGGTGTTTATTCGTTCACAGTACATGCAGCATTACTTGAGTTAACGAGTTGGAAGAAAAAGTTAGACTTTAATTGCCCATTTTCTGTCATATTTAAAAAACTTATAAAAACATTGTCCCCAACATGAGGTGCTGTAAGTTCCCTTCTCTTATGTTGCTCTTGGACTTTTGGAGTATTTTGGAAATGATCTCTTAAAAGATAATAGTATTTTTAAAACCTCCTACAGGAACACATTTGATTTGAGTTATTCAAAGCAAATGTGAAGGACCAACAGACCTGTGAAAATGACCTCTGCTGGAAAAACAGAGTTGGTTTTTTAACTTTCAGGCTGTTTTGTTCTGAATGCATGTGTGTGACTTCCTGGCAACTCTGCAAGAACTGTGTGCACCTCCAAGCATAATTTAGCTCCAATATCCATTTGGACATAATGCAATGTCACAGTCTGCTGGTTCTAAGTTTCTGGTAGGGGTTAAACCTTTGAGCAGAAGTGTTGAAATGAGTGGACCTCTCCTCTGTGAGATCCTAAAGGACTGCACATCCCTTTCTGGGTTGGAACTGCTGCAAAAGTTCCTGTGCCAGCAGTTCATGGTGGGGGGCACAGCACAGGTCCCATTCTTGCAGGAGGGCTTCCGAATGCATATGCCAGTTGTGGGTGCTATCAACACTTAGCTTAGCTCCTCTCGTTTGTAGAGTAATGGCAGATCATATCAACTTGGAATCCAAACCACAGAGCTTTATGTATTTATGTATTTATTTCCAATTGGTTTAACGGACAATCTAACTGCTGGTTTGTTGAGATGACTATTGTACAGAAAAGGCCTCCCACCTGACATGGGAAGTTTTAATGCTTCTTTTTCCTCTCCTAGGATCATATCATAGGAACAGTCTTCATGTGGTTAGGAATTTGTCTCCTGTTACCTATTCCCTCGTGTGCAGACATAATCCTTCTGCTATCACACTGCAGGTATTTGCTGTAGGTAGGCTGATGATTTAATTATGAGAATATGAAGCAGGATCAGATGCATTCCTTAAGCAGCGGTGTTCTTAATCTCATGTATCTTTCTCTTCAAAAATAAAGACAAGACTCCACTCTTTTTACAACATTTAATCAACAGAACTGTTTTGAAAATGTGATTTTCTTGAAATAAGTCACTGAATCATCAGCAATTAGCAAAGGATGATGGATCAGCCCAGAGTGTCTGACATATTGTATCTAGATAAAACCCGTTCTGGACACAGTTATCAATTTCAACAGCCACGTGAAGGAGCATGATGAGAGCCAGGCGTAACCAGATCTATGTAAAATCAGTTTTATTGCTGTTGCTAATAAAATCTCGAAAGAAAGAGGCTTAAGAACCAGTGAGCACATGAATACAAGTAATATAAAAATACTCATTTTAACTTCCTTAGTGCTTTTAGAATGCAGGTAGTGAAACAGCTTCTTGTGCATACTCACAGAGTCTGGAGGTTCTTGTTTAGCATATGTGAAGAAACAAAAGGGTGAAAAATTACTATGTCCTGAGCAGTGCAATTGATGCTTACCCTCTGTAGAAAACGATCAGTATAAAACATTCTCAAAAGTATTTGCTGCCAATCAGCATTTTAAACCTCTGTGTATAAATGTCTGCTAGACTAAAGGCAGTCATCTGAAACTCCAAGTAGTGGTAAACCTAGATGAAACGTCACCTCAAATGTCCTGAAGAATCCATTTTTGGTTATTCATATACTGATCTATGGTGACAACAACATGGTGAAAAGTAAAAACACAGGACAGCTATCACAGGTCATTCAAGTCTATAAATCAGCCTCTTTTTTCCGAGACACTTCCTGATTCACAGGAATACCAGCTGCGTGAACACAGTTACACTAATCAATATATGTCTTCTGGGATGTTATGATCTGATTCAATCTCTTAGTGAGTTATAGGCTTTTGTGGTCCGGGTATTGACAAAATCTGTCTTCTTAAAATCAGCCTTTGGAATAAAAGAAAGAATAATTCATTATCTTCGGTGTCGATACAGAAAGAGTTCACCTGCCTAAAAGATAGGTATTGAGCCATAAAAAGGGTCTAGGTAGAGTCCTCTGCAATCAACAGAGACTGAAGAGATATCTCCCAAGAGTAACTCAATTCAGTCTAAGATGAGCAAGGGGGTATTCTACAGATTCCTTGTTAGAGGAGTAGAGGGGCAGACACTGATTTCTTCTTTCTGGTGACAGTGGCAGGAGCCAAGGGAATGGCATGGAGCTGTGTCAGGGGAGGGTCAGGTTGGGGATTAGGAAAAGGTTCTGCATCAGAGGTCAGTGGGCATGGAACAGGCTGCCCAGGGCAGTGATCAGGCCTCAAGATGCCAGAGTTCAGGAGGCATTTAAACAACACTGTCACAGACATAGGGTTTGGATTTTGAGCGGTCCTCTGTGGAGGCAGGAGTTAGACTCAGTGATCTTTTTAAGTCTCCTCCAGTCTGGAATAGCCCTATGATACTATGAATCACTGCTGGAAGTCTCTTAACTCTTTCTACTGAATGTATAGGGAGCCTATTCCTCTAGCTCCAGCTCTACAGACTTGTAACTCTTAGATGACTAATGTCAGTTCAGATTAACCCTATACAAATGTGGATTATAGGACAATGCCATAATGTCTCATAATTGTATCAATCTCATTTGATCAAGTAATTTCTGTTGCTTATTAGATTGACTTTTCAAAAATGTATAAACATTAGGTGGCTTGCAGCTTTCAGTGCTATACTTGGTATCTCCTTGGGACCTGATTTACAGGGAAACAGCAAGTAATCAGCATTTTTAAAAAATAAGATTGGATAAATATGTCTTTTATCTACACTCAGAATAACAAAGGCTTCAGAAAATTCCAGCCGTCACGAATTACTGCATGGTTCAAGCACCCTTATTCTTGAATACAGATTTCTTGTTTTAAAGCAACTGATACTGCTGAGTGTGATGAAAGACTGTAAAGAGATAATAAGCTAAGTAATTTTCTTGAGTAAATTTCAAACAAAAAATCTGCAGTTCTTACTGTTGTGCTTATTTATTTATTTATTTATTTAATCTAGAAGACTTCAGTTTCATTGTTCCTGTGTTAAGAAGCAAACAGTCTAACATACATATGCTAAAAGCAAAAGTTTGAAAATAGCACTGTTTTAGGTTATTGGGAATTTTAGGTGATAGATATCCTGTGCTGCAGGTAAATAAGGAATGAAGACAGTTTGAAATGCAGGCTGGATACAAGCTGAAGTCAACCCAGCTGTGCTTGGTAAAAGGAGGTACAGAGCCTCAAAAGGAAAGAAACAAGCTGTTTTGTTGGTTGACTGACTCATGCTGGTGGTCATTTTTTGTTTGATTTTGACTATGACAGTATATGTTTGACAAAGCTTTCCCTGGCTGTACCTTTTTGTTTGAATGTAACTGACACGTGGGCTTACAGATGGCACAGAGAACAAGGAGAATAAAACTGTGGGTTTAAAATAAGAAGCTGTTTTGACCTTCCTTTGCTTTTTCTGGCAACTTATTCCCTCTGTGTCAGACTGGTTTGGTCAGTGGTGGGTGGATATCTACTGAGCATCACTTCTCACTATCTGACTGCTCTAGCAGGAAGCAGCACTATTCTTCATGAAGTTTGCTAGTGCATACAAAACCAGAAAGGGAGAGAATACAAACACTGGTAAGCAAATTGAAAAGCATTCATGGATTGTGCAGCATTATCATAGAATCACAGAATGGTTTGGGCTGGAAGAGATCTTAAGGATCATCCAACTCCAAACGCCTGCCATAGGCAAGGGATACCTACCATTAGATCAGGTTGCCCAGGGCCCCATCCAAACTGGTCTTGAACACCTCCAGGGATGGGCGTGTTCTCTGGCAATACACTCCGGTGCCTCACCACCCTCTGAGTGAAGAACTTTTCCCTAATATCTAATCTAAATATATCCTCTTTTAATTTAAAACTGTTATCCCTTGTACCATTACTACTCTTCCCAACAGCGTCTCTTCCAGATTCCCTGTAGGACTCCTTTAGGTATTGGAAGGCTGCAATGCGATCTCTTCTCAAGCTGAACAACCCCAACTCTCTCAGCATATATTCATAGGAGAGGTGCTCTAGGCCTCTCATCATCCTTGTGGCTCATCTCTGGGCCTGATTCAATGGGTCCGCGTCCCTTGTATGCTGAGGGCCCCAGAACTGAATGCAGTACTGCAGGTGGGTCTCTTCAAAGCACAGTAGAAAGGGAGAATCATCTCCCTTGACCTGCTGGCCCTGCTACACACAAGTAAGAGAAGCGCCAAATTCAGTAACCCCTTGAAATCCTACCAAGAAACACTGCAGAAGTGCTAAGGGCTCCAGGGAACAAATGAGAGGGATCTACAGCTAAAACGATAAATTACATGTTTTTGCTATAAGACAGGTCTTACCTTTTTGTAAGCATTGTGGAGATCAGTATGTGCCCACAAGAAGTAGAGGAGGACTGAAGCAGCCTTACTAGCTTTGCTGAACATGTTACTGAAATTTTGTAAAAAGAATGATAAAATATGTTTAAATTCCCACTTCTTAAACACAGTGTATGTAGAGACTTAAGATATTATAACCTCATATCTTTTTTCTGTCTCTGTCCTTCCAAATGATGCTTTCCTGTTCATTAGGTATTCTAGCAATCTCACACTGTCCTGACTACTAAAGAAAATGAAACATACATCTCCACTTCATTTATTCATCAAAATTAGAGAGAAATTAAGTACTCTCTAGACTTAATCTTGCAGCACATGTCATAGTATTCAAATTCAGTTGAGAAATTGCACCTCAGAATAATTCTGAATGATCTTCCCAGCAGTTAAAATGTTAGACAAAATTAGGCCTCCTTTACTGAGACTTCTTTCTTTTTGTAAAAAGAGAAGAAGGCAAACAGGATAATTACTCCCATTCAAAAATCCTTATTCTATTTTGATTAAATGTTGGTTACATGTGATTAAATATTAAAGAAATATTAAAGAAAATTCAGGACTTATACCTATAATGAAACTCTATACATAATTTTTACGTACAGCCCTATCTTTTCTATAAAATGTACTCCTGCGTTAAAGTTTAAAGGTTATCAGAGCTGTGTTACAAAGGACAGGAAATAAATAAACTGTTTTAGGGACAGATAAAATCTGATAACCTGCCACTATATATATTAGAATATAGATAATGTGCCTTCATCTTTGGAGGTGATATTTAAAGAATTGGAACACAGCACATTCCTTTGTGGATGGAACAGATGTTACAAGAGATTTTTCTTTGTTTTCTAATATATGTAATTCTGTTCATATTGCCATCACTTTCAATCTGTCCTGTACCTTAAGGTGCGGTATTTTCCTCCCAAGTGGAAAAGGTTGCATTTTCTTTCTTTTCTTTTTTTTTTTTTTCCTGAAGGAAAGGAGGGAGGAGAGGGAAGGCTTCTCAACCATCTTACCTGTCGTTCATGCTGATGGCAATGATCTTTGGCAGGCCACCAGCATTTAGGAGAAGCCGTGCATTGTGAGAACTGCTCTGTGTCAAATTGTATAAGGTGTAGCAGACAGAAGCTGTGGTTTCACAGGCAATATCAGACCCTGGGACGTAGTCAGGAAGTATCGAGACCAAATCTGGCAAAACTTCTCTAGCTAGAAGTTGGAAGACAGAAAACTCCGTTACTACTGGTTAGTAACGTTACTACGTTGCTACTTACCTAGGACTCCTATGAGACATTAGTCCTCCCGTTACTGTCTATGTGTGCTCCCTGAAGAGTCATGATTTCATAGCTGCGTTATATCCCCACAGTTAGGTAGCTGCATCCACATGATATTGTACAGTACATATTTTGCTTCTTATGCACAATACATTAATACTTAGTGTACTGCAATGAAGCCCTTAGGTGTGTGAAGGCAGGAGGCTACCACCTCCTGAGGAAATGTGTGTGTCTATTAGGTAAACATGGATGTAGTAGTACATCACAAACTGAGAAAGGGGTTGATTTTAAGGTTGCACTTGACAATTGTAGGCTTTAGGGGGATGCACACGTTAAACCTATTTAAGAAGAATATCATACTTGGAAGTCTCCTCCTACTCAAAGAACACTTCATTATTTTGACCACACTGTATATGACTCTACCAGCCATATATTTTGTGCATGTTGTATGTATATTGTGAGGACTGGGACAATGTGGAGGACTACGCCACATGGACTGGTCCATGTTCAGAGTTGATGGAAAAGAATACAGCAGTCAGCAAGAGGCTGCAGCCAGCTGCTCCTGATGTAAGAAGCGGCACTGGGAAGTAACTGCAAGCATTTGGGGAAGGAATTATCCAGTGTGAGGCCATAATGGCCCTCTACACTCAGCATGCCTCTTGTACTGGGAATGTTTTGCTCACTCTGACTTCTGTTCTTTCCTCTAGGTTGTGACAAAGTTTGTCTACAGTGAGATTGAATTACATACAATTCAGATAAGGACTTCTTTAAAACTGAATAAGCCACCTGCTGTGATAAATACACAAAGACAAAGCAATTATGTCCAACACGATAGTCCATTTTTTTTTCTCTTGGTAAATCAAGTAAGGAGGTTTTCAGGAAGTCTGAAAATCATTATATTTCCAGATATGTTTTATATGAAACTTATCTCAATTTGAAATCAAACATTAATTTCACTTGATGAATAGAATTGCTTTTATCTAGGAAAATTATGTCCTTCCTTTCCTTTGGCCAAAATGATTGGAGAGTTTGATGTGAATCCACATATCAGTCAAAAAGAAATCCTTTTCACTGAGGAAAGGTTCATCTGAAATTCCCCCCATTTTCATTACTGTGGGTAAAGCAATAAACAACAGTGAAGTTTAAGCAGTTTTCTCCAGAGCTTCATGCTATTCTGCCTTTTCCACATTCCTTTATAGATTATTTTTCCCTAAGAAAAACCTGACCTCTTCCTCTCAGG
Organism: Perdix hodgsoniae; assembly: GCA_035772895.1. Classification (NCBI taxonomy): domain Eukaryota; kingdom Metazoa; phylum Chordata; class Aves; order Galliformes; family Phasianidae; genus Perdix; species Perdix hodgsoniae. The sequence goes on along the minus strand of JAPSGF010000038.1, from coordinate 4,099,604 downwards.
GTAATTCCTATGTTTATGGAGGATTCAACAATTTGTAATTTTTAACATCCTACGTGTTATCCTCTTGAAATCAGTCTAACAACATATTGTTATATTTTCATTAATAGGGAATGCTCTCTAAGAATTAATCAGCAACCAGAAGACTGTTCTGCAGAATTCTGGATGCTAATTCATTCCATAAATCAGCTTTATGCCTGTAGTTTCCTCTCCTCCCTTCAGTAGGAATACAGAAAAGGAAAATGAATGATGTGAATTCACTTTATCCTACCAGGAGGAAAAATATTCAAATATAAATTAAATAGAAATGAAAATACTTGTAACAGAAATGGCTTCTGATGTGAAAATAATTATAACGTTTTATAAATACCACCCTTCAGAAATAATTGGTTGTTTTCTCTGTTAGAATCTTCTAACTTCTCAAAAAAGTTATGCAGAGAAACCGTAGAAGCAGTGAGCTTGCAAAGTTTTATGTCTACAAGAAGAAAGAAGAATGTCTACAAGAAGATCTTTACTAGAATAACTAGAGACGTTCTATTACATAGTTGTGGCAGCACAGAACTCTGCATTTTCTTACCTTTACCCTATTTTAAGTGGAAGAAAACCTTTGTTCAAATCTATGTATATTTTACTGCTTTGAGTGTAACATCACTGGAAGTATCTGATGAGGAATACACAGTATTGAAAAACCTTGAGGTTAAAGTCATTCTTAGTCAAAACCTTTATTTTCAATCCCATATAATGAATCAAGCAATCAACCTAAATTACTGTTAAAATTCACATATGATTTTTTTTGTAAATTTCTTTTTTAAAGAAGGAAAGGTTAAAGTAAGGAAAGCCAAGAAAGAAAGACCAAGAGACAACATTAGTCTTTGCTCACCTATATCATTTTGCAGAGAGGTGTTGCGAGACAAGTTCCTGAGCAGTGAGACTGCTGTCTTCTTTACTGCTGGGTGGCTTACATGCAGCATAGTTCGAATACTTGGAAGGCCATTTGCCTTCCGAACAACAGTCTGGGCCACTGAAAACGGCATCTGTTATAAAGGCATTTGGCAAGAATGTGTCATTACCATGAATGTATAGCCTCAGAAACAACAGCAGTAGGTTCTTTGTATTTAAGATAGATTAGATCTGGAGCTAGGTATGAGCTGAAACAGAAGAGGATGGTGATATAAAAGAAACTTCAAGCCTACTATTTCCCACATGCTCCTTGGGCAGTTCTTCATCCAAAACATAATATAGGTCATTAATTTCTAAACCATGAAAGGGATGTGTAGTTGTGCCAGAGAATTCCTCTCTCCATGGGACTGATTTTGTTCCACAAATCCACTTTTTTTGACTCTTTTAGCATTGACTTATCCCTCACTGTGCAACGAATTAGTAAATTCCAGATGTGGACACAAAGTAAAAAGAAGTGATTCTCCTATTTGCCAAGCAGGAAATATCTGCAGTGCTGGTTATGACTTACTCTTCAAAGTTCTTTAATTTCATTGATTGTGTCTGGAAGCCAGTGATTTGCCTGTAGTTATCTGAGCTCTATGCTGTGAGCACGTTGCAACTGCAGCCTAAAGTCTTTGCATTTACATCAAGAACTAAGTGACAAGAAAAAGAAAAAAGTCAACTTACTGGTCCAGTACCAGCTGTGAGGTTCTGAAGAGCTCCCAGGGATGCTTCCTGGGTATAGTTTCTGGTACTCTTTGCTATCAAGGAGAGATATATTCTAATCAGTGTGGAATGCCAGAGTGATTCCACACCTCTGGGATTGCTCTTTTCCTCAGGTAGCGGGGTGTCCTGCTGCTTCTAAACATGTAAACAGATCAGCTGTTAGAACCAGTAACCTTATATGACATAATGCATCACAATCTAAACAAGCAATTACCTAATTGGCGTCTGCACCATGTTCAGCAATTGTGACCAGATGATTCTGCAGAGCTTACTACAGTGAATTTTCATGAGAATGAAAGTGAACATTATTTTAAGACAAACATTTGTTGTTGCATTATCACTGATATTTTAATAATTAAAGGGCCTAAAAATGAATTAAATTAGCTGATTCAAGTTCTTTTTCTAAGATAAATATTTATTTCCTTGTTTTCATTACCTTTTTTTTTACTGGATCAAGGACTACAATTGAAAGTAAATAATACTTTCATTTTTACTATCATTTGTTAGGATATTGGTTAAAAAGTACTCATAGAGTATCCCAAGATCTGTTATCAATCAGGAGTTGAAACATGGTAATTGGAAAGTCATTATGGAACAAGAATTTTTACCAATCAGCTCATGTATGAGAACATTTCTTATCTTTGATGATTCAGGGAATGAACTTGAAGTAATCTAATGTGGAGAAATAGAGATGTATTCTCCAGGAGAGATGATCCTGGTATTTTTTAACAAGTAGCCAAGAGCAGTCACTGCTACAGTCTACTTATCATAGGAATATGGACATGTTTGTTGACTGGTTAATGTATGTTTAATTTGCAATAAATACGTTTTCCATAGCATTCATAGTCTAAGAACAGGTCTGATTTTGTTGCATGAATTGAAATTATGCTACTGATGACCAGAAGATCCATGCTCACACTCCTTTAGATTTTAAGCTCCTCAGCAAGTATCAAGTTGAGAACAGTAATGGAGTAATGGCAACCTGTAAAATTCCTGTATTTAACTGTACTGACAATTCCATCTGAAAATGGGAGATAGGTGAAGGGGAAGATGCTTTGCATCTCTAGCTATTGATATTGGGGGCTGTGCTGAAGGAGAGAAATAGTATGCTAAAGCTATACTCTGGATGGAACAGGAGAAGGAATAGACTCCAGCAAAAATAATGGATGGGGGAGGAACACAGATCCTTTTATTTCCCTTTCCCCCTCCCTGGTACCTGTTTTTCTCTCCAGCAATTCCAGTTGCCAGAATATTTGGATCTGTATCACACAGCATCAAAACAAGAAGTCTGAAAGCTAGCAAGCAGAGGAGGCAAATCAACATGTGCTAATTCCATTTGTGAAATTGCCGCAATATCCAATCATTGGTAGGACACTTGCACAATTGCTGAACATGGTGCAGACACCAGTTAGGTCCATCAGGTAATGAAACTGAAGAGAATTTCTCAACTAATGAAACTGTGAACTGTTTTGTCATTTGTTCCATCAGACATCTAATAAGATAATGGATGTTAGAAGGCTATCGATAAATTTACGTTTTGAGGGCGAGTGTCACATTACCAGATACATCACCAAAAGAGAAGCAACCTAATTAGATCACAGCCTTATATTCTCCAGAAGTTGCTACAACTGTTTAAGAAAATAAGATGTAATAAAACATGTACTTTACCTCTTTCACTTTTCTGCTTCTTGTTCCAAAACAGCCTGGTGTTCTATCATTGGTAGAAATATTTCTTCTTTGTATATAGATGCTCTGGGCATAGCTTTCAGGAAGTTCTACCTCTAGTTGGTAGGAAAGATTGTGAAGAATGCACACACAGTTTTCTGTGGCCTAAAATAACAAAAGAATAGAAAATTTGGAAGCAATGGCATGTGTTGAAGGCACATGTATAGACAAGGAACTTCATTTTTGGATCTTAAACAATTAACTGCATAGTTTATAATGGTTTAAAGAAGAGCCAGTTTTCATGCCAGTGATCCACAAGACTGCTTTTACACTGGGAAATTAAACATGCCCTGAGATGTTCCTAAGCACTCAGGCCAACTAGCACACAAGGCTTGCATTCAGAGCATGGTGCATATCTGTTCGAAACGATCCTGGGACATTATAATTCCTGAATGTACCTGGGGTTTGTTTGGGCACGTGCTGTTTGGTACAAGCCAAAAGTGTGCCAAGGAATGCACAGAAGCTTAAGAGCAGCAATGAACACATATACACCTAGTCAGTGTCAGCAAAAGGAAAGCTTTGTATCCTTCCAAAGGATACAGCACTTTTTTTGTGTGGGGGGGGTAGAAAAAAAAAATACAATTAGATGTGCCTTTCTGGATGTGGCTTTGGGCAGTCTGGTCTAGTGGTTGGCAACCCTGTGCATGGCTTGGTGGTTGAAATTAGATGATCTTTGAGGTCCTTTTCAATGCAGGCCATTCTATGATTCTATGACTCTATGATTGTAAGCATGACTTCAGGTCAGATTGACGATTTCTGAATGATGAATTCAGTGGTAAATAGTTTCATTACCAGTTCTTCCCTTTTTAAGTAAAAAAAGGGGATGAGTGGTTTTAGGACAAAATGCAGCAGGGAGCTCTTGACACAAGTGTTATGTGCTGGATTCTCCCTGGAGCTACTGGCTCTGAATGCAAGGAGATGGAGAAGATCAAGTAACTAATCCCAGGAAAGAGGGATTACAAGTACACAGTAATTACCACTAGGCAGCACAAGTTCTAGCAGGCACATCAGAAGTGCCTCACAGGCTATGGTTAACCTCATAAGTGGTTGCTGGTCTTCTCACCTAACTTCACCCAGCTAAAAGACAAACATCTAGTCTAAGCAACGTTCAGGGTTCATCTGCAGTCAGCAGTGGGAGGAAGAGAAGGAGAAAATCTGTCTTTTGGAATTGTCCACATCCTTGCAGTTGCTGGCTTAGGCTGAATGCTTAACTTACAAAACAATGTAGGAAAATTAATTCTATTCTCAGTGACATAAACTTCTAATTACTTTGCTAGATTTAAGTTCTGCTTTAATAAGGGACATATAGCATTTCCTGTTCAGGAAAGTGCTCAGATATTAATTCTTTAAAACTTCTAGCTAGCTAGCTCCCTTAAACAAGCAAAAAAAGTAATATCTGAATCTTTAAAAGTTTCTAGTTCTCTGTGGTGATCCTTAAGACTGTTTTCCTAAAGCCAAGGTATGTTATTATTTTAGACAGCAGGATAAAAAACACTTTTAAAAGCTTCTTTTTGAACATTCATATTCGGTAGCAGTTCTAAAAGCACTGGAAATAAGTATAAATTTGGCAGTTACATCACAACTCTTTCTGAATACTGGTTTTAAAACAAAAACTTGCTCTCAGTGATTTCCCATAGGAAAAGACCTTCCATCTTGAAGAATACCTTGTCATTAGGCTCGTGGTCTGCAATAGCTCCTTGAATATAATACACAAGAGAATCAATCAGACCGTCACACTCTCTCATCTTTTTCCTTCCTTCTGGGCCAGCAGAGCTCATGTTTCTGTGCAGGAAGAAATACACTGGTAAGAAGAGATTTACTTAAAGATATTTTCTTGTGCCTCTCTGACAAACTTTTCCAGATAAACCTTAAAATAGCAAAGTTAAGGATGACTGCTTCTTTTCTGTAGGGCTGTACAATAATATGAGACTGTTAAATAAAACTTCAATTTTAGTGCATTCCCAGACAATAACAAATAACAAATTAAAACAAGCTGTTGTGTTTAGATGGATAAGGCATGCCCTGATTCCAGTCTTCATCTTGATGTAACCTTCTCTAAACAAACAAACTGAACTTCTTCTTCCCTCAAATATTCCACTTTAAGCTGTGTTTTTAATATCTGTGACAGTGGCTATGTCAAACTACCAGAGGAAAAGTACTTGTGAAGACTTCCTTTCAAAAAAAGTCTTCTTTTAACATTTACCTAAAGCAAGTCATTCTTGATCACCCACCAACAGACATATGTTCTGAGAGTTTTAGCAACATCGACACACAAGCTATAAAAGTTCTGGAAAACAGGAAACAGCTGTTTCTTTATTGCCTAAGTTCATTTTTGTGCTTGTAAATGAACCACAAAGTAAACCCAACTTTCTCACTTGAAGATGATTGATTTCAGCTATGGGACCAAATTCACCAAACACCCCATGTGCTGTTAGAAGGAAGGGAAAGAAAGCTGAGCCTGCAGACTGAGCTCAAGGTGAGCAATGCATTGCAAGGCATCCAGTGACTGTAGTCACTGCCAGCTGAGCAGTGTGCAAATCCCGCATCTTCTACTGCCAATGGGGAGCTCATAGAGTCACTGAATGGTTTGGGCTGTAAGGGACCTGAAAGCCCATGCAGCTCCAACCCCCTGCCCTGAGCAAGGCTGCCACACATCCAGACTGGCCTTGAACACCTCTATGGATAGGGCATCTACAATCTGTCTGGGCAGCCTGTGGCAGGGCCTCATCACCCTATGAGTAAGGAATTTCTTCCTAACATCTAAATTTCACCTCTTTTAGTTTAAAACCATTCCCCCTTGTCCTATCACTGTCAGTTTACATATAAAGTCATTCTCCCATCTCGTTTACAAGCTCCCTTTGACGTACTGGAAGATCGCAATGAGATCTCCCTAGAGGTTTCCCCAGGCTGAACGAATTCCCCTCTTCATAGGAAAGGCACTTCTCTTTTCTGCTTTCCTTCATTTCTCTGAGGGTCCACATAGTGGCTGAGCACCCTTCCTCAGTTTGCTCTTTTGCCATTCTGTCTCACATTCTCATGAGGACAGTAGACCCATTAATACTGATATTTGTTTTCTGTTACCTGCAGAAAAAGACATGTAGAAAGGACGGGAAAGAATGTGTCTTCTGAAGAGTTCTATCAAATTTTTCTAGTTCTCTGTGAAATGTTTTCTCATGCACCTCTGTGGAGATACTTGGGTTCTCCAAGCAGTGAATAGCTTCCCCACCCAGCTAAAAACACAGTCTCAGTGCAATGCCTCTGCTACCCACCTAACTCCCGTTGCTCCTGCAGTGTTCAGCAGAGGAGATGTGAAGGGACAAAGAAGAGTTAAAAACACACTGCACTCTGCTGCTTCCAAGAGCATTCTTCTGGCTGCTGGCACCTAGGTAGACAAAGCTGAAGCCACTAGGAACCGCTCAGTCCAAGCGAGGGAAATGCCAGATGCTCTCTGCTGATGCCTTCTGCTATTCGACAACAGTGGCTCAGGCACTGCTGCACATGCTGTCTGCCTCCTCCAGACTCAAAAGAAGACATTATATGTCCTACTTTTGGCTCACATTTCTGTGCTTTGTGGTAACCTGAGTGCAACTTGAAAATGAATTATGAAAGCCATTTAAAAACCCTTGAAAAGCTGAGGACACGCTTCCTGCTTGAAGTTTGTCTCAAAATAAGCTACTGATTATCAGGGAAGTAACAACACTTCATTTTGAGGTATAATTATTTTTACAACTGAATGGCCTCTGAATTATGGAATGCTGGAGTTATAAATCTCAACCTCGTTATTCTGGCCTCCTGCTGCTCCACTGGCCGAAAGGCTGAATACAGTATCACATTCCTGCTTTGTTTGAAATAACATTAAATCCAGCTCAGTGTTAGTATCTATCACAAAGAGGGTCATGTTCTTTAAATAATTTCAGGGAGTTTACTTTACCCTCTTATTTACCCACTGGAAAACACAACAATTTAAAATGTTATTAATGACAAAGCCAGAAAGGCACAGCTTTAAACTTTCCCGTGGCTTATGATAATAAAATACACGTGATATTTTCTACATACTGCCAAAGCAGTTTTATCCCCTCCTCCTGGGAAGCACATATTTAGTTTAAATACTAATGCACTGCAATTACAGCTTTACTTTAGGTCATACTGTTAGTACGGTTCCTATTTATGAGTTCATTCATGCTCTTGTGGAATTATATATCACAGAATTAATATTCAGATTCCTCAGTAAGGCAACACTTTGGAATTCAATTTTATCTTAGTAAGTCACATTTGAGTCATGTCGTCCTTTCAACAGTTTATAGCTATGCTGACAGACATGTACATGCTACAGCTCTTCTAGTGCATAGCACAAATAGTTTCTGAGGTGCACAGACTAAAAATACCATTAAAAGATAAGTGTGGAATTTCCCCCACAGAAGACCTTAGGCTGATAGGGCAGTTCATCTTGTCACAGCACAAAAATCACTGAACTTTAGACAACTATCATCATTCTGAATGGTTGTGCAAGGAAAAGCCATCACTTGTACTTGCCATCTAGCATGACTAAAGGGTGGCAAACAGCTTCATAGCACAGAAAGCAGAGAAGAACATGAAGCTGAGGCACTACCCTGTTCTGCAACGGAAATGAATCACTGAACTGCTTTCCTTGAGTTGCTGGCACTCAACTGCTTATCCAGACAGAGATACCACTGTGCATGTCTGCATACATATATGGCTGTGCTGTGCTCCACTTCCCTCTCCCTCCTTATTACCACAGTGTGGACTGGGAAGAGCTCGTACTCTCCAGATTATTGTCCAATTACAGTTGGAACCCCTTTGAATGGGGCTGGATTTGATTTTCAGGATTGGGTAGCATCATATAGGAGTAAATTCATATTAAAAAAGAATATCATTTTGAAACAATGGCAACATTTTTCGTAGAAAACTTCAAAATTGACTTAATCTTGCCTTCCCAAGATTTGAGGCTCCTGACAAATGTAACACTTTGAGCTCAACAGTTTAACTCTCTTGCCATGGAGCTCCTGGAGGCCTTGAAATATCCATCACTTGAGCAAATGGGCAATTGTCATTCATGGGCTGGGCTGGTTCAGAACTGCAGCTCCTGGTAACCTCATGTTGAGATCCCAGGGCTACCTAGAAATCTTAAGTTTGCTATGCAAGTTTGTTTTCCTTGCACTTCATCAGAGTATACTGAGACAAATACATCTGTGGAAAAAAAGAATTGGAGTCAAGATCAAACATATAGTTGTAGAAAACCTCTTCTGCTACACAATTCCTGACGCCTCTACCTCGCATCAGTACTGAATAGTTAGAAATGTACAGCATGAGAGAGAGAGCTGCTGCTTGTAGGAATGCTCTCCTTTGAGTGACTTAAAACTTAAATTTTGATATAATTTAGCCATTAAGCATCTCTGACTTCTGGCATGCTTAAATATGCTAATCCTGGTGACATGCCTGAACTATACTGCATGCTAAAGTGGATGTATTTAACTATCGACAGGCCTCATTAATCTCACATCATGCATGGTGTAACTGTATCTGTGACTGATGCAGCCATGTCACTGATGGAGGATCAGCTACTACCCTACTGGGAAATATTTTATTATCCAGGTGAGGTAAGCACGAAGAATTTTAACATAGTAAAATCAAACATGATTTTCACAGAAACAGAATGACAACATGTTCTATTACATTGCCAATTGAACCAAAAGAAAGGGATTTTCCCTTTAAGCCAGCACTGAGTCACACACAGGCAGACATGAGAAGAGGCTTTTGCATTGCTGTGAGTGATCTACACTACTGATAAGAAGGTGGCTTTTGCTCCTGGAACTCATTCTGCCAAAACTGGTAATTTGAATTAAACTCAATTATGTGACAACAATCTCCTGAATTGCTTCATGATGTTCCTGAATTACTTCAGGAAATTGTATTCCCTTCATACCTTACGCAATTTAAAACTGCAACAAGGAAGGAAAGGAATCTATAGATTTACACAGTAACGCTGGGCACCAGGCTGCAAGCTGCTTTCTGGAAATAACAAAATTCCTTTCAGGACCTGGGGAAGCAGACAGACTAATGAATAGGCACAAGAAGATAAGAATGCATGGAAATAAACCTAAAGGAGTGGCAATGCTGTGCAAAAGGCCTTGCTTCAAAGGCTTGTTGTCATTAGTCCTTTGTTTTACAACTTCACTTAGAACCTTCCTTTACAAGCTTGAGCTGCCATTACATTTTCAACCAATAGGAAGAGCTTTGGCCTTACTTATCTCTGATTAAATGAAACACGACGGTTATGCAGCCTCCTGGTCTAAAGTACAGTGATAGCACTTTCTCTGGCTACAGCTTTCCAGTCCCTATGGGTCACTGTCAAAGGTAAAATAGAGCTGGGACAGACAACAGAACAACAGCAGTGATGAAAAATGAAGTGTTGTATCTCTTTTACTTCCTTGGGAGCCATGAGCAATGGTTAGCTGACTTTTCTGAAAATGGCTCTCTGAGAAGTTTTGAAGAATTAGGCTACATAGGGCCAGTTTTAAAGGAGGACTCCTTTAGGACGTTAGTATTACAAAAGGGAAACTCAGCGATTGTAACCATTAGCTCCAGCACCTAAAATAAAATGCTTTGCAAAAAGAGGTGCAACCTGTAAACATCAATTCTAGAAAGTTCAGTCCTTCAAGACAACACCCAGGATAATGTTCCCATCAGCAGCTTCAGCAGATCACATTCTGTCCCTGAATAATGGAAATATCTTGCACTGCAAAACTTTTGGAACAGGTATTGCAAGGAAAAAACACCACAAGATCACTATCAGCATTCAAAGTATAACACAAAGCCTTCTACTAAGCCTTCCTTTTAATTCACAGGAAAAGTCATCCCAAACATTTGTATAATAATATTCAAACCCACATATCCTGCACGCTCTTGGCATTTTGCATTTTCAGACTTGGAGGAAGAATATGGAGGAGGAGGCTAAATATCTCCACTTAGCCAATCCATTCCTATTGGAACAGGAGACTACTGTTATGCAAAAAAACAGCAAGAGTTGTCTTGTCTGTGAAAAGTCTGCAGTTTAATACACCAGTTTTACTTAATTGGCTTTTGTCAGACAACCAGAGAAGTCTTTTGATTTGCTTTACTCCACCTGTTCAGGGCACAATGATTTTTATCATATTTCAGGACTGAACAGTATCATCATTTATTCTGTCAATGCTAAATTTTGCGTTGTACACAGCTTCATTTCGATCTCTAAAGTTTTGTGGCCTACAGTTTCTGTGAAACTGTCAGAAGCAAAGCTTTAGGACAAAAAGCAGATCTAGAGAATGGGATTAACAAATGTGTCCAGCTCCTTATCAGTAAGTGAATGTACAGACCCTGGCAGCTGAAGTTTGGGATTCCACAATATGTCTTGCAGTTACTGGTTAGCAGAATGAGGAGTGTTCTGATCGTTCACTCATTCCAATTCTAGCATCTGCAATGCTATCTGCTAGATGTGGATTCCCTTTCTGTCCTGAAACGCTGTTAAAGAGAGCTTTAATTTACAAGTTGGTAAGTATATGGCACCCTGTCAGATGACAGTGTTAGATTTGGACTGTGGCTGACTGTCAGGCAATGGTTGCACACAACTTTTTGAAAAGAAATTCTGGCATTCTTCTATACCTAAGCACTGTACTATGCATGATGTATACACTTCAAAGTTCTATTTTTACTCTGTAATAGAAGCTGCAGGCTATAAACTTTATCAACATGCACAACAAACGTTAGTATTACAAAAGGAAACACTAATTACAGACTTATACTCTGGCACATTAACCTACTCTTTAAACATCTTCATAAGTATCATCATTCCTTCCGTGCAGTTGTTTTGTTTGTTTTTGTAATATGCTGTTCTTATAGATTTTGTGCAAATATATTATTTTGAAATAGTAAATAAGTAAAGAATACTTCTGGTGGTACTCGAAATAAAGAGAAGCAAATTATTTCATATAAAAATCTTGGATTTCTGGTCTGTGTAAATATCAGCCTCATTAAAATCTATTCACTGCAAGAAAGTATGTTGACAATCCTACAGATCAACTTTACATGTGAATTTTCAAGATCTTATTCTCCTCTCAGTTACAATTCAAAGTGTTTGACCATTTAAAAATGACAAGGACTAGAACATGGACATCATACATTTTTAAATAGCCAATGTAACTTAGGGTAAAGGTCAGTTTGAGAGACTTTCATTAAGGCTGTAGAACTATCTGCAGCTTTAGAGCAGCCCTACTCACTTTCTTTACAGAGTTAGGCACACTCAGAATCTACTTTTCTTTGATTTAAAACAACCCAGCTACTGTAACTCATTATTTGTCAAATACCAAGTGGTGTCAAGTTGCTACAACTCAGAAAGAGCAATACCACATTAAAACTAATTCTGCTACAAAGCAGGAGCAGGTATAAAGTGGCATATCCAACCAGACTGGTTTATGTACAAAACAGCTTGAGCAAATTCATATGAAAAAAATATGATCTACTTCATTTCACAGACAACACCACTAACCAAAGTGATTTTATTATGGGTAGTTAATGTTTCTCTGTATTTGTTTTTGAGCTATCAAAGAAAGATAAAAGTTAATTATTACTTAAACCTGAAGTTATTTGGTAGTTGGTGGGCTGACAAAACCTTACGGATGTGTATTTTGTATCACTAACAATCCTTTGTCCTCTGAAATCACTCATGAGTCAGACACAGGACTGTTTACCCAGCACAAATTCATTCCTTACCAACACAATTACTCTGTTGCTGGACATGTTAGCAAAACAGTGATGTACAAGGCAAAACCAGGCAGTTTCTCAAGCCTCTAAATTTTGAACTTAATTCCTCTTACTTTACTAAAAAGAGTTAAAACATAGGCATGCTTTGTCACTTGTACCATTACTCGTTAATTTTTTCAAACTATGTTCTTTCATGTAAACAAAAGACACATATTTCTAATACTCACAATAATTGCTTTTTCTTAAAGTGCAATGACGTTGAACACACAAGAGACACAAAGGGTCACACTTTAATAGGTTGTTATTTTTAAAGGTGTATCCCATTTTAAAGACGTGACTTTTATACTTCTGCCATTTAGGGGTGGGTCTACCTTAGTAGTCTTTTGTACTATGTTTCTCTGTTCTAATCACTACTATGTTCATGAGGCTGACTGCAGTAGTAGATGCACAGATGTAATAATAGTCATCAACCCCATGGCTGCAGCCTGGCCTTGATAGATCTGAATTTGTGCAAAAAGTTGGATGTGGCTAATTTTGATTCAAAAATGATTTTTTTCCTAATTTAGTTACTTACCAACCTGTATGCAAACTCTTCTCTTGGTGCCATCACAGTTCAAAGTAAGCAAGAAAATGCATATGTGCAGGCTTGTTTTAACATCACGTTATATTAGGTACTTGTGAACTGAGTGCTCACCTCAGGCATCCTGTGGCATTGTAGAAGATATCAGGGTCAGGTAAAACACTTGACTTGGGGTAATCTCGATCTGGCCAGCCAGAGCAAGGGATGAGAACAGCTTCTGTCAGGGTATGTAGGGCTTCTTTAACCAACAGATGCTTCAGCTGGTCATTGGAAGACAAATTCCACAACAAACCTGCAATATCCAAAATAAAATCAGAGTGGCAAAAGATTCCCCCACAGTTTGAAAGACCTGATCTCAAACGTCTTGAAGTTAATTAGTAAAAGAGCTTGTCTGGCTCTTGACACCCTCAAGAGGAGCAGAAGGATGTGATTAGAGTTCACCAGACACCATGAAACAAAACTTCACAACGCCCTCCCACATCTGATTGCACACTGCTTAGTCTTCAGAGTCTCCAGTGAGAATGTGGAGGCTTTTTTATTTCCTCTCATGAGATAAATATTTTGGCATTCAGTCATATGTGGACTAAATTAATGTGCTCTTCCTTTACCCTGAGCTGCTGCAATTAGCCATAGTAAGTACATCTAAGAGGCTCTACAGTGTCAAAAAAAAAAAGAATCTGAACTACAGTGTGGAGTCTCTGTTCAAGAAGTACTTAAATTTAACATTGCTTAAGTGTGAAATGGGCGCCTATGGATTCATACGTCTTCTCTCTAGGGGTATGGAAAAAACTGGAAAAAATTAGTGAATGCACAAGGAATTTGATTTCCTATGTCCTTCCATTGAGCAGGTAATTGACAGAGCTTTTGGACATACTGTCACATACTTTCATGACTGGAAAGTGCAGCATAAGTTTTACCTTGACACTGAAGAGATAAATAAATAGCTCTGAAGGTTCACTATTGCATCACTTATTAACTTCGACCATGTCCCACAGCTGTATGAGGTTCACAAAGAGAGCAGTTCCTAACATAAAGCTTCCCTCATGGAGGATGCAGATAGCTGTCTGACATAGGAAAACATGTATGTACTTTCACAGCAATGTAGTGCAACTCTGGGAGTGAACTTTTCCTGAGTGACAGAAGTTTGATAAAAGAGAAAGTGGCACTGAAAAAGGATGTGTATTATCATATGTGTATTAGAGGCAGAACTCTATATAGTCTAATGTCTTACTGAAAAGAACAGTCTTCCACTGCTCTGCTCACCACTGCCAATTTGCAGCTATCTCAATCACCAAAGTAACACAAATGAAACTTATAAGAACCTCCAATGCCTAAGATCATTTACATGTTTTCAGGGAGGAATTCATCCCTATTAGATGCCTAGCAGACTAGCTGCACTTTCAAGTGCCATCAAAATGCTGGATAATAAACTTAAAAGGGGAGTGGATGTGAGGTACAGTGAGTTTATAGGCCTTTGGGAATCTGCTGGAAGATGGAAGATGCCCATTACCACGTTTCTCAAACACTTGATAGCAAAATTCCTCATAGAAGGGAAAAATTAAGCTCAATTACTGGTTGGCTGTTACTGTCCAAATAATTGTCACTAAATAATTAAATAACACTGCACAGTTTTTTACTTACAGTGTACAAACACTGAAACAAGTATCCAATATAATATTGTAAAATTGATTAGCTCTGCTTCTGTTCTATTCCAACAGATGAAAAATCTTTTTAAAGTAGTCTTCTCCTAGACGTGTATTTCTGCTTTTCGCTTACAAAGGCATTCATTGTTTCCCCCACTTGCTGCTCTAAATTTCACAGACCTCCTCCTCCAAACACTGGCAGGGTATTAGTGAACTTTCCTTTCATCAGCTCACAACAAAAAATGTTTCTTTTGTCTCTCCTTACACTTTGAATTTAATTACAGCTATTGTGAGCAAGAGTAAAATCAAAACAAACCCAGCCAGAAGCAATCGTTCCTTCTTCTGGGATCAGCTCTCCAACCTCTGAATTAGGGGATAAAAAGAAGAATGTACTTTCCTGAGGGATAAGTAGGGCTTACAGGAAATCAGAAATGCAGTCCAAAGGGCATTGGTGAGGGAAGCATGTTAAGACAGAACGGCACAAATGTGTAGGCACAAGGACAGAATATCTTACTAGAAGAAACAAGTGCATTCTGAATTATAGATGGATAGCTAGAATAGAGGTCAGAATTGTCAGAACAGAATCTGAATATTGCTTACATTGTAAATTTTCTGACAAATCCTGCCTTTGCCCGCAGGCACTGTCTCACTGAGGTCAGAAGGATTCTCTCAGTGGCATTCTGGTTTTGAACAAATTTGTTCATTTTTAAAAATATCTTTAAAAGTGGTTCTTTTCTTGCAGCCATATGCTGCAATGTATTTATAGTGGCATATTTTTCCTTTAGATGGTTATTTGGGAAAATGGGTGGGGTACACTTTGAAATTTATTTTTCTTTTTACGACAGATCTGTTTGTGCAGTAATCTTCCCTGCAGAAAGAATTTTCTTTCAATTCTTAGATTTACGCTGCACGATAACAAGATCAAGAGGTTAGGTACTCCCTAGAGGCTCATCTGGCTTACCTTCAAAAGTTGATCTTTTTTTGTTCATGCCTCAACCATTTTCCTTTCTGATCCTCAGTGTGCTCAATAAATACTAAAAAATGGCATTCCTCTCTTGGCTCCTGCACTGTCTCAAAGTGACATCTCTCATTGCTCAGGAGTAACCTCATTCCTTTTGTAAAAGATATGCAAGAAGTTTGTATGTCAAACAAAGGACAAAGACCCTCCTTTACTCCTTTACTTTAGTTGTATCAATGACTTTATAAGAAACTAGCAAACCCAGTCAACTCCACCTTGTGGAAGCCTCATTTTCCCTAAGAGTAAAGCACAGAATTTGCATGGAGAAACATGCAAATTGCTTTTCTGGAAATAGACATTAGGTAAACTAGTCCATGGCACTGTTCAGACCATCATAAGCACACAGACACTTCAGTGGGTATACTAGTTTGGTGCTTTTTGTGCACTCTCCTGGGATGCACAGACTATGGCAAGACTCAGCACTTACTATCATCAGCATTTACCTCCATATATTTTCATTGCTTTCAGTCTTTTCACAGCACAAAACAAGGCATGCTACATGATTATGCTCAGGCTTTCTACCTCAGCCTAAGAGCTAGCTTGCACCAGCATTTCTGATGTTCACACTGGAGCATACACAAAGTGAGGAGAAGCTGCAGGTTCATATGTATGGTGGAGTCAACACAAAGGATTCATATTTTTGATCTTGACAGATTACACTTCCTGATTTCCTGGTGTTTCTTAGTTCTTCTCTTTATAGTGAAAAAGAGAGCAGGAGGAAAAGCCAGGTCAGAAGAAAACACAGGTCTTTAAAATATTCTTTGAGGGATACTATATATGATATAGCTGGCAGAGGTACACTGGTATCAACTCTGCTGCTACTAATTAGCCACTGACCTTACAGATAATCTTCTAAAACTGAGATGTATTTTTCTTATGTGTACAAGTATAAGATCATATTGCTTATTTTTTAAAGGCCTGGTACCAGGCTTCCTACACAGTTGTGTAAACAAAAAGCTTTCATCTGCTTAACTTAGACATCTGAATTAATACTTTTTATTAATGAGTATAGCATGCTTTCTATCCTTGGACAGGAATCTCTCACAAGAGTTTAGCATGTTATTATCACTTACCAAGATCATTTTACTGATCTCTTATTGGGGAAGACGTTCAGCTAGTTATCATACATTTTTGGAAGTCTCTAATTTATAGGCAACTAATAATTATGACGCGGACAGACAGGCAGGCTTCTGTTGAAGGAGTGAATCCCCAAGAATCTACATCAACATTTTCCTGGAAGCATACTGTTACAATACTGTTGTGCAACTGCATGTATAGCTATGATATTCTTCTAGTCCCAAGAGAAGACTGTCTGCAGGCTGCTCCTTGCCTGTCTTCAAGAGGCGGGAAAGAAATGTGGCTGGAAGCAACATTGATATTCTCAGAGAAAATCATTCAACAAGGCTGCCCTCCAATCCGTGGTCTCCTTGCAGCTTCCTAGGGAGCCTGAAGGATTTCTCAAGTAATGACACAAAATCTGCTGTAGTGCCATTTTCTCCAAGAGACCCAGTGTACTTCTTCCTGACTGCACATTTGGTCTTGAACATAGTACAATGTTTCTCCTATCTTTTATTTTTAAAGCCATGCTTTGTACCTCATTGGCATCAAATTACATCAGAATATTTTGCCTTACGATAGCCAAAACAGCCTTCTCAGTACTATTCAAATGTTTTGTTGGTGTCTTGAATGCTTTATACATAAAGGTCATGTTCAATGACAGCAGTAATTGCAGAAAAAAAGGCACATGTCCATCCATTTTCACACAGATGAAGGGAAAGACAGCAACATTCACAGTGCCTATATCCATACAAGTCCTCCTGCAAGAACAGTCAGAAGTCCTATAAGAAATGATGAAATGTCAAGCAAGAAATGAGCAAAGCTTCCTGGTCACTGTGTCGTCTTTTTCACTGTTCTCCTTTCTGGTGTGTAAATGCACAAAAAGACAAACTACTTAAACTACTTAATGACCCAATTCTGTGTGTTACGAACATGAAAAACTGCAAGACATTTGAATGATGCATAGCAATAGAACAGTGCCAAAGAACCAACAACAAAACTTTGTTCTACAGCTTAGGGAGCACAGTTCAAATACTTAAAAGAATGCAGAATTACAGAAGGTCTCAACATGCCTTTGCTACAAGGCAGGGCTGCTTGACATCTTCAGTATCTTTTTAAGCTCTGTTATTTTAATAGTTTCTGTTCCTATTGCCTTTAAAGAACACTTAAAGTATATTCCCATTCATTTATTCATACAATTTTCTTACAGTTATATAATATAAGCCATCTCTTCCCTTGCACACTAACTAAAAAGAATGTGGGTCACAAGTAGCTGATTTCCTCAAACAGGAGGGTAGGGATGAAGGAGTGGGGATTTCTTAACTAGTTGCTGCAAAGCCAACAGGGCAGTAATCACAATTTTCTTGTGAGAAGTGGTAACCATTTCCCCAGCATTCCTAATGCTACAGTGATGTACAAGAGATGTAATATGGGGTTTCTGTTCCAAAGGGCTGTTCCTCCAAAATCTCAATGGGCCATACTCATTTTTAACAGTTCCTCATGGAAGCTGGAACCAAAAGGATGAGGATATAAACCTCACAGAAGCTGATTTATAAATGTAGGTCACTCCACTGACTGTGTCCTATTATCTTTACAATCAAATGGTTGTGAAGCAATTCTCTCTCTTGCACACAAAGGAAGCACGGTGTTCCTGTGGTAGTGTTTTCTTGTCACTCATCTGAGAAGACAGATGCTGGGGTACAAACAGCTACAACTGAGTGAATTTAAATAAGGAAGCAGTGCAACTGCATTCTTTACCCAATGCTTGACAGTTCTGGGGGACAGATCCAACACAGACTCCAGAAGGGAACTCCCAGAACCACAGAGAGGGCTAAGCTGCTGTTGAGGGCAAAAAGTATGGTCCCATGCATCTATGGGAGTGCTCAGAGTAATGTTCATCAATATGGTTTGACTGAATTTGCTATTCTTTTCTAGAACATTAAGAAATTTCATTCCATGAAGACACAGACCTTTTCTGAAGAAGCTTTGAGAGGGAAAGTTGCAGTTCCTAATCTTTTCTTGCTGTTGGTCTTGAGTAATGAATAATCTTACCTTAAGAGAAGAATTTAGAAGAGGTGACAGTGCTTACTTAGTCACCAAACACTGGCCTAAGTAAGCAGTCAGGCACCTGTGTACTACATAAAGCACTTCATGCTTGAATGAACAGAAAACACTACCTGTTATTTGCTTTTTAGTTTCTACATCCTTGGTATACCGGAGTAAACGGAGCAAGACAGGGATCCCTTTCTGCTCTGACACTTCCAGTTTGTTGTCATTGTCTTCAAACACCAAGTTTCTCAAAGCACCACACACTGCTCGCTGAATATCCTCATTCTGAACATCAAGAAGCTGTATAAGTCTGGGGATACCACCAAGTGAGAAAACCTGTGAAGAAAGCAGCAGAGAATGGTTAGATAATGACAATGACAAATTCCACTCCACCTCTCCATTGCCAAAAGTTTAAGCATTGTTGTAGGGTCTTTTTTTTCATTTTCTCATTTGAAATACTTCAAGCACAGAGCATTCATCACTTGGGCATGATGCTAACCTCTGGGCTTTTGTATGACTCATAGTTAAATCCACAACTAAGGGAGGCATCATATTTTAGTAATTAATTCAAGAGAATGAAACTAAATCACTTCCAGATCTGCCACAGATTTGACTTCCTGACAAGATGTTCAATTGCTCTGTATTTTAGCTTCTATGTTGGTGAGATGGATATTTGAGATTTAACTCTGGAACATTCATAAACTGCTTTGAGATTTCTGAATGTAATGCATTCCTGATGTGCCAAATTGTTTTTTTCTTTCTCAGAAGCCAGACTGGTGGGAAAATAATATTTTTCCCTGTCAACTTCTGTGCATGTGGTGAATATATATTAAGTAAGAATGCATTTTACTTAGTGCTTGTGGCATACTGAGAAAAGAATAGTTAACTTCAAAATGTAGACAATTAAACATTGTAAGCTAGTCAACTACTGAATCCCACATGTAACAAAGACTACTCTTCAGTGTCTAATTTTTAGAAAATGGGGTTTTGGCCCCAAATGAATGAAGAATTAAGATGTTATTTTACAGTTATAAGGAGGAAACAAATAGTTTCCAAGTTCTACATGTTGTAGCAAATGATAAATTCAGCACGAGCTGTGATGTGGTATAAGCAAGCCTTGGCTCATTTAGGAATGAGTTTACTATAGAAAATACCTTACTTTCATGTAAAATTAAGGACTGCTTCCTCCAGCATCTAAAAATGCCATGTGGTTTTGTGGACAAACACATACTTGTGTAGAACCGAAAGCATGTGAAAGACTCAGAAACTTAATAGTTTCTGAGCAGTCCTCTTAATGATAAGAGGAATTCAGTGTGACTGACAGGTTTTGGGAACTGGAAGAACTGAACTACAACAAAGCCTTTTGTTCTTCATGCCCTGACAAACTACACTGAATGACCACCTTTCCCCTCATTCTGTTGTACAAAAGGCACAGTTTCTTGCTATGGCATTGTTGACATAATCTATTTTGCTTTCACCCAAGAATCATCAACGTTCTAATGGAAATAAATGCAGAAATCTGTATCTAAAGGTAAATGGAGCATAAAACACTGTGAAGGCACATCGAACCATTTTATTTCAGTAGATAAGTCAGTTTGACACAGATACCTTAGGGTTTTGTTTGCTTGTTTGCTTTTGACTGTAAAGATTTATGCAGACTTTCTGTTGGTAGTCTGAAGTTTAGTTGTAGCTGTTACAAGGTAAGTGGAGTTATTTGGATCTCATGTGCAGAGAAGAATTTACAAAAGTTATTGATTGACACCTGTCTTACTCTCTGGTAAACAAAGTCCACCAAAGTACTGTGAGACCACTTGTTTAAAAGCAAAAAAAAAAAAAAAAAAGCCACTAGACCCACTAGGGTTACAAATTATCAGGTAACAGGAAACAAAGCATTAGGAGAAAGAGAAAACGAACTCATGCTGAATGTGCAAACAACATAAAGTGAACAAGAAAAGGTCTGATGGGCACCAAATACAAAGCTCAGCTAGAGTATGTGAGACAGACAGCAAACTCAAAGAGGGCTTCAGGCTTTATCAGTTTGAACTTTTAAAGCTCATCCAGTTGATTTTCACGGAAGCTGGAGAGTTCTGAATGATAAATCACATTCAAACATTCAGTTCTGAAGCTCTGTCCTAAAACTGAAGTTAAAGCTGCTAATTACACAGGTGCTTTTTTTTCCTGAAATAGTTTGACCTACTGTGAAGCAAGTTATATTTACTAAAGGACTGAGGGATGTTTGGCTATCACTGAACTGGACTGCATATACATGAATACTGAGCTAAGACAGAGATTACAGATAAGTAATACTGGGCAAATTACAAAACAAAGCAATTGTAAAACTGTTTTAAAATTGTTAAAATAAAATAAACAATCACCACATGGTGCAGAACAAAGGCTGAAAGAACTATTTTCATTTTACTCTGAAAAAAGCAGACACTCGAGCAGCCTTAAATCATACAAAAAATCATTATAGAAGGGACAGAAGGGGACAGAAGAATAGGAAATTTTCTCCATATCCACAAGATAAGATAGAAACTAATGAACTTAGTTTGCAAAGGAAGATTTAATTACACTTTACAAATAACTGGTATGGATACAGTAAATCTTCTTGACTGTCTTTGGGAACTTGTGGTATCCTTTTTTAAAAAGTTGATCATAAACACCTGCAATTGCAAATGGTTTGGATGAATCACCGATGTCTCTTCTTACTCTACATTTCCATATCACAAAATGCTGAAGACCAAACTTTTGCTAGCAGAGACCAGTGCTACTCAACTGATTACTCTACTGATTTAAAGAACCTGCACCAAAAAGCATCAGGATATTTTAGGGAAAATATTCAACATCAGTATCCCGCAGTGCTTCTTGGAATTCTCTTTCTCGTGTTGGTACAGTACAGTTATTTGTTCTACCTGATCAACACTTGCATCAAAACAATCACTTACTTTTCTTCTGGCTTCTGCTTTCTGGAAGCATTCGTGCTGTATGAAAGTCACTGCAGCAAGTATCCTAGGTGTTGACTGTGTATTTTCATTCTTCAAGATGCTCACTGCACGCTCTAGAGTCATCTCCATTTCTGGGCTCCTTAAAAGTACAATTAGAGAAATACAGTGAAGAAAGACTAGAAAAATCCTTTAGCCTGTGAACTACCTTTTAACAGAAGGCTATTCATTCTTTTTAATTAGCTTTTCTTAGAAATCTGTTTCTTTACCAATATTATAAATGTTTTAGGAGATACTGATACTCCAGGGAACAAGCAAATCATAAATTGAATTGTTGCAGCAATGAGACATTCTGGACAAAACAAGTGATGCTTGAAATTATAAAGACAATATGGAAACATCAGGAGGTGGAAGGATTAATCAAGGAGGGCCAAAGCCGAGTTACAGTGTGACCTTTACTTTTATGAAGATATCTTGATGTTCTTCTCAGCAATGTGATTATAATTTTTTCTGTTTGTTTTCATGCCTTTCTTCAGATTTTCACATCTCAGTCTATATAAATGCAGAGCTCAGTCTCTCACTTTCTTCAAATGTGCAGAAGTTGTTTTAGTTTAAAACAGATGGCCAAAAACTTTTTCAAGCAAAAGGAAATAAAACCACTCATTAAATTAAGTAAGTACATCACATCTGGTAGGATTAAAAATATGCATGCCCATTTTCTTCTGAATTGCCAGTGTGTTAGCTTCAGTAACTATTATGTTAGAGAACCATATCAAAATTGGAAAGAGGTCACCACTCCCATGTCCTTCCTAGTACGGTAAACAAAACAATTAATGGCACTATCGGGTGCATTAGTCCTGGGATAGGCAAGACTTACTTCTGGTTTCAAACACTCCCCACTCAGAAGGAAATAAAAGTAACTCTCTCTATACATATATATGTTTTATATATATATATTTAAAAAAATAAATAAATAAAATAAAAATGATAGAACCAGAACAGGGACTGTCACAGGGCCAACTAGACATTTTGTGAACCATGGTGAAGAAAGTAAATTTCATGATAATCATTTAAGTAAGTACATCCAAAAATATAAAGTGTGATACAATTAATTTCTTTGGTAAAGCAAGTATTTGGAAAACAAAATCAGCTTGACTAAGAGGAGATGTTAAATAATAAATCATGCTCAGATTAGGAATGTTTTAACATGAAGAAAAGAAACACTCCTATAGCATATGTTTGTGGGCTGCACCAGGAGTCACTGGGTTTTTCATCTCTGTTCATCTCTATCTCAGTGACAGACTAGCAGGAGTGAAAACCTGGAAATGCAGGCTTGCCCAGAACAAGTGGTGGAGGAGTTAGTTAAGGAAGCAGAAATCAGGTAGGCAGAAATCAAGAAGAACTCTCACAGACAACCTTTCTACAAATGCATTTAATCAGACCAAGATATTTATGACAAAATTATGAGCTCTGAAACAAAAAAAAAGGAAAATAAAGAAAAAGAATTGTGTTTGATTTTTGTTTCCTCCATCTACCTTATAAATCACAGGGCAGAACACAATTAGTATAGCTGCAAGAAAAATAAAGAGATGAAGAACAATTCTGATGCAACTGTTCCAGCTGAAATTGTATTCCAATACCCTGAGGTTTCCACTTGCCTTTACATTTCCATTTAGTATAAATCATGTTATTTTCATCCTCCTCTCTGTTGGCGTTTTGAGCAAACATTCTGCCTATACAGATGCTGACAAATGCTTGTGCAAGACAAATATGAAATGAAGGAGGCATTGTGTTGACAATGTCAATGGAGAGGTTAAATCAGAATGCAATTAGTGTTCTGGGCTCTACTCCGGCAATGCTTACATCTTCCAGATTTTCACTTACTTCAGCTCTGATTTAAAATAAAGTAGCTATTAAATTACTTCTCATTACAAGTTGGATGCATGCATTGTCAAGAAACCTACTTAAAAATCATCACCAATGAGTAGTGGAAAAAAGGTAGATCATATTTCTTGTAAGAGGAACAGAAAGAACAGGCTTTTCAAGCACGGGTTTTAGCCAGTCTTCTTAAACTAACAAGGTTTTCATGACCATATTATATGTTGTGCACAGGCAAGAAAGCTTACCTGCGTGTTAGTCACTGTAATAACTTTAGAGCCCTTTGACTCCTACAGAGGGTAATGCTCCTCCAAAAGCAGTAGCCAGAATCTGTCTCTCATGTTGCATGCTGCCAGAGTAGGGCTGCTTTCTATTGGATTAAAATAACCTTTGCGTTCACTGAAGTTTATCTGACAATAATATAATCTTTCACTCTTAAAGGTATTCTACAAATTGCAGCACCCCAACTTTGTCAAAATAGAATTTGATGAAATTATTCTATCTTATCCTCAAAACAGTTACAGGCAAACCTAAAAGCCACATGGCTAATTAGCTGATGATAAAAGGAAGGACATTCAAGCAATGGTTTTTAAACAGAACAATGATTTGACAAGTTGTGGCCCCATCTTAATTATGAGGATATTAGCACATTTTTAAATGTTCCTCTCTACTAGAAGATGCAGAGATAGCATCTCTATATTCTGTTTCTTCTACTTCGACTTCACAGCATGAGCTATTCTTCTAAGGAAAGTCTGCAAATGCATTTCTACATTATATATGTAATTTTAAATTCTGAACAGAGCTAGTCTAAGGCTTCTTTTCAATCTTACAAAACTGTTTTACATCCTCTTAATTATTAAGCCTTACCCTTGGAAAATCCTACGCTGTGATTTGCATTAAAAAGTACAAATGTATGGAGAAGTCAAATTGCTTTGAAAATGAGCTTATCTTTTCTTGTCCTTTCCATTATTAAGGGAGCAACAGATAAGAGAACAATACATCACATAATGCAACCTTAAAATAAAAAAGAATGGGAAATGACAGGAAATGCAAAAGTCATTAATAATGTTTTAGACTGAGAAGTCTTGATGGAAGAACTGTACTTCTGGTGGAATGATGAACTCAGGTGAAATATCTCTAATTTGACAGCAGCATGTACTCCAAAGCAAAATCTGCTGTATTATGTTTTAAATACTTAATTCTGGATTAAATTGTGCAGTGCCTGGAAGTGGGTGAACTAAAATGTACTATAACCAATGCAAGACTTCAGTGTTAAGTCCGTGAAGTGACGAAAATTGTGAGGTGTCCTATTAAACACGTATTTGAGACATCTGGAATGTGTATGATATCCACATACATTATTACATGTTATTACATAAGCAAACATAACAAATATTGACCTCAGTCAGCTAAAATGACTATAGTTTTCTCCCTTGTAAGAGTCTAGTGATCCAGTTCTCCTGGGGAATTATCTTGCACACTGATTTTGACCAGCATCTCGCTAAGATAAATTGTTGTTATATTTTACAGAAGCCTTATTAAACTCTGAGTAGACTAAAGAGCCCCCATATTCTCTGCAAAAACTAGCTCTGAATTCAAAGTAAAACTAGTTTATTTGAAAATTAAACAAATTTCACACAAGTAAATGAAAGAGAAGTACTGAGACCTGTAAAGATTTGCTGAAGGAACTTCAGAAACTTTCAATACCACTTCAAATCATTTTCATCTGTAACTTCCAGCAGAAGTTAAACTAAAAAAATGTCACTTAAGCAATTACACTGTCAAATAGATTTCCATTTAGGTCAGAAAGCTACCACATGGAGTCCAGCATGGTCCCAAGCAAATCACAATGACTGAGATAAATGTTTACATCTGAAGGCATGAAAAACATTTTGGCTGACATTTCTGCAGGCAGACAACTAGATTCCAGTGTCTGTACCTACAAAAGAACAACCAAGACTGCTTGTACAAAAGATTGAATATCAAAATAGCTGTCTGTGATGAAGTCACCTGGTTTCTTAGGAGCCCAATATTTGCCAGTACCTTACATTGTATTGTTACATAGGCTGTAAATTTCTCAGCGTCTACGCTGTGTCTCCTTAGTTGTATGATTGACTCTTAGCAAAAGTTGGTCCCAAGCCTGAGCAAGCAGTGTGGACCCTGTAGTATATATAGACACATTTTTTTCCTCCCTTTCCTCTGTTGCACTAGAAGTGGATTTTTACACTGTGTTAGCCGTCAGTTTACTTTCCTTTCTCAAACCAATCTGTTCTTTTTAGTTTTGACATTGAGGTAAGAATTCTTTATTGGGCTTACCCTAGCTGAGATCCATTGATGGTGGCTTGCTCACTCTGCAGGAAACCGTTTCTCCCCGCTGCTGCCATAGCAGCTGTCAGTGTCATCCTCTTACCATCTGGTTCTGCAGCAACACTGGTTACTGAAGCTGGCTGGGAAGCTTCCCTCCTGGTCTGTGTGCTTCTGAGAGTAGTTTGGTGCCAGCTGGACCTTAAAGATTGCCTGTTCTGATATCCAAAATGGGAAGCAGTTGGTGATCTCACTTGTCCCATTGCACTGCCTGAAGTCACGTAGTTTTCTTTCTCTAAAAGGTTGTTCATACTGCGACTGTTGCCTGCTTGATGGTACCTCTGTACAGGGGGGCTAAGAGGGGCACTGTCAGGGATGGTGTCATTAATAACCCCCAACTGGGAGTGTCTTTTAAGAGAGTTTCCCCTGCTCACTGTATCATGAATTGTGTAACCAACAATCTCAGACCGAGCATATCTTGGTGGGAGAGTCCCATTGGATCTCCTATAATTTCCATGCCTTGGGGAGAATCCAGTTGAAAACACTCTGTCATAGTGAAAATCATTTGACACATATGTCAATCTTTTGGGACCTCGCTGGGGTGAAACCTCTAATCTCTTCAGAGGTTGTCTTTGAGCTCTTTCTTCCATTGCCTTGTAAGCAATTCTTGTTCCCCAGCCATTTGTATAAGAGGATGGTGATGCAACCTGTCCAGGAGTGCATAAGAGAAAACGAATCATGGTAAGAGCATCGCATTTAGGGTTAATAGCAAAGAAACTAAACCAGAAAAGATAAAAATGTTAAGGTCTACTATAAAAATAACAAAATCTGAACATTACTAAAACTGGATATTAAATGAGATTCTGCAACACTTGTTCATATCTGCCTTACAGACATATGAACAAGTATGATGTAAATATTAGGAGACAAGTCTAGTCTGCTGTCATTAACTCAAAATAGGATTCAGTTTCACACAGAGAAAAGTCTGTTTGTTAATGGAGATTTTAGTTTCAGTTTCAAACTCCTTGAGGATTAACATTCACATCAGCTACTGAAATGAAATTCAAGGCTGTCTGATAGAAGATAATTTATCAGTCAGATTCTAAAACAATATACTAAAATGCCTGTATACTGTTACAAGGTACAGCTAGAAAGGAAACTGAGAGGTTATTTAGCTCTCCTTTTCACTCTGGTAGCACCTACTAAAAAAAAAAAAAAAAAAAAAAAAAAAAGAGATATTTCCTTCCCTGTTTGTCTAGCCTCTTCCTAAAAATGAAGGAGATCCCATAACATTTCAAGGAAGCAAAAAATGATTATTTTAATTTTGGTGGGTGAGGATGATAATTTATCATCCTCTTCTTTTCAAATCTTCTCTTAACTCAATATCAATTCCTGCAACCGTTCTTTGTAGGATGTGTCTTCCAACTCTTTACTGTTCAGATGATGTATGCGTTCTCTCCAATTTTTCTACCTTTTTGTTAAGCTGTTATGGTTTAAATTGGACTATTCAAGACTTTCCAGAACTAGATCAACTTGGTAGACTATCTGCTTGACACAGAGGAGTGATGGCCAATATTTTAATTTTTTATTTTGTTTTAATCCGTGAGTGTAGTGGCATCCAGCTGTAAACCAAAGCCCCATACATTTTATTTTCACGTTGTATTTAAGTATTATATTATCACAGGTATTTTTAAAGTAATAGTGAAGTTACACAAAAGTTATTAATTGAAGGGACAGAGCTTAACAGATAGTGATAAAAACTCCTTTCCTTCACTGATGAGTTGTTACTGAAGGTGATAATTGAAGGACGGAAGGACAAATGATTGCTGAATCTAATAGGTCAAGGCTAGGATCATTGGATACATCTGTTTATTCTGCAGGAATTATGCAAGTGTATATTTATGTCTTCACTGAGGCAAGGAAATGAATGCTTTGTGAAATACTAACCTTGTGGATTTTTCTGGCTTACATGGCTGCATGGCAAAACAAATTGTCCTATTTCCTTTTTTTTCCCCCCCTTTCTGCCATGAAAACTGTTCTGGGAACAACCACATAATAAGTGCTCCCTCAGCCATATAATAACTAGTTATGAGCAGAGTCAAAAACCCTGATGAAAATCAATTGCTTCCCTTAGCATTTAGGCCACAAACACAAGCAAAGAAAGTCAAAAGAAGTGAAACTGTCATTAGTCAGCTTAGAAACATTGTTGTATTATGAGGACTGCTGAAATTCTTGTAGTACTAAAACAGGTTACAGCAGGACTGCCTAAAATGATAAGGAACACTCTATGTGTCATTGTGAAACTTACGTAATCTGTTTTGTTGTGGCTTTGGATGCTTAATTCTCTAACATCTTTCACCACATTCCCAGCTCCTATCCATGTCACTCTTTATGCTGCAGGACCATGAAACTCCCTCCAGCAACTTCTAACTGCTTTGCTGGGTGCATGGCATTGTGGCTTCTGGCCACTTTGGGCTATGCATGTGCTGACTGACTGGCAGCCTGGTGGGAGAGATAAAGGTCTGACTTCTAACAACCTCTGTCTTAACGGTGTGTTAATATGAATTTATTTCCTAATCTTATGCTGTTTTTCATAAAACCAAGATGGTTGCTGAAAGCCTGTTTATCATACTGAGCTGAGTTTCGTCACTGAGCTCAGAAGTCACAAGAAGAAGAAAAAAAACATTAATTTAGTTACAAAAACTTCCTTTTTTAGAAATCAGGCTTTAAAATGTGAAGAAGCAAGCATGCAAACCTTGAAATACCATCTACACGCTATTATTTGTGCTAATAAAATAAATAAACTATGCATGGTAATACATTTGCTCCTGTATGTTGTATTTTCCTCACCTGGTTTGACTGATAATATGAGAAACCATACTGAGATCTTGGTGAAAAATCATTTTCAACAATCCCCATGTTATAGACACGTTCTGGGACACTGGAAGCACGGTATAAACTGCCTGTAAACAAAGACTGGTATTAGTAAGGTTTTAACAACATCCAGAATTACTATAAAGGACTGTTTCCAGTACTAGGGAGGTGACTCATTATATGCTGTCAATAATATTTATTAGATGAAAATCAGACAGGGATAAGATAGAAAGATGTCTGCATTCAGTGTAGCGCATTCAAAACATTGTTATGAGGTCATGGTTCATATTTTCAGTTTCTCTTTTATTTTACTTCAGACATATTTTTAACTTTTAGAAGTCTTAAAATTATTCATCTACTCCATGAAAGACATTTTAACACAACAAGCTGATATTTTTAATATCCCAGATAATGACAAATGATTAAGTACTGAGAAAGTGTATCACCTTACAGCTACTGAGAACGTTTCTTTCATTGTAACCACTTTAAATATGTATGTCTTACCTGATAGTCCTACTCTAACAAACACAGCACGCATGACTGAAGCTAAAATATTGCAGCTGTAGATTACAACTGAGAAAACTGGGTTTATTTATACCTTTGTTCCTGAATGCCCTAGAGACACAATTTTCACCATTGCTAAAGAAGTACAATAACTGAATATGGACTATTTACATCATAGCTGTCTGCTGATATCTGTTCTCCCTCAGGCACTAGTTTAATGATAATATACCAAAACAGGCAGTGCTTCACTAATCTTAGTGTTTCACCCAAAGAACATGAAGAGTCCACAAACACATTCTGTGGCTTATGGAGGTACGTGGTGTACGGTGCTGAAAAAGAAGGGGAGTTTAATGATGCTTTAAAACTGTACCTGTAAGGTTCAGTAATCCAACAAATAATGTAGAAGACCCATAGTATATCTGCATCGATAGATTCTTTCCACAGCTCAGCTTTGAAAATGGAACAGTGCACTGTGATTATTTCCTTCACTACCTTAAGCTTTGTAATAGATACAGGTGAAGTAATTGTTTATGAGATTGCAGTGATACTACGAGAGTCTTTGTATAGGAATATAAAAAACAGGTTTAAAGAGGTGACACAGAAGCTGAAAGCTAAAGGTAAGATATACCTCAAATCTGTCATAAATGGAGTCAGTGTGGGTTGCAGAAGTTTAGGCTGAAAAGATAACAATGACTAATACAGAAACTGGCCATGAGTTTTCAATATAGAGGATATTGTCTGAGATACTACAGGAAATAAATCTACATAAGAAAATCATTAACTTAGGCAAACTGATGGAAGTCTCTGCTTCTAAAAATATTAGGAGCCATACGCACAAAGAAATTCAGATACCAAAAACAAGCAGGCAAATGACTGCCTGGATTTCTGAAAGCAGCTTTTGTATCCATGTCAAACTGCTGAGGGTTTTGGTTTGTGCCAAAATGAATTAGGTGCATGTGGGCATCCCTAGGTACCTCAGTATTCCTGTATCTTTCATCATTACTGCATGCAGTCAGTAAAAGCAATAGAGAAAAGAAACGAGACACTCATGTAGCAGGAACAACTTATGAACGATTCTCTTTAGCATGTCACTACCTGGATAAATCCAAATTTGTGTATAAGTTGAATGCAATAATTTGAGGTCCAATTTATTCATATTTTCCAGCTATTTAATCATAATTTCCAATTGTTGTGCTTTGGCTATACAAAACAGATTTGAACATGTACTAGGTGATTTGTTAAGAAATATTTATACTAACTTTGCATCAACGAGAGTGGAGTGATGCAGCCCAGTGAAACTCATCATTTGGACTGTACTAACTCCTTCATGACATACAAGGCTGTCACAGCCCAAGGGTTATCCAACTACATGACAAAGCAGCTAGCAGGAGACTGTTGTTTTCATAATGCATGAATTTCCTGCCAATTTACACTGACATACAAAATCTGACAATTCATATAAATCTCTCATTTTTATGATGTAATTAACATACAATTTCAGGTGCCCAGTAAGATCACATCTTAGCATATTGCCCACGTTTGCCTTTTAAACATTAGCTTTACTCGTTGCCACTTGTTAAAGTACTGTCATACATAATCAGTCTTTAAATAGATACTCATAGGACTGTTTCTTTATAATCAGTATTTTTTGTCTAGTCTACTTAATGAGGAATTATTGTTATTTATCTTCTTCAAACATAAAGATCCCTCGAGTAAGTCATTTTGGCATGTTTTAGTTAACTCTGAATTCTCCGTCTTTATTGAACAAACAAAATAATCTTGATAAAATAAAAACAATAAATCTGTCCGTGAACCAGCACAGGGTAAACAGTTACCCTCTTTGTAAAAGCAAAAACACATTCAGCCACGAATTGCAACACTCAGTTATCTCTGGCTTTAAGTGGCTTCAAGCAGTCCTGTTTTCAACCCTGTGAAACCATCCATCAGTAAACAAAACATTTTTCTCAGTCAGAGATAAACACAGTAAATGTTAACTTGAGGAATTTCACTTTGCATTTTTGTACCTCTTGTTTGTTTGCCCTTACCATGCCAATAAACTATTCTGTCAGCATTTTACCTGAAGATTTATTAGGGAGACATAAAATGTAGATTGCGAGACGGGCTGTCTACTTGTGTCAAAAGCTAAGTGTGCTAAAGGAAGAAGTGGAAACTAAAACGCTGTGCCTTTCCATTAGTTATGAGATGCAGGATAGGGCATCTAGTCAAAACTTGCTTCTGTCAGAGAGGGTTCCTCCAGCTAAGTTTTCACCACTCCACAAAACCTTATGTTTCTTGCACCTCTCAGATTTGCTCAGTATTACATACATTCAAAAGTCATTACGGAGTCCTTCTATACTCAGTGAACTGACTAAGAAAAAGGCACAAAGGTTTCTTTTTTTTTTTCTTTTTTTTTTAACATTGAGGAGTCATAGAATTTATATTTTCTAACTATGGGAATCAGTGCTTTAAGCCTCATAGAAACTCTCTCTTCAGAAAACATGAAATCAGGATGCTTGACTGCATGTGATTTCCAGCAGTCAAGGAACGGATGGCTTTCCTACAGGCCCTATGTCCCATCTGTCAGCCAATGTGAATGTATTAGAAAACTCAGGCATCTCAAAAAGCAGTCATGCGTAGGTAATTGAATGGAACCTTTTATGACAGTCTCCCCTTTCTTCAGGCCAAAGAAGCTCAAGAACACCGGCCCTATGGATGTGGTCATTAGAGGAAGAGCACTAAACCTCTTCACTCTCCTCCACACACAAAATGAAAACTGTATAGAAATGACCTAAATTTCACAACAGCTATGATAAAATTTTGAGATCTGGCATTTACAATTACACTATCAGGAAGAAGACTGAATAGCTAACAGAAAATAGTCCTGTTCATCTTCACGGTGGCTCTTTTGAAGCCCACTTATGTGGGTTGGTTCAACATTTCTAAAGGCCTGGAAAGTTCCCCCCCAGTAATTGCTGGCTATAGCTGCAGACAGATCAATCTCCTATGTGCCTGGCCTTAGAAAAGAACAAAAAGACACATCTCTAAGACACATGATGTTCAAAAAAGATGATTACCTGTTAAGGAATTAGGAGTAGGATTCCTTACAAATCATATGCATTGTTACCTCTCAGTTGTGAGTCTTTTTCAGCTCTTTTGTACTTGAATGATTACTGTGAAAGCCAGATTTTGGCTTTAAGCCCTCTACCGCAGGAAATAACCTGTATATATCCTGTACACACAAGTCTATTGGGGACTGTGGTATTTTCACGCATCCTAAGTGCCCACCTTCTGAAGATCTCATGTCCACCGATTCTCGGG
Source organism: Perdix hodgsoniae (assembly GCA_035772895.1). Classification (NCBI taxonomy): domain Eukaryota; kingdom Metazoa; phylum Chordata; class Aves; order Galliformes; family Phasianidae; genus Perdix; species Perdix hodgsoniae. The sequence continues at coordinate 4,067,294 of JAPSGF010000038.1, read as the reverse complement.
GTGGGAGGGAGATTATATCCTTGACAGACACTTGTAGCGCTCCTGGTTTGTCATCTTTTAATCCTTTTTTATACTTCACCACTCACAATAGACTGAGCTAGTGGCATGTAGGAAAAGCACATCAAAAACTTCTCTGAACCACCTCATGTAGAGAAGAAAGAACCGTCTTTTTGATTATCCCCTTTCATCATAATGCCAGGGCATGCCTGGTCCCAAGTGACATTCCAACATTTTTTATTCTGCACTGGTCACTACATTCATACAAATGCTCAAGTGTAAGACTTACTTTTTTCCTTCTGGATCAGAAATTAGCAGTGAGGAATTTAAGAAAGGCAGTAAAAAGTGTAAGTCACCAACAGGGAAATTTTTCTCTACTCCCCTTTTCCACGAAGATACAAAAAGAAAATCACTATGACGCATGGTCAGAAAACTACAAATCCCTAAAGCAAGGTAAAGAAAATTACTATTAAGAATTTTAGAAATGAAGAAATGTAAGGAAAAAATAAGGTTCTGATTGTAATTACCTAGCACCTTTGGTTTAGAAATCATATCAGTTTAAATCCTCTTTTCAAATAAGTTATAAAACCATGTGTTAGAGAATGCATCTTTACATAGATCATCAAGCCGTTTGGTCTTGTGTGGCATACTACTAAATTCTGTGGTCATCTGTTACAGCAAAACTGGCAAGGATGTAAAGGATGGAGGACTTTGGTCCAGAGACTACACTGGAGAAACAGAAATACCACTGATGAATTTAAAAAGCCAATCAAAATCCAAATTGAACAAGATTAGAGGAAAGTAGAATCATAAACAGAAATACACAAGGTATAATCACTACAATAACAAACACCAGTCATTAACATAAAGGGCCATTTCTCTACCGTAACATTAGGAAATTTCACATGGCTGCTTTTCAGTGCAACATAATCTTTAATTTGCAAAGGTGCAGCAAACTGGAAAATTGCAGCTGTTGTTAAACTACTGCTTGAAAAGCCACTAGCAATATTTGACAATGTTATAAAAACTGTTGAGACAGTTCATCATTTTAACCATTTGGCAGCAGGAGGAATTCTCAGATCTGGTGATGATCTGAATTTCTATTATAAAATAAAAAGAATGTAAAGACGTCCTTAGCAGGGGATGCAGGTAAGGGCATAAAGCAGCAAGCAGTATGGAGGTAGAAGGCAAAAATATGTTTTTCCACTTGAAAATGATGTTGAAAGCCAAATATTCAGTCTGAAACTTCAAGGAGAAATTATGTTGCCTGACAGTGTACTTCTTGAGGCTTCAAAGCTCCTAGTACAGTAAGTAGAAAATGAGCGTGCACAGATGACACTTGCTAAGACCTTTAGTGCCACAGATTATTCATACCCTGTTATTCTGTCCCTGGCTAATTTTAGGCATGTATGTGAATGCTCTGGTTAGGTATGCGGTAAGTACTTTGCTGAACAGAGTCTGAAATACAGATAGGACAGTTATATCACAGAGAACTTCTTCTGATGCTTTTAAATCTATTATTGTCCTTGAAATTCCAAACAACATGATACACTTAATGTATCTTGAAAACTGTACTGTTCAGTGAAGCGGGTACTTTTTTGCATGTTAAATAGTGCATATTTTCAGAAGTAGCTCCCATATAATAATGTTTTTCAAAGCATAGTAAAATGTTGTGCAAGTCTTCTACGAAAAAAGCACAATGGGACATACATATATTTTTCAGGAAAGACATTTTACATGTATTATAGGCATTTGATATGCATTCTAGATATTTCTTATATAGTACATGAAATGTATTCTGATTCCAGTTTTTTGAACTTTGCATAGGAACAAAATTTGCATAGTGAGCTGGGCACCAGAATATATTTGAAAGAAGAAAAGTTCATTTCATGCACAAACAATCCATCTAACAAAATGATATTTGCCACTTCTAATCTTGAAGCTTAAAGCTTTGGAGCCTCAGAAATGCAAAGTATTCAAACACTTGATCTTTAAAAAAACAAAGCAGACAAAGACAATTATCCTAAATCATTCGGGTCTGTTAACATATTCCAGAGAAGTTAAGATGAGCTGGAAAGATGAGAACTCTGTCTTCATAGTTTTATTGCAGTTTAGATATATAATGTTAGGTTCACAAACCATCTTGTTTGTTACTCGTTGCTTTAAAATGCCCTCTCCACGTTGTTCCTCTCCATTGAGAAAAAAAGAAACGAAATTACTCTAAAAACTGTTTAGAAACCTTACTGAAAGGAGTGCTGCCAGGCTAGGGGCTTACAGGTGTAGATAGCTGCACACTGCACAGCTGTGAGTACCTGTTTATGTGATTTTGTGTGCCTCATTTATCAGGGTATATCTGCACCTGCATTGGATGCTTTTAGTGATGAGGCCTTTTTCAGATGGGAGTCAGAAGTATAAGGAAACATTTGTCTGCCTGACAAGACAGGCGAGTGAGGTGCAGTCATAAATTTAAAGACACTGCTCACAGCTTTTTGCACGTGAAAGGTGAGGACTTCTGTAATGACAAACATGGAAACAGTGTATATAACCTGTAAATCCATCATATCGTATCATAGAATTATAGAACCATTATCTCTAAGGTCACCCAGTCCAACCACCAGCCCATCCCCACCCTGCCCACTGCCCACATGTGGCCTCAGTGCCACATCCACACGGTTCTGGAACACCTCCAGGGACGGTGACTCGACCACCACCTTGGGCAGCCTGTGCCACTGCAGCACCGCTCTTTCTGACTAGAAATGTTTCCTAATACCCAACCTGAACCTCTCTTGGTGCTACTTGAAGCACTCCTGTCCCGTTGCTGTTACCTGGGAGAAGAGGCTCCCCTCCATTCAGATAGCTGTAGAGAGCAATAAGGTCTCTCCTGAGCCTCCTCTTTTCCAGACTAAACTCAGGAATATCTGATTCCTGAAAAACAGGATTAAAAATTTTAATCCTGAAAACAGGATTTAAAAAGTTTTCGTCAGTTTTTTTGGGCCCGGTTCTGCAGAGTGCCGTGGGGCTCGATGTTTTCCATCCACGCCTTTCTTAAAGGTACTCTGCCAAACCTCCTTTTTGCACGTTTGCTTTTGCTTAGAGGTGAAACCAGGAAAGCCATTTCCGACTCTGCTCCCCAGCTCATTCCGCAAACAAGGCCAGCGAGCGGGGCTGTCGGAACGAGCACAACCAGAGGAGCACTCCGGCTCCGTCCACCTCTCCGGCAGCCGTAAATCCCGAGCAACAGCCACGTCTCACAAGCGGCTGGGAGGGAGAAACTTCCCTCTACGCAGACGGGCACTGGGAGAGAGCGGCGCCGCTACAACCCCGCAGCCGGGGCTCGCACGGGGCCGTCCCAGCCAGCCGGCACAACCACTGCCGCGCACGGCACAGGCGGGCACTCACCGTTGTGCAGCGAGCCTCGGCTCTTCCTGGCCAGCGTCTGCTGGACCTGCCTGTGGATGCGAAGCGCCTTCTCCTCTCCGCCCGACAGCTTGAGGCCGGCCTCGGAGGGCAGCGCCAGGCTGGAGCTGTCCAGCTCGCCCAGTATCTGCTGGCCCAGCACGGTGCGGATGTAGCCCTGCTCGCCGCCGGGGCCGCGGCCGGCCATGGGTGCGCGCGGCGGCGGCACGGGGCAGCGCCTCGCGGAGACCTGTTGCGCCGCCGGCCCGCCGCCGGAGCTCGGAGCGCTGCGGAGGAACGGGAGGGGCCGCAGCGGGACGCGCCCCGCGCTCAGTGCGGCCCCAGGCCCTGCCCTGCCCCGCCTGCCGCGCAGGTGCCGGGCACAGCCGCGTCCCTCCGCCTCCCGCCCGCACGGTCCCCGCTCGTCTCGTTCCCTCCCCTCGCCGGGGTGAGGGACGCGGCGTGGCGGCCCGGCGCAGCTTTAGGCGGCGCGGAGCGGTGTCAGCCAGCCGCCCGCGGCTCCGGCCGTGAATTTGGCGGCCGACGGCGGCCCCGAGGCCGTGCAGCCGAGGTGAAGCTGACAAACGGGAACGTGTTCTAAACGTCTGTACGTTAACACATCCTACGCCAGCATTTAAGTACTTCTGCGGTTTACACACGGCTTACAGACAGCACGCATTTAAGTACGCGCGTCTGTTCCAACTTGGACACGTAAGATGCGAAACTGCTTCACAGCCTCCGGATGAGAGGCAAAATCTTTCGGGTGGAATTGTGTTAGTGTGTGTGTGTAAGGAGGCTTCCCTGCTGCTCGTGGTCTCCTGGCTGTCTTGAGACTTCGCAGGCAGCTGAAAGGGGTGCTGAGGGAATTCCACAATTAAAGGCTGGAGAAAACCCAACAGGCAAACCTGCCTGTGTTTATCATCCTGAGAGGCTTCGTACAGCAGAAACAGAGGTCGAGGAATAGGAGCAGCACGGAGGCCTTAGTTGTTCTGCTACCTTGGGACATGACGTGGAGCTGCTGGCTTAACAAGCTCTGTGACTGCGTGGATCTGAAAGGAGGAGGCAAAGCCTTGTGAATGGGACAGCACAGGCTGTCACACTGCAGTTAGAAAACGAGATAGAAGGGCCAGAGTTGTTTGATTTAAAAACAAACAAACCGAAACCAAACCAAACCAAAACACCAACAAGCTAAATGTAAAAACTTAAGTTTTTCCTAAAAGAAAACGAAAGATGAATATGGCTTTTAACATCACTTGTTGCTGTTTCAGAGAGCCACTGAGACTCCAAATGAATCAGCATGGCTTTACAATGGTGAGGGCACAGGGAGGCTGGGGGGAAACCGACACTGGGATGATCCCTGTTTAAGGGTAGTGCAAGGAACTGCTCCTGTTCACTTCCTGAAAAATCAGGCTGGGGGGAGGACTGACCCCATGCATAGGAGTTCTGCTTGCAGCAGCAAAATCCTTTTGCCTTTGATTTACTTTTTGTCTCTCTCCCATTTTTCTTTAAGAGCAGGAGGGGGCTCTGTCCTGGCCTGTCACTGGTCTGGCTAATGTCATCCCCTTTGTTCTCATGTAGTGTATCACAGGATTTTTGCAAGATAAACGGAAATAGTTTCACTAGTTAAGAGAGGTGTAGAGACACATTCCTTGTTAAGGTAACATACGGGAGCAGAGAGGCTGGAGATAAGCTGTGGGGTACCTGCTGGGAAAGGAAAACAGAATTTGTGAACAGGAAGAAGCTGAAGGTATGTGGCTGAACTGTGATGGGCAAGTCTAAAAATGTAACAGAGAATTGGAAGGATAAAAAAATGGAAGAAAGGGAACGACAAGGCAGGAAGAACAATGGGGAGGACACATCACAGCTCAGAAGGAATGTAAACTATGCTAGAAACTGTTAGACCCTATTACTACAGCACAGTCACAACGGCATCTCCAGTAAACAATAGATACTATGTTCTAGTTGGTTGTCTAGAACAGGCAGGCACAGATGAGAGAGAACTGCTGAGGAGATTAAAAAACAGGTTTAAAAATGTGAAACATTTCCTTTCCTCCTCCTTTTTCTTGCCGTCTTCTCATTTCCTGAGTTTCAGGACAAACACAGTTTTTATAGTTGACACTAATTTGGTTTCACACATAAAATACACTTCAAAAAGTTTCGGGATTTAGAAAACAATCCCCTAGAGTGTGTCTTCAGATGCTGCTGAATATTCAGTGAGATTTCTGAGACAGGTTTCTTCTGAAATGCTAAATGGAAAGGCTTTTGTGGTGGGTTTTTTGCTTGTTTGTTTTTGAGGGGGCAGTATCTTTTCTTTCCTAGCCATTCGAAAAAATGCTTAAGCAAGAACTGAAATAAAGATGAATTAAGGCACTTTCTACTCAAGGAAAATAATGAGATTCCATGTAACCAACTGCTCCACCAATACCAATTCTTTGACGTTGACTTATGTTTTTTGAGAGCGGAAGAATTTATCAGTGCCATTTGTAGAATCAGAGCACTGTAGCTGGGGTTGTCATTGAATGGATGGCAACATGTGAGGGATGCTTGATCTTAAGTTTTTTTTATAAAAGAGATTTAATTATGATGCATACAGTGACTACAGGGGAAAGTACCACATACAAAAGTACCCCAGAAAGAACATTTATGTTAGAGCTGTGGTAGTTGGTCCTTTCATGCTTCTTTCTCTTCCTTCCTCTCTCTCCCTGCAATATGACTGACAGAACTGGTTTTGAGGGCACACTGAAAACAGATTAATTCAGAAAGCTTGGAGGAAATTGGTTTAAATATGAATATTGATGCGTTCTGTTTAGCTTTCAAAGCTCTGAACAACACAGTCTTAATTTTAGAGACAAACAAAATTCTTATGTAAATCTCTAGGATCACCTGGAGAATGATATGTCATTCTCCCAGCACCTTTTTGCCTCTGTTATTTATGCAGAGCTTCGGATACCATGGTTGGAGGTGTCGTGTACAAGTGCAGGCTAGTCAGGAATACCTGGGTTGTTTCTACAGCTGGCCTATTCGTTTGAATTACCCTACCGAGAGAAAGCGAACCCATTCCTGCCTGTCAGCAAAACCCCTGCGAGGATGGAGCGGCCGCACTGCCACCGCGCGTTTCTTGCCTGGAACAACACGACCCTGCGCCCTGCTGCTTTTCCTCCGCGAGTTACAGCCTACCAAGAGGGTCTGTAGCGGGGCGGGGGTTAAGCCCGTGCTTAGAGACCTGCGATCGGTGTTTTATTGCAATTATATTTGTCAGAAGGGTTAAAGCTGAAGTTAAATCCAGCCATCTTTTGCAGTAGACACAGGTAACCTACAATTTTATGAAAATATATCCTTTCCTTTAATCTTCACATCCCTTTTTGGAAATAGAGGAATGGAATATCATTTTTTTTTTTTTTGTCCTGGAAGATAATTTAAGGTTTTTGTTGCTGTTTTTTTCCCCCCCGTCCCCCCCGTCCCCCCCGAGACACACAGGGGAGAAGTGTTACTTGTGCATTACTAAAATGAGTGTAATAGCAGTTGTCTGCCTGACAGACTGCAATAAAAGCACCGAGAGCTGTCACAGAATCATAGAATTACTCATGTTGGAAAAGACGTTAAAGATCATTGAGTCCAACCGTGACCTAACCATACTACCCTAACAACCCTTCTCTAAATCATGTCCCTGAGCACCACATCCAAACGGATTTTAAGCACATCCAGGGATGGTAACTCAACCACCTCCCTGGGGAGCCTATTCCAGTGCTTAACAACCCTTTCTGTAAAGAAGTGTTTCCTAATATCCAGCCTAAACTTACCGTGGAGCAACTTGAAAACATTAAATCATAATTACTGAACATCCAAAGTTGAAAGGGCTGCATAAAGCATTGATGGGTACTCTTTCTGACTGACAGCGTTCAGGGGAGTGGAAGACTTCCTGAAGAGGGAAAGTGTCCACACATGTACATACAAGATGATGATGATCTGCAGTTCCTGGCACATCACAAACTTTCCCTTGCTCAGCACTTAGGTGAGATGCATGTGCAAGTACTGGTGCTGGAAATACAGCCCACAGCCTAGAACTGGTAGATCTTCCTGACTTTTGAAAGGTCAGGTAGAACTGCTAGATGGCCATGAACTTTTTTTTATGTCTTAAGAGAACCAAAGGTGGCAAGAATTTGGGGTGGTCCTGGAACTTTAGATAACAGTGGCCCCTCAGGCATATGGCTTTTTGGTAATTTACTAGGGCCTAACTTGTGGTATGACCTGGGGGCAAAGACACGTTCATTTCAGCACTCCTGCTTTTTTTGTTTGTTTGTTTTCTCCTGTGACTGGTGGTGTCTAGGCCTCCTATTCCCCATTGGGAAGAGATAGACATTCAGTGATCAGGAGAGGAGGTAGAGTTATTCCAGGGTTAGAGGCAACATTATCTGCACACTGTGGCCTGGAGTGAGAAGGAAACAAGTTTTAAAGGAATGTGGTAAAGCCGATTTATTCCTGTCCCGTGAATGTCTAGTGTGTAACATTCCATTGATTGCTCTTTTCTGTGATTCATCAGAGCTGGCTTGAAGCTTGCCAGTGAAGCAGGCAGTACTGATAATATTGCACTGAAGAACTGACAAAGTAAGGACATAACCTGTCCCTGCATGGGACTGTTTTCTGCCTGTGCCCAGCATTTGCGCTCCTCATTTCTTTTTGTTCTACGTCACTCTGTTCTCTCAGTTTCATCCTTTCATTCCTAGTCTCGTCCTCCTCCTCTTCTTTTTCTTCTCCTTTTCTCCTTCTCCTTTCTTCTTCTTTCTTAAAGTAATCAAATGTAATAATTTAAAAGTGTGATTTTTTTCACTTTCATTCTAGGCACAGAGCCACACATAACCATTTACCAGAACAAAAGCTGTGCTCTGCATCTGTCAGTTCTTGAGTGATCTGGGCACTGGGGAAGCAGCCAGAAAAGATGGAGGAAGGCATAATCAAATGATCTCATCAGATGCTGCCCTAAAAGGAGCAGCAGTATGATGTGACTTGTTTGCAATGTTTGGAATGAAAGGAATGAAGCAGAGCTAATTTCAGTAAGCTGCAGTCAATACTGTGAGTAAAAGTTGTCTCAAGTGGTAGTTGTTCTTCCACACATTAGCATTTTGGTCACTGCAGTAAAAGTATATGCATGTACAAATACTTTTAAGGTGTTGACACGGGAGCACACCACCAGTGTTTACTGAAGTTCTTACTGCATACAGCGTCACTGAGAGACTCTGAGTTTATCAGGGTCCTTTTGCTGGGTTGTGCATGTAATAAAAGACTTTTGTCTTCATTTTATAGTACAAATAAGCAGTATATCCAAATGACTAATGTGTCATCTTATACATGTCAGAAATTGAGGAGTCAAATGCTCTTCCTGAGAAATGCTGAAAACCAGACATCTAAAAACACTTTTTATTGTTCTGCAGCTGATTTAGAATTGTTTGAAATTTGGGTATCCAGTATATGATGAAGCAGCATTTTAAAATAATATTTTTTCCTAATGTCATTACAAAGGTTTTTACTGATTATATGTCCCCCATCAAAGCATCTATTGAGCTAAAACTAAAGTTTTGTGCAATTTCTTTGGTTCAAATTGTTAGTTTCATTAAACTATCCAAATATCTTTTTCTCGTATAGTGGAGTTGTAATCAACAGGGATGAAGAGACTTAGAAGATGTTAGAAGAACATCTATCTCCTGTTGTAAAGTAGGATTAACTGCATATATGAGATAACAAATACCTAATGTGCTTTTAATATGTTTTTAAAGCACAACGGGATGCTATTTCTGTGCGATACTGCTTTTTGACAGCCTGAGGATGCACACATGAAAGATCAATTATACTAGACACTCATCTGCATAATACCACAGTGCTGTATCCAAATCAGTTACTGTAAGAACATAACAGAAAGGACTGAAACATACTGGAGATTAAGTTGGAAGAAAACCAACGTGCACATGCATATTCATTTTGGGCTGGATCCTTAACTCTTCTTCAGCAGCTTCGTGCAGAA
>JAPSGF010000038.1:3885286-4052199 GCA_035772895.1 Perdix hodgsoniae | reverse complement strand
TATTAATGTATTAATGTATTAATGTATTAATGTATTAATGTATTAATTTATAAGGATGAGTGTATACATTATCACAGGTTTCAATGTGAGATAAATGTGATTAACAAAAAGAAATAGACTATGCATCAAAGACAGAACATTTTGCTTAAATTTAATTACAGTTTTCAAATAGAGTCTTGTGTATATTCTTTCTCCAAAACTGGTTTATAATTGCTGACATTATTTCTTAATTATTACTGAATGCATCAGAAAAGTGTGATTGCTTTTGTCAACTACTTTTTATACAGTCGTATTCCTTTTCAGAAATGATACAACCCTGTAGCCCACTGAGAATTAAATTAACAACAGTGAGATGTATTCTCTGAATTGAATTTCTGATTGAAACTACAGTTGCTTTAAATATTGTTTATTTTCCTCTTTCAAAAAAAAAAAAAAAAGGAAAGGATTACAAATATGGCTAGTGACAATTTCAATGGAGTAATGTATATGTTTATATAGTAGCTGAATTCAAAATCACACAAAAGTACTACAGCTGAGTTCTTTGGGACTGACTGTACTCTTTAAAATTCATCATATTTTCTTATATGCAGATTAGAGACCATTCTTCTCTTGAATCTTGTATAATTCTGCTCAGGTAGAATGAGCCCAGAGCTATAGAACTGTTGTCAGAAGAAATCATGGCAAAATGTGAGTAGAAACATCTAGTGAAATTTAAACTATCTATGAAGTACAGTTCTTCTGTAAAGATGCTAGCAGAAACAATTGTCAGATATGGCAGAAAGAGAAGAACTAACTTGTCTTTGGCATTGCCTATTCTTTTTATCGACTGCAGCTGTCATGCTCTTGATGAGATAGAAAACCATGAGACTGAGAAGAGCACAGCTGCGGATTAAAAGTCATCAACAAAAGACAGGTTAATAGAATGTTATTAATTTTGAGGAGTACATTTTGTGACAACAGAAGTCCAACTGAAGTAAATGCGGGACCTGCTACAGGAGTACCAGAATAAAAGGAAGAGGCACAGTGCATGGCTTAGTTTACAAATTGCTGGAGGAAATTAACATAGAAAGAGGAATAAAGATAGGAATAAAGAGTCTATGTTTATTTAGGGATATTTTAGGGGTTGCCTACTGTAAACTAAAACAAGACCTGTTGAGGTATTCTTGGGAGAAGAAAAGGAATAAAGAAGCATCAACACTGTCAGTGATGTTTGATGTTCAAGACATTTTGCAGTTGTGTTCTGTAAGGGAACAATTTAACAGTTATGTCCTTTTTTTTTTTTTTTTTTAAGCTGAAAAGTGTGTCAGCTCCTTGACTTCAAACAGTCAGTGTTTGTTAGCCAGGAGTAAAGACTGAAAAGTAAGAAGAGGAACCATGGCTTGTTCTGAGGAAGGTGGAATCTGTTTCTAGCTTATAGGTGAGAAAGAGAGACATATTCTGTTCTTTTCAAGAGGAAAGAATGTAGGAAAGAAGGTGGAAGAAAGAATAGTGTAAAGACACAGGAAGGGGGTGTGAGCTTTCAATCACACTGAAAATGGAGATTTTACCTTCCATGTAAAAATGATAAGAACAGTTCATGAGATATTTGAATTTGTGGTTGAGTCAACCTGCTCCAAACTTTAATGTACTTTGAATTGTGTTTCCATATTTTTAGTGTCTCTTTATTGAAAAAAAAATTGCATATATAGACAAGCTATATGTGATGATAAGCATACTAATAAGACTACAAATATACTAAACTGTTGTAATAAGCATAAATCTGAAAATTTAAAATAAGTTCCCAAAAACATAAATGTGTTGATGTGTCATAAAATGTCTAATTAAAATTTGGGATACTTTATTGTCATATTTCAATCTGTATGTTTTTTTAAGTGAGACAGATAATAAAGAAAAATGATATGTTCTACTTGGTCACACAAGCCTGTAAGACTTTTAAATAGTTATTTTATGCAAGAAAGAATAAAGGGTAGGTTGAAGCTATCACACTATGTACTGGAGAGGCTAATGCAGTTTCCTCTTTCATATCCACTATATGATATCTTCCCAGAGGCAGAAGGCTACACTGTGGAGTCTTCTGTCATGATGAGACTTGACTCAAATGGACACAATTTTCATAAGGAATTGAAGATTCACTTCTTGATACACTTTCAAGTTGAGGCCTGAAGGAATTGAAGATTCACTTCTTGATACACTTTCAAGTTGAAGGCCTGAAGATTGCAGTATCCTATCAATAGGACATGGAAGTGAAAAAAAGCCCACACAATTATACTGAGTTATTATGATTCAAGAGCTTACAGACCTAGAAGGAGATTTTTACATAAGCACAGTTGTTCAGGAGAAGCAAGGATAAAAAATGATGGCTTTTAGGTAATAACTGAGTAGTGTGACCTAGGTGTCATTGAAGGTGAGAAGATTTTTGCATGATTTTCAGCAGCAATGTAATCTCTTTTTTGTTGTTACTGCTTTAAAATGAAATAGCAGGGATAAGGAATAGCTTAAATGAAGATATTTCTTGAATGTTAAACAAAGTGATGCACTGGAAGGTGTGAAATTTAACTTTGACCAAGAGGAAAGCTTTTTTGATTCAAAATACGGCAAACTCCAATTCAAATAAATGTACAAAAAGTATTCCATTGGTTGCAAGCACTAGACACTAAAGAAGATCAAGGGTATGCATCAACATTATTATTATTATTAAGTAATCTTGTATAAGTGTTGAACGGAGGTTAAAGTAAGCTTGAGAGTGCTTGAGAGGGTCAGCCTTCGTTCATTCTTTAAATCATTTTAGATTAGGAGTCACTGAAGTCAAAATGAAATCATAGCCTATGAAATCAGCGGAACTCCTTCATTATTGTCAAGTACATTTAAGGAGAATCAGGCTAAGCCACCGCACAGAGAATTCAAATCTATATTAACTGTGTTGTGCACTCAGTTCTTTCTACTGCAATTTGACCTTTTGGTCTGTTGCCCTCTGTTCTTCCTGTATCACCACACTGTGCCTGCATAGGGTGATTTTCCTCACTCTTTTGGGTTTTGATGAAGCATGGAATTTTTCTGGGAGTGGTTGGCTTGCTAGACTATATCAGATTGTATTCCTCTCCAGTCTGGACAGACTCTACCACAGGATGGTATTCCCCTGAATTTCCCCAAAAAGCATTGAATAAAAGCAAGTTCTTGCAGGCTGTTCAGCATCTAATTATCTGCTTTGTGTGCACAGTATGGATTACAAGAATCTTTACAGTGTGCACATGACTCTTCTATATCTGCAGGTCTGTATTAAATCACAAGGCTGGGATGCAGGGATTTTGGAGATTTTATTTTTTTTCAAGGAAGCCTGGCAGAAATTGCAACTCCAATGGGAGCAGGAAAATGACTGAGACTGTGAGGAATGGCTTGTTGGGAACATATGTTAGAGTTAATTAACTGTGCATTTGTCATCTGCTGAAGGAAAAGAAGTAGCTGAGGATTGGTCATGCTGAGTGGGAAAGGCATAAGAAAAGTGCTATGGTTGGAATGGCTCTGCTGGAAAGGAAAGAGGTGATCTGGATGGAATTGCAGAGGGACGGGAGGAGGAGATGGCTTAGTTGTGTGACACATGCTTATCACCTTCTGGTGTTTTTTTTTTTCCTAACTCCTATGAAGACTAATTGCTGAAACGTGGCAAGAGTGCAGTGCCATAACTGGTGGCACTGCTCACTGTATTTCAGCCCTCCTCCTTTCCTTAAGACTTCTCTATCAGAGAAAAGAGGACCTGAAATTGTTAAGGTCACTAAATGGTCCTTTAGGGATTAGTATTGGGCATAAAAGTCATTGACACTGAAAGTAAATCAGAGCTCATAGATGAAATTGAAAAGAGTATGTGAAAAGAACAACAAAGTTACAAATTCAAAGATTCTGAGTCAAGAAATTCTCAGAGCTAAGACATACACAGTGTTTGTGCAGCCTTACCTGACCCCCCAAAAAAATAATAAAAAAATCAGAATATAAATGGCATAAATCAAATAGGAAAGCATTGTACAAGTATTATGTGGTACGTACAAACTATATAAATTCATATATTGACTAGTTATAATTTTGAATTGCATTGAGAATTATTTCATTAATAATCAAGGACAAAAAGTGAAGAATGCAATCCAAAATCTGGAGGATTTTAACTTGGGATTTTTACATAAGCACAGGTGGAAAATCTCTATTGCCTGTAATTTTGTCTTGTACTGCTATGATTATCAACAAAATCATAGCTAAGAAGTAAATAATGGAAATTAAATGGATCTCAAGGAAGGATCCTGTAGGAACCTGTTGTGAGAGAGATATGATAGATTTCTAAGATTGCTAGGTGGAACACTGATGCCACTAAACTTGCTAATGTCTGTGTCAAAACCATAATTCAACATGTGTCATACAAAAGGAAAAAAGAAAACATTTCAAAGTAAAACCAAGCTTCTCAGGTGAGTACTAGTGTGTATAATGAAAACAGCACAGAAATATTCTGGAAGAAGTGACATATGGTCATGAGTAATGATGCCTCCGTACAACCATTTTTCATTCTTCTCTTTTTCGAAGAAAGGTCTGGGGGCTTCTGTTAAATATTTTCATGCACTTTTCGAAGTATGGTGGGAAAAGATAGTTGTGAAAGAGGATAGAGGTATTAATGTTCAAAAGACAGTCACAACTCTTCTATCATAGGCTCCCAGAAAAGAATACTGCAGAAACTGCATCTTACATCAGGGAAATCAAAGTAATGGCCAAGGCTGAGGAAAAGCATTTCATGTTTTTTACAAATGCTGAGAAATGGAGAACTGTTCATTAGCGTGCCCTCTAAGCTGTGGTGATTTTCAAGGAGCAAGAGAAAAGGGAAATCAAAACTGTCTAGAGCTGCCAATTTAAGGAATTTATAATAAAATATGTTCAAATCCCAGTTCTGGTCTCACAGAAACAAGAATTTATTGTTCTGTTATATTAGGCTGACTGTGTGAGATAAGATGAGGCCATCAGTCCAGTTTAACTGATCAGCGTAATTTTCACAAATCATTGTAAATGACCTTTATTTTCAGCCTCAACAGAAATTAAAAAAAAAAAAAAAAAAAAAAAAAAAAAAAAGGGGGGGAACCATTGTAGTTTTATTTATATTCTTTTCTTTGGAATCAAAATTCTCTAAGCCTTGGTCAAAACAGATGATGAAGCTGTAGTGCTGGACAATCTTATACTTCAGTTCTGTCTGACACACAATTTCTGTGATAAAACAGGGGTACTGATCTTAAAAGCAACTAATTGTATCACTGTGATGAGTAGCTAGAAAACTGCAAAATGTAAAACTTCAGTGATAAAATAAAGCCAAATTTGTGATTCTTCAAAATACTAGGTCACGCCAGAAGTGATACATTTTACATAGGTAGGCATCCTCATCCTACACTGAGTAAGAAAAGAGACAAACATACTTCCCTAGAGATGAAAAGTATTGCGAAGTGGCCTAGCACAACTTTGTAAGCAAATGAGGAACAGATAAAATGTTTTTACCTTCATTTCATCAGATCTTACTGTGTTTAATGTCCATTAATAATTAGTATACTCTTTTGACATATTTCTGAACTACTTATTATTTCTCATTTCACTTCATATTTTATTATCCAAGAGTGACCAGCTGCTAGAGAACTGGTAACAGTCCACTCCCTCAAACAGATGCAGACCAATATAAAGAAAGAAAGGATTCCAGAGTTGATCACCATTGCACCATACTCCTCCGGCTTGGAATTTTGAAAGTAGGGTGTCCTTACCATACACATATTTGTTGGTTTGTGATGTGCATAAAATAACTTTTTCTATCCTCAACAGAAAGAAAACCCACAGATGAGTTCATCCTACTATGGAAGATGCCCACAGAGCCTAGAAGACTTCCACTTTCATGGGTGTTTTTAAGTACACACATTGGAGGGGACATGCCACATGCATGTGTGACCATCCAGGTGTGCCAGAACTGAGGAGATTTTACATCAGTACCAGAGCTCAACTGAAATAGAAATGTAGCAAGGTGGTACACACTGTCAAAAAAGCCTTTGTGCTTAAGTAAAAAGTTCAGATCATCTAAGCTATACCCTGTGGCACCAGGAAGTGACCACAATGGGCAGAATCTGTTAGCACCATGAATTTTGCCAAGTGCAGCTAGAATGAACCTAATTTTGGTGTCCTTTGCAGCTGGGTAGCAAGGAGTAGAAAATGCCAGTTTGACATCTACCATACGTTGAGCACATGTGTTTTGTTCTATCTGTTTTGCTTCAAAAGATTCATTGAAAAATGCTGTGGGTATTTACCTTCAGATACTGAAGGTTCTAGAGACTGGTTTATGAAGGGAAAATGATGCCTGATCAACCTAATATTCTTGTGCGATAAAATCTGGGGGAGAAGGAGAGAGTATTTGGTATTATTTATTTTGGCTTTAACAATAATTTCTATACTTTGTTCCAAAACATGCTCATAGACAAACTGATGAAACACATACCAGACAAGTGGACATAGAAGCAAAATCAAAACTGGTTGAGCTGTTGAACTAAAGGAGCTGATCACCAGAACAGAAACCATCTTGAAGTCAGTTCAAAGTTGTGTATTTCATCTGCCAATAGTGGGACCAAACTTGTTTGACGCAGTCTTTAGAGATCTAAACAATGAGGCAGAGTGCACTCTCAAGAAATTTGTAGATGATCCAAAATGGGTATACTTGCGAATATACTAGATGGTTGTATTGTCATTCAGATGAACATTGACATGCTGGAGAAATAGGCAAACAGGCATCTGACGAGGTTCAACAAAGAGAAATACAAAGTCCTGCTCCTGGGGAGGAAAATCTCTATGCCCCATTCCAGTCTGGGGCTGAGCTACTGGTAAACAAATTTGCAGAAAAAGACCTTGAGGCTCTGGTGAGCAAGTTGATCGTGATGCAGCAGTATCTTCTTGGTGCAAAAGCCAATGGCCTTCTGGGACGCTGTAGGAATAGCATTGCCAGCAAATTAAGGGAGATGATTCTTCACCTTTGTTCAACAGTGGTGAGATAGTGACTGTATCCGGTTTTGGATCCTCTGGTACAAGAGGGACACGGGAAAGTGGAGCTAAGGACTACAGAGATGCTTGTAGATCTGAAGCATGTGAGAAGCTTATGAAAGATGGAACCGTTAATTTTAGAGAAAAGAAGGCTCTGAGAAGTGATCTTGGCTATGAGTGTAAATACTTGACGGAGTGAGTAGGCTGTTAGTCAGATCTAGTGAAGAAATGCTTTGAGGTTGACCCAGAACTGGAATAAGTAGCTCAGTATGGTTGCTGATCTCTCCTCCTTGGAGACAGGCAAAACACAACAGGATATGAGCCTGAATAGCCTGCTGTGGGTGATCTTGCTCTGAGCTATTCTCTGAATTTGTGATTCTGATAGTCCAGGTATCTGAATGATTAAATCAAACTGAAAAATGTAGCTGAAGTAATATTGTCTAATCTTGAGATCTAATTTGCCTGCAATTTATTTTCTGACCCACCTGTTCAAGACATGGACAAATGCATATAGTAATTAAAATAGAATTTTAAAAAAGTTATGTCTGCAGCACGAATTATATGACACAAACACTCTTCTTCTTGCAAGACTTAATTAAATATATGCATTTTAAGATAAAATAGATGAAAATAAGTACCTAATAACAGAAAAGAAAGTGTTAACATAATTAGGGAACAATGCTATTCTTTATTACCTTTATTAACATTTGTTTACTAAACTGATCTACCTATTTGCTTCCTATCTAATTAAAATTAATTACAAGAGGAGTAATTATACTTGCAATAAGATTTGCTCTTAACAGATACTTACATGAGCTCTAATTTTATAGCTGCATCTGATTTTGTCTTATTGCATTTTAATATGTGGATGCTTATATTCCTTCATAGATAGTTTCAAAAATGAAATTCCTAGTGTCGTGTATAATTACTGAGACTTCTGAGATCAGGAGAGAGATTATTTGTCACTTTATCACGGCAAGATGAAATTCAGGCTGAGGAGCTAGCTGTCTTGTAAGTGTACACACAGCCCATGTTAATGTCCTTCCTCTGAATAGTATTAAATGGTATAGGCTTGTGTGTGCACCACTGGCTTATGCTGGATACACATAGAAATATCTGCTTATTTGAGAAATAGGGCATTTATCAGGGTCTTGCAGCACAGAAACACTCAGGGGAAGAGCAGAATTCATGCTGCCAGTCTCTCTTAGTATATTTTCCACTGACTCCAGTTAATAGGCAGAATGTAGAGTATGAATACTTGGTTAAGAGATAATATAATAATGTAGAGAACAAATTGTTCTTTGATTACTGTACACCAGCAATGACATTAGTGGGACATAAGCCACTGATACCAGGAATGGATCTTTGTTATCTGCAATAGTGTTGGCTATAGAAACCAATGACATCTGAATAAAACTAACATATTCAGTAACTGTAATTGGCCAGAGAATGGAAGAAAATTTTCAAGTTTCAAAAGCAAGATCAGCATAGTATATTAATTTCACATTACTAAACTAATACTTTATGAGAGCTCTGCAACTGAAATACCCATTGTCTATAATTATTTATAAAACATATTCCTTTAAGTCTAATAAATATGCATGCAAAAATAAAGGACTGTTTTGCTTTTCATCCTTGCAGTAGCTCCTACATCTCTAGGATATAGGAGTAAATTGCACAGCAATTTGCTCATGTAAGATGAAATAGGTCATTAAAAAATGAAACAATATAATGGATTCAACATGTTGTTTATTTGTTTGGATTTATATATTTTAATCTCTACGTAATGTTGCAATGCAAGTTAAAATAATCTAACAAGAGACTAATCAAAAACTCAGACAAATATTTCTCCTTGATTGAATTTTCTGATTATCTTATACAACCAGAACACACCAGGCTCTTAAAAATGCGACGCACAGCAAGAAATGGAGCATTGGAAATGGAGCAGTGATATGACATATATACCATTCATTAAAAAG
This sequence comes from Perdix hodgsoniae, assembly GCA_035772895.1. Taxonomy (NCBI): domain Eukaryota; kingdom Metazoa; phylum Chordata; class Aves; order Galliformes; family Phasianidae; genus Perdix; species Perdix hodgsoniae. The sequence continues at coordinate 4,043,188 of JAPSGF010000038.1, read as the reverse complement.
GACCTAGAAGCAAAAAGTAATTAAAAACACAGAATTCTTTAACATTTTTTAAATGGTATTAAATCAACATCATTTTCTTTTTTCTGATGAATAGCCTACTTAAGTAAGAGTGCTTCAAGCATTTCTAAAGCATGTGGACATAAATGGAGAAAATCCCAATTTGCCTTTTGATCTATGGAATTTTGATAATAAGTTAAACAATATTTAATACAATGCTTTAGCTATATACCTACAAACTACTACTTTTAACTAAATGGTTCATATCCTTTTCCCTGAGAAAAATAGGAAAAAATTCAACTAATTTCTTTTTAATGATATAAAACTTTTTTTTTGCCCATCTGTGGAGATGTGCAAAACTTTTTTATTTATTTAAACGAGAAGGAAGAACAAAGACAAGATGCTATCAGAGGAGCTTGCTGATGTTTTCTTCCTGAGTTATTTGGTTTCACAGTTGCTGAATGGTACCATCTTCAAAGGGAAATATTGTGAGTTGAAAATGCCTGTTTCAGACAGCTGTTTTGTGAGTGCTTTCAAATCTATTTCACTTTCTCTTAGAATATTTGAAAACCACAATGTTCAGTAAGATTTCTGGACCTTTTTTTTTTTCAAATAAAAGGACAAATTCTGTTGTATAGAAATAAGTTTAATAACCTATTCTACCAAGATTTCCCTGGAGTTTAATGTCCATATTCTTTAATCTCAAAGACACTGAAAATAATGGCCTTTTACCTAACTATCCTACTTTCCCGATTACCTCAAAAACCAAAAAAAAAAGGCAAAAAAAAAAGAAAAAAGAAAAAAGAAAATACTAATTTGTGTCTAATTAAAGGATATTTTCCTTCTTCAGCTTTTGTTTCTTAATTCATCTGTGAAAAGTTACAGGCATCTCACATTCCACAGGAGGGAGCCTCTCTCCCACTGAGCTCAGAGGAGAAAGGCTGCAGTACTGGATCTTCTCTTAAGAAATTGTTACAAAAGACCTGCCCTGTACAGAAAGCTAAAGCCCACTGAAGTAACTGACATAAAACAGACAAATAATAAACAAACAAAAACAACCCCTTCCTTCTTTTTAATGATAAAGAAATCTTTGGAATTTAAAATTCTTTAGCCAATGAAGTGTCTATAACAGAATACAGAAGTAATTTTCAAAGTGAACATCAAAAGCTTTTCCCCGTCAATTTTGTACTGAGAATTTTTCTTTGCCAAACTGATAGTTTGATAATGAAGAAATAGATTTAAAATATACTTGTTCTGAAGCAAGAAGCTCTTCTACAACTGCAAAATGGAAAGGACTTTGAAATTTTTCATGTGTGGCAATTACAGAATAGTTTTTTCCTCCACTAACCAGCCTTGCCAGAAAGAGCAGATCTGTAGCTGTAAAGGTTAAAATAGTACTGCCTGAGCTAAATGATAAGCAAGAACACAGTATATGTTTATTATATATTGGCACACGGTAGCAGTCCTGAAAACCTCATGTGCATTTGGAAGGATGAACCTAAATGGTCTTCCTGTCTTGCAGACTGTTCTGAAGTAAGAAAATAAACTTCAAGAAGTGTGATGCGTGTGTTTGCGTTTGTGTTTGTGTGTAAACAAGGAGAAAGTAAAACTAAATCTTAATTAGGATGGGTAGCAGTGGCTCCCCTAGCATGCACAGGACATGACATTGGAATTCAAATATCTCATTCCAGAAACTCCAACTCTGGCATTTCATTTCTTGACCAGGGATATTTATTCAAATATACTTGTGTGTTGCATGTCCATCACCAACACACCTCTAGAGAGGTTTAAATGCAGCACACAGGTATTCTGGATTACCTCTTGTGGGTGCTTCAGGAATCTGACAGGTTTGTGATAGGTGTTTAAGAGTAGGTTGTCAAAACTGTTGTCCCTGGCTGTTTCTCCTTTTGCTTTTGATACTGCAAATCCCGAGACCTGCTATTTGCATGCAGGTGATCTCAGCACAACCATCCATGCAGCGTGATAAATAGGTTTTGTATCCTCTCCTGGTTCTCACCTGAATGGGTCTAAGAAGTTATGTATGAAAGAACAAGTGATCTCTGACTGCGAATGGTTCACAAACAGTAGTTCATGAGCCTGTATCTTCTGCAACAGTATGAACAGGGTCAACAAACAGCATTTTTTCTGAAACATCAGAGGCATTAGGCTGATCCAAACTTTGGGAAATACCTCACGTTCCCTGACTCATCTTTTACCAGAATAATCCTGGATTACTGTGTGACCTAGCTGCACACACTAAAGTCTACAGACTTTAATGGGATAACAGCTCCTTCCTGGTTGAAATGCACTAACAAGGGGTATCTTTAAAGGGATTACTGAAAATGCTTGACTGAAGAAGAAATCCCTAAGGGAGAAGACCTAATATCTGATAAATGATAAGAGAAATGTCACATTATTTGTGTGGGCAATTTTCTCTTTTTTTCCTCCTGCTTTATTTTTTTGAGTCCCAGTAAGGTTTGGTATACATAAACCATTTAAGATAAACCAGTACACGCAGATCAAATCTAAAATAATCTTAATTGTTCCAAATGTTTTGACTAGATGTATTTTGGAGAGCCTGATCTGGTGTCAGTACACAACACCCCAAAATGGAAGCTGTGACAAAGGAGTGAAACCATCACAGGGAAAAAATTGGAGTGATACTTAGAATCACCAGAACTGAGCAACACTCTTTGGCTAAGGACCATCGACTCATCAGTGCTATATTAATAGACTCAAGGAGATAGCATCCAGTTTGGATAGGTTGGATGTCATGGGAACAAATGAAAAAGAGCACAATAGCAGCCTATGTCTCCCTCTGATATGGTTAGCTCTTTTTATGAAAATGTGTGCTGTGGATTAGAGCCAAAGAAGTGTAATATAAGAACCTGAGAGCTGCTGTGGAATCCAGAGCTGCTTTCCTGCATTCTCTGCAGAATAACAAATAGTTTTTGTATCCAGAGCACTCAGATTTCCCCAGTAGGGAAGAGAATCTTCACCTTAACAAAGAACAGTCTGGAAAAAAACGTTGATATCCTTTCCCCTCTGGAATTTAACATATGTTTTTTTCTTTGCCTCACAGATGAGGAGAAAATGTTCAAAGGTGTTAAGTGCTATGACAGAGATGATGAAGCAGATAACTGCTGGAATGTGGATGAGAGTGTACATTCCTTTAAGTGATTTCAGCCTAAGCCACTATCCCACAAGTCTTCTGAAGATTTACTATGTTCTTTCAGAAGCCATCTAAATATTGAAAGTAAAACAGATGTTACTACATGCGTATTTTATGAGATATTTTTCAGCTTCAACAATAAAATTTTAAATGCTATTTCATCTTCTTTTTTTTCCTAGAACCACTGACATAATAATTGTTTTATGGCAATCTTAGACTCAGGATCCATTTAATAATGCGGAGAAGAGAATATAACATAGGAGGCAGACAGCAATCGAATGCTATTTATTTCTCATGGGAAATTTCCCAGGAGGGCTGTGTGTAGAAGGATTTAATTCCTTACATTTTTATATGTTAAACCCACTCGGAAATTGGACAGGATATGCTTTAGAACATATACATTAGGCAACAAAACTCGAGAACACAGTAAGGCATGTTACTTTTCCTATTATTTCCTTTTCATTCTTAAAAGAACAAAAATATGTATTTTGTGTTAAATATTGTTTTATGAGAACTACATAAAAAAATAGTTCAGTGGCCCATTTTGTGAAGGTAGGTTGTTGGCATGTAGCTTAAGTTAAAAAAAATAAATAGGAAACACTCTGGTCCAGTGAAGAATACATAGAATCCTTGAAGAATCTTTCTGTGTTGTTGTTGTTTGTTTGTTTGTTTGTTTTTGTTTTTTTCAATAGGAGAAAATTACAATATTTATTCTTGGTATCATGGTATCACAGCCACAGTAGTGATTTGAGTTTGGCTGTACTTGGTCACCACTTCAGAATTATTCTGACTTAATTCAGTATTGTCCCTCTTATTGCAGTGGAATCTCAATTTTATTTAATTTACTCAGAAATAAACATGATTTTTCTATACTTCATCCTATTAACATCAGATCATGAGAGTCTAAAGGGAAGTAAATGATATGTATGTCCTCTTTTTAGCTCTGGTTATCCTTCTGACCCAAATGCTAATCTGTAAGAATTATTATAAGGAAATGCTGGAACATTAGCCATGAAATACTGAGATGTAAAGAAGTCAGGAAATAATTGGATGCTTTATAAAGAAAATTTATAAATGCTTTATAAAGAAAATTAGTGCTATGGATAAAAGTATTTTCCCCAAATAAATGTTGTAAAGCAATATTTAGAATACGTTTAACAGAGACTAATGATAAGGAGAATAGCGAGTAGAATTAAAGGGAATATTTTGCAAAATAGGCACAGATCTTTATTTGAACAATGGAAGCACAGACAGGCTGTTGGTTGTCAGCATAAGATGGATGAACTTTTATTATTCTTAGTAGCTCAGATGGACTACACTTGTCTGGAGGATATGAGCTGTGAACTACTCTCCTGGGTTTCTGGCCTTTGTAGAATACTGCTACTTTCCAGCAAAGATGGAAATGTTGCTTATATCTTAAAAACTTTAATTCAGAGTCAGATTTATATCCTCTCTCTATTTTTTTTAATTTTTCTTTCTTTTTTTTTTCTTTTTTCTTCAGTGCTTTAAGCAAGTGTCTAACCTATGCTATGTAATAACAGAGGTGTAATTACACATGGTTATTTGCCAGCTCTGCTGTGAAATATCACCTGGATGAAGGACCAGGAAGGCAGCTTCAAAACCTACTGCAAATAGATTTGCTTTATTTTATTTTTCAGATGCTGCATTTAGCTTTAGGATCTGGGATGCATTAAAAAGAGTGTGGACAGTAGGTTGAGGGAGGTGGTCCTACCCCCTGCTCTGCCCTGCTGATGTCTTGTGCTAGAAGTCCTAAATTTGCTACACATTTCTAACAGTGGCGAACACACAGCTCTTCTAAGGGAGACATTTTGCCATCTGATGTAATTTCAAGTACTGAACTTTATGACTCCAATGGTCTATTCCAACACCTAAAATCTCTAAATCAATTTCTGTAGGAGATTTCTAGCTCTAAAATCTTATTGGAAAAATTAGATCTTTGTGTGGAAGACCACTGTAATAGGAATAGTTAGACCTTTATGTGGAAGTTCATTTTGAAACCTCTGATTAAACCAGTTCTCATATTGACCATGAAACTGTTCTTTCAGAAAGTCGAAGTGAAGTTTGGAAAGCTAAATTTTTATTCTAAATCTATGATGAATTTAATAATAGAATCATATAAAAGTTAAAGCAAAATTTGTTTTTGACACACACACAAAGGGGAGGAGGAAGTAAATGTTACAAAGCAGAACTTTAAGTAAACCTTTAAACCTCCAGATCAAGCTATTTGCTCCTCATTTACTCTTTATTTTCACATGAAACCTCTGTGATGAATTTCCAAGATACAGATTTGAGAGTCTGTCTCCCTAAAGGGTAGGATTTGGAGATTATTGATATTTAGATTTAAAGAAATACTTAAAAATGAGATGAAACTTATTTTAGCCAAGTTCTGCTCATTTCCTGGGCTGAAAGTAATAGTGAGATATATGACAAAATAGAGTTTGTCTTTTAGGGGAAGAACTAAGAGTTTTGCAGGATAAAAGTATCTTGATTAAGTGACATCTTTTTCTACCCTGATTTAATATTATCATCTACTCCTGTTTTCCTATCTACTTCTTTAGTGTCACTGTGAAATAACCTTCCACACTTCCTAACTAATAGACTAAACAATCCTTTTCCATATGCATCTGTTGTTTTCTAAGCTCTTGTTGTTGTTGTTGTTGCAAACTGAAAATTTGAATGGAACAGTGTTTCATAGTATTATATCTGATATTATCAGTCTTTTGCCATGTATAATCCCCAAGTTTGTTTTATAACATTAGTGATGTTACGATAACTTTAGGAGAGACCTTTAAATGAGTTTATAAGAATAAAGCAAAGAACCAGCCATGCTCCTGAAAGGGATTTATTGCAAACAGAAAGAAAGTCTGCTTGAAATAAAAACACTGAAGGATCCAATTTACACCTCAAAACCAAACAAATTTACTATAGTTTTTAACACCTTTTTTAGGAAAAACTGAGACATTATGCTTTTAAAAAAGAAGGAAAATCAGTTTCTGAAGCAGTCTCATTATGTTCCAGTTTCAACTGAAATTAATTATGTTATTAGGAGATCCATGTACTAGCTGCATCCATCAGATGAATTTGCAACATGAGCTTCTTCTACAATATATAGGTGATTTTGAAAATATGAATAGCCAACATGAGAAAAGAGAACATGGTTATTTAGAGATCTGAAACAAAATTTATTAGCAACTGTATAAAGAACAATGCCATGAATCCAGCTAGTGTTGGTAAGCCTTTCATTTCCATGTTGTTTCCTTTTTTCTTTTCACAGAAATGTGTTAATAACTGTATATCTCATCTAAATTAGTTTAATTGCAACACAGTAGGCTTCAAAATGATAACAAAAGAGAAGCAGAAGTGCTTCCCCAGATTTCTTTTAATTTAATGGAATCATATTTTATCAGACTGATTAGTATGTAAAATTGCCAGTCTTACTTCTGAACAAAATATGTTCTCTTACATAGCTGCTTGTAAAGCAGAGGCTCGAGCACATAAAGGTTATGATTTTATACTCTGTTTTGTAACAGTAATTATAACTGAAATTTCATCTTTTCTGCATGTACTAGAGAGCTAGACAGTAAAATTTAGTTCATGTATTGTCTGTAAATCTTGAGAAAAAAAAACTAAATGCACTTGGAATGACTACAAATAGAAAGAAAATAAACCAAGAGTTATCAAAGGAATATAAACTTGCTGCTCTGCAGTACAAACTTTTTGCTAATTAGCATGTAGTAAAAGGAACATTGCTGTACATCTGGAGTCACCCAATAATCTTTCTAAATATCTGGTGTTACCCAATATTCTTTCGTACACAGGCGATTGCTGAGAACCAATGAAATACTGGAAAAACCTCATAACCTGCAGCTGAAAAGGTTTGTGTGTTTGTTTTTTTTTAATTTTTTTAAAAGAAAACTACCATAACAAAGTTTGCTGTTTTAAATTACTAGAAACATATGGCTCCCACTTAAAATTGTTAAGAAGCCTCAATGAGAGCACTGATTTGATGACACTGAAATACAAAGAAGTAAAGAAAAGTAGCTGATAATATTAAATCAAGTTACAATAAGATGTCGCTTAATCAAGATATTTTTATTCTGCAAAATTCTGAAATACAAACTAAGGGTTTGCAAATTGAACCAAAATCTAAGAGTAGCAAAGGAGAAAACTGGCTCATTACAATCAATTTGGTATTGTGTCAGTGAAAAGTAGTGGATTGGTCTCATGACAAATTTATGTAAAATTAGTATGATTAAGGTTGATCAGTATGAATTTATGAATAACCAATTCCATGTAGCACAATTAACTTCGTATCTTTCAAGATGACTTATTTTAAAGAAATAATTGGGTCTATGTGTTCTAACAGGGCTTCTGCAGGGTTGTTTGACATTGTTAGAAAAACAACATAAACACAAAAACAAAACAAAATATGGCACATATTGTGAGAGCCCAAGTCAGGGATATAAAAATGTCTCTGATGGACAGCCCCAGTGAGTCCTTGTAATGAATTCATTTGAAGGAAAACTAATAAAGTTACTGCTTTATTTTTTGGCTACTAGAAATTCCATGGAGATTTTTTTTTTTAAAAGTAGAGCAGATAATTCTCCAGTACAAAGCAATATCAACCACTTCATAAACTGTCCACTCAAACAATGTAGTCACACCAAGTCCCATGTTCTTATACTAAAAGAACATAGAAGTGATAAAGGCTAAAATGGCATCCAAATGCCCAATTCCCTTGGTCAGCACACTTTAATAGAAAATCACTGATGTTCTTTTCAATTCAAAGCTTTTTGGTTTTCTTTTCAGTTGGGCTACAGTAAGTACCAATAGCAAAGAGATATTTTGCAGTGCTAACAGAGAACCTGGGAATTTTTACTAAGCGGTATCTGAACAGAATGGAGATTTGAGGTCTAAAACTGATTTCTAAAACCATACTTCTTGGCTCTGTCTTCGGTGGGAGAAAGCATTGTTGGATCGCAGATTGTCGTTTCATTTATAACACTGCTTAAATAGAAATAAAATACACGTGGGTGTGTGCCCACCATGCATAAGCTGTATGCTCGAAATGTGCTGATTTATGAGGAAGGAAGCTTTAATAGGTGTGTTTTATTTCCTATTTTGCGTATGCTGTATTCCTATTTTGGTCTGCTGTAGAAGTCAACTGGATGTATTCATTAAACACCTTTACTTCAAAATGGTAGTGATGTGGGGCTTGTGCACCTACAGTTTGTGGATCCAGTGACTGCACACATGAATCAGATCTCTCTGCTGAAACCAGATTTAATCTGTTTAACATTTTTGTAACTTGCTTTCTCATTTAGGTTCAATCCATGCAAGGACCCATATGCAGAATATACTGAAATCTTCTGGATTTGTGGCTATAGGAAACTGTTTACCTGGAACAAAATGGAGGGATGTGGGTCTATGAGGCAACATCCATGCTAAAGAAATGGTTGTTAGTGGACATTTCAAGAAACTCCCCAAATGGTTAGATGTCTGCTCATCTTTGACATTCCAGAGTGCCTGCATTTCTGTTTTTGTTCCTCCTGATATGACAGCTATCTTGGCCAGAGCAGTCAAGACAGGAACTTTTCTGTTTACAATCTGAACCTGTCCCCAGAACTCATTTTATGATAACTGGAAAGAAATAGAGACTTCACCTCATTCTCAGGCACATGTCTAAAACAAGGCAGCTGAGTCATTGTTTAGACATTCCTGTTTCTCTCTGCTGACTATCAAGGATATTGTTAAAAATGAAGGCATACGCCTTTTAGATGGCTGAATTTAACAAGATGAATCCTACACTGGGTGACTATTTCCCAAGAAAGCATGGCAGGCATCCAGGTATGTGATGAGTCACACTCAAAGCCCCTGAAGGCCCAAGCTGCCCCTATTTAAGGAACTGGGCTTGTTACAGGATAGGATGATGGCTGCTTAGAAAGCTCTGAGAGAAATAAAATATCTGTGTATGAAGAGAAGGACCTGCTACACTGAAAGAACTCATGGTCTTCTCGGTTTTAATCAGATGAATAATTAGATTCTTCAGCAATGATCCGAAGGACACATTTAGCAGTAATGACATCAGCATTGGCCAACGCGCTTAAAGATGATTTGCATGAAGTTAGATAAGTGGTTTAAGTACTTTGCTAAATCATGGCCGCAGGGCAAGAGGCAATTCCCACTTTACATACTGCACTGCTAATAGCATTTCTGCTCTTTGTAATGGAGTCCTAAGGGTACAAAAGACAATTAAATTAAAAAAAATAATAATAACAAAGCACTTAGTGCTGCACTATTAAGTCTTTCCATGATGGAATTCCTGTAAAAAGACAGCTAATTAGTTTATATCCTTCCAGTAAAAAAAAAAAAAAATCTTAGCAGAAAATAAAATAAAATAAAACAAAAACAAATCCCAATCTTCTGTAAAAGTCAAGTGACAATTTTGTGTCACAATGTAGAAGAACATGGGGGCTCACAGTCAAAGTGATGTACTGTCACACCCACTTTTAAGTGGTTACATATTCATAGAAGAGATATTCTGAAAAGGTAAGTGAAACATAAGGAGATAGTTAAATAAATGAGACTTTTTTGACTCCTGTCCTGTAACCACTACATCCACCAAAAAGAGAAGTGGACCCACCTTACTGAAGTCAGTGGGCAGGTTGCCACTGATTGCAACAGTAGCAGAGCATAAAGAATATTTCATAAATGTTTACAAGAGAAAGATGACGGAAAGATCAGTGACAGATTCTATGGGAGTCTGAGTAGATTTCTTTCTATTTTATTGCATTCGAATATTATTTTCTGTAATATTACATTTGTTAGAAGAGGGATAATTTTCCACTAACTGAAAAGGTATATTACAATGTTGATTTTGTTGACATTCCTAGTATTACCATCACTATTGACACTGAAGCAGTGCCATAAAAATATATCTGCAATGAAGGCTGCAAACAGCATACCAGAGCTGAACTCAGCTTTCTTTAGGAAAATGATGTGAACACCATTAAAACCAGGGAAGGACAATATAAATAAAACAAGAGCATTGCTCTATTTGTGGTACATGTCAACAGGTATATGTGAAATTATTTTAAAAAACCCATGAAAATACTTACTAAAGTGTAAAGGTGGTGTACTCCTTCTGGTTCATGCCTTTAATATCCACTTGTAAACTACTTTCAGTGCTGGATCAATGTTTTCCCATTGACACCATAAGGTTGAGCAGCAGCATCACTGCCTGCAGCAGTCACCTTCCGCTCAAGACAGGCTGTTGGGCCGTGAAGCTTTCCTTATTTTCCCTTCAGTCTCTTCTGCATTTACTAAGCAAAATTTAGTCTCATGTCACTACCAGACAAATGAAAATACACACATTACGATAGTGTGAGCTTAAATAGCTGCCAAACAAAATCTAGCTTCAAACATCCATTTCCAAGTTTTTTTTTGTTTGTTTTTTTACTAGAGCTTATTTTTGTATTCACCATCCAGAGAAAAAAATCCACAGAATAACCAATGAACCCTTTCCCTGCTGCAACCAACTCACACAGGAGCAGATGTGTTCTTCATTTCTCTTTGTTCCAACTCACTCTTCTCTTTAAAAGCCCACCTTAAGCAGTCAGGTAACAAGAATGGTCTGTTAGCCCTTTCAAGATTATGCTTCTAATCTGTCAGTGCTGTTGATATCGTATGGCAGTATCCTGTTATAATTTAACCAATCTTTGTATGGATAGTCTCCTTATCAGCGAGAAATACAATACTGGGGATCCCCAAATGTGATTTTATTATTACTTCTTGTGTTTGCATGTCTTACAACAGAACTATCAATCAACTTCAAGGTAAAGATATCTTTGTTTTTGGCTGCACAGATGCCACAAAGAGTGGGTTATATTTTGGAGGTATTTGGGATCTCCCCAGAGCAGCTATTTTTTGTCTAGTCACATCAGATAATGTCTTAAAACAGTTCTGACTTGGAGAGCTCCATGTCCCAGTGTATAACTCTCTTTCTCCCCTATAGCAGTCTAAAGATCTTTCCAGCCTTAAGATATCTTCCTTGGATACAAAAAAATGAAAACAACATTTGTTATGGAATATATATTTGGAGATTTGGGCTGTTCTGAGGCAGTTTCCAAACGCTTCTTGGAGGCTGCAGTGCTGGAAACAGTTTGAATGAAGCTGGATTAATGGGTTTTGAGCAGGTAGGGCATTCAAAGTCACAATGTTCCATGAATCATTATCAGTGCTTTGGATGTACATCGAAGCAATATGTCAGTACAGGTAATTTGGCTTTCAAGGCTTATAGATTTGATTTTGAATTCTATTTTATATTTAAAATGTCATTTATTTAGCTGTCATCAGCTGAATTGCTCTGGTATACTGGAAACATTTAATTTTACTCTCTGATCACTGGAAACACATTACTGGTGATTTAGGGCTTAGTTACCTTGCAATAATTGCTTTATGCTGCTGAGGATTATTGACTGTATTCAGTCACCCTAAATTTCACTTTATCCTTTAAATCTAGTGCTTCTTACAGGTTGGATATTGGAAGCTCCTATTCAATGCCTTTCTCCCCATGATTTGCTTTGTCCATCCAAATAGGTGCATTTCTGGCCTTCAAATTATTTCCCCTCTTTTTTTTTTTTGTTTTTCTTCTTTCAAACCAGAGAGATTATTAAAAACATGATCTCTATAAATAGCTCTTTTTTGTGTGATCTGTGCATCTGCAACAAACAATGATAAACAATACCAAAAAGGAGGTCTTCAAAAGAAGTTTCTCACAGAAGACTAATAGTGCTAAGAGAGATGAAAACAGGAAAAAACGCATAATCTCTGTTCCAGACCTACAGACTTGCCTGGCAAAGGTGATACCAGTTAGTTTCTCAGAGGCTGGTATGGGGTGAAATGTGTTTCTGATAAATGCAACTCTCCTAAAGCAAGGTTTGTAGGGAACTGTAATTCACAAAGGTTGATTATGAATGTAGAGTTAATTTGGAGGTCTCTGTTTAGATGAGTTTGTCTGAATGAAGAGGACAGAAGCAGTATCAGCTGTACTGGGTGACTTACTGTGGTTTGGTTTACAGAGACATTGGCCATTCCTGGAAACATAAGAAGAATTTCTCAAAGGTACAATGATATCTGAAAATGAAAAGATGTTAATTATATCAGGAAACATTACATAGATTGCATTTCAGTGTCCTAAATTCTTTGGATAGTATCATATAAAACAAAATCAATTACGTGTAAGATTTCCTACCAGTGTTGAAAAGTATGGCAGCCAAAATCTGGCCTTCTCATTTTCTAAGATTTTTCAGATGAACTTGTTTAGTAGCAGTGGGAAACTGCTTTTCCTCTGTTGAAAGAAAAAAAAAATTGTCTTGCATAGATAAACCTGGAAAGAATACGAGGAGGCAGGCTGCTAAATGTCAGATGAGGAGAAGAAGGTGTCTGAGTCATCTTCCAGAGTCTGTCCTTAGATAACCTCCAGAATACTTTCAGTTTTCTTAGGAATGTACTACAAAGATGTGATTGCTCAGTTATAGGAAGAGGGAGATATGCAGAATCTCAAACAAAATATGTTGTGAATTCAATGTAAAAATTCTGAAAAATGACAAACAGGATATTTTGATTAACAAATTGTTTTATTTAACTGTGGTTCAATTGTAGAATCAAAAATGCACTAGTGAAACTTTACTAGAAGAACAAAAAGTCACCAGCTTCACTACCAGTGCTCTTCCACTGTTATTCTTGTTTGCTTAATTTCTTAGCAGGAAATAAGCCCTCTGATAATAAAGGAATTACAAAAACCAGAACAATGAATTGCAGTATAGGGTAGAGCTTGTGAGTTCTGCTACGGTATGTATTCAGAAATGGCATAGAAAGCTCTAGAGTCTTGCATGAAGGACATGACATAGGCTCTGGAATATAGACTTAGACCTTCTCTGAGTGTGTCCTTGACCTCCTCCTACCATCTTCTCATGAGATGGTTTAATTGCCAAGGAAATCAGGCAGAACTGGAGCTATATAACTTTATTGGACTTCCTTCTTTTCCAACCAGCTAGGGTGTGCTGTTGGAAAGAAAGCAGCAGGTTATGTATCTCCTGTTTCTTGTAAAGCAGTCTGTGTGAGACTGCTAGAAGGAAGACTACCAACTACCATCCTGTGGACTGTGGAGGATAGGAAAGATAGAATTTTGACTCAAGGACACAGCAGATCACTTAGAAAACCATACTGTAGGAAAAAGTAAGGACTTTATTATGTATATTTCTTGCTCCTGCATCTTTTTAGTGTCCAGACTACTGAAACTCAGTTTTCTGTTAACTACATTCTATGTAGGTGCCTAATTGAAGACCCGGGCTTGTAACAAATCTAAAACTGAGAATCCATATTTCTTCCTTCAATACACAGTGAAGGAAAAAATAGGCAAAGACAAAAATAAATATTGAAAATGTGGAGGAACATAAAACAAGCTTTAAAAAATAGTATGCTCTGATACATTTCCTTATTTCCAAATTTATTCAGGGAGAAGAATTTGATTTGCTGGCCACCCCCAGTGTACACAGCTTTATTAGGCTGGCATGGTTTGAACCAAAACAAACTGATCTGGAACAGAAGGCTTCCAAAGTCAAAATACACTTATGCAGGAATATTCATTTGTTCAGTGAGCAGCTGTAATGACTACCTGAGACTCTAGGAAACATATCCATTGCTGTAGTGTGGATAAATCTTGCCTGGTCTTCTAAAATGGAGTGATGACATCAGTTGGACAAAGGAAGGGCAACTGATATAATCTACATGGATTTGTGTAAGGCCTTTTATATAGTTCTGCACCACATACTTATCTCTAAATTGGAGACATATGGATTTGATAGCAGTACTGGGGCCCCCATCCAAGCCTGGGGCCCCCCAGCAGAGGAAGGATGAAGAGCTGTTGAAGTAAGTCCAGAGGAGGGCCACAAAGATGCTAGAGGGCTGGAGCACCTCTTCTATGAAAAAAAAAAAAAAAAAAAAAGAGGTTGAGGGAGCTGTGCTTGTTCAGCCTGGAGAAGAGAAGGCTCTGGAGTGACCACACTGTGGTTTTCCAGTACTTGAGCAGAGTTACAACCAGGAAGGAACTGACTTTTTACGTGGTCTGATAGTGATAGGACAAGGAGAAAGACTTTAAACTGAAAGAAGGGAGATTTACATTAGATATTAGGAAGAAGTTCTTTACTCAGAAGATGGCAAAGCACTGGAACATGTCACCCAGAGAAGCTGTGGATGCCCCATCTGTGGAGGAGGTCAAGGCCAAGTTGAGTGGGGTGGAGTGGGCTTAAAGACCTCTTCCAACTTAAGCCATTCTATGGTTCTAAGATTTTTTTTTCAGATTGACCCTTTTTACCAGTATTGTACTCCTTCCACTTGGAATTCCCCTGTCTGATGCTGGTCAAATGAAGTGTAATTTAGAATTCAACACATGCAGTTACAAGGAATCTAATTAGTGTGGAAATGTCAAAAGGAGCTGACAGAGCTGTATGCACTTAAATAAGTAACTTCCAGTGTACATTTATTGCTGATATTTGTACTCAAGTATTTTTAATTCCTGCTTCTGGCCAAGTATGTGTAATTTCAGCTATGATATATCAGGGGGCTACACTCTTCACTGTGAATAACAGAGTGCAATATAACATACTATTCCCTCTTGCTGACTCCTTGCAATTACCATTAATTTTTTGTGATCACTGAAGTAATACATTTATGTGAATCATGGCTGAATTTGTTATACTGCAGTGGGACAAAGTAAGTATGAAGTTAGATACTTGGTAATTTTTCCTCTGTCTTCCTTTCACTCTCCAGTGGTAGCCTCCTCGTAAGTCTCACCATTTAGAAAGTCTAGGCAAAGCATGCCAGAGGAGGCTTATTTTTTCTTTTTTTTTTTAAAATTTTCTTTGTTTTCTTCTTTTTTTCTGTACAGTCTAGAAAAGCAGAATTTTATAAGCCACTGAGATCAGCGGGATGTTGTCCATTGATTTCAAGGTGTGCTGGGTCCAAAAGCCCATTGGATACCATGCAGTTGATTTGAGAACTTCAAGTCTCACTAGGAATCATCCTGCATCTTCAGATGTCACACTGTTAGAAATGTGGTCCTCAGTGAATTGTGCAAGAATATGTGGGAAAGCCAGAGTACCACCTCTCGGTTCCCTTGCATTGCAGTCTGGTGCTTTAACAACTTCATCTCCTCTAACATGAGTATTTGCAGTGAACACGTGCAGATACAACCAGGTATTCTGGACATATTTTTAAAAATCTTGATGTAAGCAGTCCTTGCTGTTGTTGGAGGTGAAGTATGTTAGAGCTATTTGGTGATCAAAGCATCAAAATATTATGTAATTTTCCAAACAAAGAAGGCTTGCATTACCTTGGTAACAGAAAGCCTTCAATAGTCTTGTTAATGTTCAGCTTGTTTCCATTGCTGGATTGCTGCAGATAATATGATTTAAAATTTGCCTTATGATAACAGAGCTAAATGTGATAATTAGTATTACTTAAAATAAGAGGATGCCCTCTATATGTTCTTCCAATTAAAGAATTTGTGGCAATTTTTCCTTTGGATGTAATCAGCACACTATAAATTTGTTGTTGGATGGTGAGAAAGAGAAGATGCAGTTGAATATTCTATAGAAATGCTTTGTGTTCCATGTCTGGAATGCAAGTATATTTGAGAATATATTAGGAATATATTGCTTGTGTTTTCTGTTTGAGCTCCAAGAGTAAATCAAAATGCTGTACCTTCTAGATCTGCATAACTGTGCAAACAAGAAGATATAGCGAGTAGGTGCCATGCAACAGAACAGTGAACATGAGGTTGACTAGTTTGTCCCAGCTGTCTGACTGGTCCTGAGCACCCAAACACTGAGTGTACCTTGAATTCTTAGGCAACCAGCTTTGGCACTGTCAGAAGTCACCCCAGCAGCATCATGACCTCTGTCTAGACTTGACAGGGCATTCTCCCTGTGGGAGAAACCTTCACTCAGCCATAGCATGGGGTGTGGCAGGTAGTGACCCACACGTAGTCTGTGTATATGGCACTTTGTGGGGTGCTTTCATCCTGGAGTGAAGATGAATGTGAGCATGTTTAACACTGGAGCACCCACTCATAGCAGTGAGGATTGCTCACTGCCAGTTATTCTTGTGTTGCCAATAAACAAATACTACTTCAATAAGCCGCATGTGTTGGATGGAATTTTCTGAAAAAATTTCAAAAATTAGAATACAAATAAAGATGGGAAATAGAAAATGACTTTTTTTCATGCAAGCCGCATTCCAGGGAAAACACTGCTGATATCATTAGGTTAGTGAAATTCTACAAGAATAAGGGAAAAAATGAAAGAGGAAAATAAGGTATTCTGTACAACAGTGTTGGAAAACCACAATCTTATTTCACACTTACTCTGTATAAGTCTAATATGTTAAAATTCAGTTCTAAAATATCAGGATGTTTAATTGGTGGGGAAAAAAAAAAAAAGCAAAAAAATGAATGCCAGCTTTAACTGAGTAATTTCTATTTGGACAATAATACAGACCCCGAACTATAAATATTTACAATTGTGGTTTGCACAAATTCACCTCTTACACGCATCTTTAAACACATCTTGGCATTCAAAGAACTTTCTCAGATTTGTTTTAAAACTAATTCCTGTTCCTCTCTGATAAAGTAATTAGGGAAAACTTAAATTGAGTTAGTTCTACTTCAGATTAAATTATCGTAGCTGCTTGCTAAGATAATCATTTGTCTACTGCTCCTTGTAAATTAATTAAATTAGAAATAAATATACTAAATAATTTGTTAACTTTTCCTCCAACATGTATTTTTTGTTGCATTGCAACTATTCCTTTGTGCTAAGAACACTACTGCTATTCACATGAGATCTCATTTCCTTTCACAGAGACACAACTTATACCACCAATATGCCTTAAATATTGGCCTTAGGAAGTTTTACTGCTTTTTATTATTTAGAATTAACCGTTTTTGATCAAGGGATCCTAACTTGAGAGATATCTAGGTTCTAGGATTGGATTAACAGCCAATAGGTTTCACAAAAGTACTCAGTTATTTTACTTTCCTAACTTTTCTGTGTGCTCTTTAAAATTCCTAATACCAACTTTACAACATTTGTGACACAAACATTAATAATTGTATTGGAAATTCTAACTACTTTTGCAGTGCATATCCAGGGCTTAAATTAAATAGACACTATTTGGTTTAGTATGCTATAGGCTATTACAAAAAATAAATAAAGAATATTTTGAATAACGAGTGCCTTGGATAAGAAGAAATCATTCATTTTGTGAACTGTCTCAAAATGGACAAATCCATAAAATGTAATACACATCTTTACTTGTTAATCCATATATTTCTGCTTGCAGCTCAGAAGTACATACACATTGCTTGGCAAATGTTTAACCTTCAGGGTACACTTTGAGATCTGAGTACAAGCATCATTGGCTTAGAAGGTTATGCTTTCCAAGGTAAATTTATAGCATATTCCACTGAATTAAGTATCAAAGCCAGACCAACTTTTAATTATTAGACTGCATGTCTGCTCTCCTAAATCTTTCCCCTGGGCTGTCCCTTTAAAGGTGCTCAGGACAAATAGACCTTATCAGTGGATCACTGAAATGTGATAGAGGGATTTAAGTATATTTGCATCAAATGAGACATCCCAACCTTGTCATTTAGCCCTTGTGACATGCAAAGTGCTTCTAGCACGTCTTCCCTCCAATCTGTGTGCAGTACTCAGACAAATTACCCAGCCTAGAACATTGCCTGAGGTAGAGCACTGTGTATTTAGACAGATAACAAAGACTTGAGGAGAAAAGAAGGTGTATCTAGGCAACCTTGTTCCCTAGAGATTATCTTATCCCCAAATAAGCATAGGCATTATCCACTTCACTGGAGTACCTACAGCAGAGAGTTGGAACTAGGTGATCTTTGATGTCCCTTCCAATCCAAGCCATTCTATAGTTCTAAGATGGTCTCTACTCCAAGGATATTGTCAGACTTTGGTCTGTTGGCAGTGCCTATCATCTCTGTCCTTTCTTAGAAGACAAATACCTAGGTCAGGCCTGGAATAAATACTGGTCAAAAGCACTCAGTACTGGTTGGCAAGGGGTTAATTCCTTTCTAGGGTTTTGTGTCTGTATTTGAAGATGGGGAAAGTTGCTGTGGTCTTTCCTCAGAGGATTGAATGTGAAGAAAAGTCAAGTAACACACAGAGCAGCTATAGCATCTGGCCAGCTGCATGGGAAAAAGGGTCAGGTCTGAGAGCAAGAGCAAAGCCTAGGGATCCCAAGAAAACTTGTGAGTGAAGCACTGGGGATTGGGGCTGGATGATGTGAGTGACAGTGCTTGGCACCAGTAGAGTGGGGTCTGGCCTTGACTCCGATTGTGGCACTGCATATTGACTTTCCTAATCAGAGTTCTGGTGGCAGACCTCTGTGAAGTGGGTGAGACAGTGCAGGAGGTCTGATGAAGCCCAATATTATGACTGTCCTGTGTGGGAGGTGTGGGAGGTGTTGGGAGACTGAGGCAGTTGGAGGCAATGATGCAAGTCTTCTGAAGCACCTCAGGTGCTCCCAAAGGATACCCCAAAAGTCTTCTCTTCATGGGCTTCTCTACCAATTCTGCAGCTCAGATACTTTTCTAGTGTACTGGACCTACTTCTGAAGCAAGACAGAAAGGAGAGATGACTTGAAGACAGCTCTTGAGATACTGTAAGATCTCAGGCTAGTTGCAACCACTCTGCATTTCATCTCATGTAATGCCCCCTTGTGTGTTTATGGCAAAAAGTCAGCATGCATTCTACATGAACAAGGTCTGTTGGAAAGAATTAAACTTCTGGGACTGATGTCCTGTCATCAGCAATAGCATGAAACCATGAAACCTAGAGAATGTAGCACTTCAAAACTCATCCTTTGCTTTTCATAGATAAATAAGAAAAAATTCCAGACTTTTAGTCCTTACATATGAATCCATTTAACACTAATTAATGCTGTCACTTTAGTCCTGCTGCCAGCCAGAAGTTGTGGTCTAGAGGGATTAATTTTGTGTGGAAGAGAGAACATTTATTGGAGTTAGGTATTGCATGCAGTTATGTTTTCTTTCTTTCTTTCTTTCTTTCTTTCTTTCTTTCTTTCTTTCTTTCTTTCTTTCTTTCTTTCTTTCTTTCTTTCTTTCTTCTTTCTTTCTTTCTTTCTTTCTTTCTTTCTTTCTTTCTTTCGACAAAGAACAGACATGAAGTTCTGCTTCCTAGTGTATTAAAAAAAAGAACATTTCATTCTTCCACTTTCAAAGGTTTGCCAGCAATTTGGTCTGGAAACTTCCCCTCCATAATTTTGCTTGTTGCAAGTGCAGCCTCATTTTTCTATTGCTCCTTTGCTAATTCCAGTAGCTCTTGCAGTGGTTGACAACTACTTGGAAATCTTTATCCTCAAATATTGCCGTCATAAGTCTCTATTTTGGATTTTGGCTGCCATTGGACCAGTTAATTAGGGCTAAGAAATAGGAAGGGCTGTGGGTGAGAATACTGTGATCATCCTAGGTTGCTTGTTTGTCCTATGTTTTGAACTACGTCTAAAGATACTTGAATCTGGAAAAGGAACTCTCTTTCCTTCCTTCTTTCTTTCTTTCCTCCTCTCTTTTTCCTTTCCCTCCTTCTTTCTTTCTAAAAAGCTCAGAAGATCAACTGTTACATTTATGACTTCTCATTCTCTGTGTTGTTTATTTGAAGCTGTGAAGCCGTAAAATATTATAAAAACATATTTCTTCATCCTTGTTTTATTTTTTTCTTTTGCTCTTATCTTTGTTAATGAAATGCTCCTTACGTAATATATACCATAATGAAAATTTGTGAACAATAGATCATAAACCCTTTAGACCACTTGTCAAACATTTGCCAGTGAAGAAGCTTTTGCTTAAATAGTGCATTGTGTTCATTCTCCCTTCAATTAGAGAAACCAGGTAAGGTAATTGGGCACCTAGCAAAAGTGGCAGCTGCAGGCAGTAATCATCGCTCCAGCATCTGCTCCCATGGCAACTGATGTGTTTACATTCACAATATTACACAAAATTTTCTCCCTTCTACACAGCAGAGAAAAGAAAGATTACAGAGCAAAAACAAATAGGTTTTACAATGATAAATGTTTAAGGAAGTGACCAGGACAAACAGTGTTCTTTGGAGCGAAAACTTAGTGGATAATGTTTTATCCTCAGACAACAGTTAAACATCTTCACCCTCCTGAAGGCAGTGTGCTGTAGGCACATCATGTTCCTTTTAAATTAAATTCAGAAAGAGGAGGCAGAAGGTATTCAAGAATTTGGTGGTCCAGGACTGTTTCAGAGTACGTGGCATCAGTGTAGCTTCAGACACACAATATTTACCAGTAACAACTGTTTAGACATCCTCCATTTTAAAATTAAAATGATTTTTTTTTAAGAAGTTACAAAATATTTGATGTAAAAGGATACACAGCTAGCTTTGCTTGAAGGGTTGTACTGAGTTTGATTTCCATCAGCAGCATCTACTCTTTTGTTGCCATTTGCTGAAGAGATAGGTGGTTGGAAGTTTTGGGCCTGAACTCTCTGTGTACAGGGAAGTTACAGGATCTTTTACTTTTCCAGGCCTTCCTAAGAGCTCAGTATCTTCTGCTTCCCTGTCGTAGATCCAAAGACAGATGATAAATAAGAACAACTTTATTTTTCCTGCCCACACATACTCTAAATTTAAACAGAAAAGTAACCTGACCTTGTCTTAACTTAAGGCAAAGGTGTGTCTTACCATTTGGGAGGTCAGGAAGAACATGCACAAAAGAAGCACAGATGAAAATGCAGGAAAATTGCTCAAAGGTGGCAGAGTTTACCTTGCTTAAATTCTCAGGTGGAATGTGGGTAGAAGAAATCCACAAGCTCAAGGAATATTTCTGTCAGGTTCTTTCGAGAATAGAAAAAGATATTCTGAATGAGCATACCATGAAATGATAACTAGAGCATTAAGGAATACAAGTCTTGTATTTGTCAGACTCCTCATTTCATTCAGTGCACCGTTCACCCTAATGAACCTTTCTTCCTCTACACTGTAGCTTTTGGTTGATTCAGAACAGATTCCTCTCATTAGAGCAACATACCTCGAGCAAATAATTTATAAACTCTTCCTCGCCCACAAATGTTTGCACTGATGAAATAAGCAGTTAAGACGCTTCCGACGTTCTGTAATGAGCTGTGAATCCTCAAAGGAAATATTGGAACAGTGAAGATTAAGCTGAATGTGTCTTCTCCTTATTACTACGCATTGCTCAAGCTTGGAGAACTGTGCATCTGAGAGTTGGACTAAATTTAGCAGTACTGAACTGGGACAGGTAACTGAACTGAAGATTGTGCTCTGTTGATGGTGGAAGTTACAAAAGATAAAAAAGAAGTTACAAAAGAGGCAAATCTCGAGAATTTTGAAGTTTGCTATCCTGTCCTGGTGGATGAGGAAATTGCATGTCCTCTTCCTATATCTATTAGCAAGATTATGAAGAAAGTTGCTAAGATGTCTTGGTGCAGGACTATGACTTCTGATTTGAGCCCTAATATTACAGGGCTTATTGTACACTGGAGCTCTTTTAGTCAGATCTCCTCTATGCACAAGCAAGTTCATTTATTGGCATAAGGGGGTCTCTGCTGAGGCACTGGGTTCTACCTGCAGGAATTGTACTAGCAGATCGTGTTTTAAATTTTCTGTTTTATTTCTGAGGATAAAAAAGTTCTCTTGTGGCAAAACAGAAGGAGAACCTAAGTAGGATTAAGCCTGTCAGGGTTTTATTCTGTTCAGAAATAATCTGACTCTGCTGTTGGTCAGCTAGGTGAACTTGTGTCTGTTGTTTTGCTTCTCTGCCTTTTTCTTGGTTCCCCTCTGTGTAAAATGCTACTAGTCTAATTTGTATCTTAGGAAAATTGCACGCTCTATAAAAGCATTTGACTCCGCCCAAATCACCTGCAATTTTGAGATTAATATCCTATAGATTAAACTTTTTTTTTTTTTTAATTTCATTTCTGCTATCAAAGCTGCTTTGCTGCAGCCCTTGAGCTGTGATAACCGTGGGTTATAGACTGCTCACAAAACACTAGTTGAATAGAAGTAACACTACATGAAGATTTTGAATAAGTTACCACATGTTAAGGTAATGAAAGATGTTAATATATCTATAAAAAGTCTTTCTTTGTGTTTTAATCACTTCATTATTCTGGTTCAGTTTTTTTAAAAGAAACATTCCCTTTGAGCAGATTCCATTATATCTGCTCACTTGGGATATACTATTTCAGTGCAGTCTCAGTGGGAATAATGTCATTGCACAAAGATGTACAAAAGTGTTGCATGTTACTAAGGAGGTCTGAATTTCTTACTTTAAGTATTTAATTAAGATTGGCCCCTCAAAAAAAACTTATAATTCCTTGAGATGTGATGAACATTACAATTATCTGAAAAAGAATATCCTTAGAAACCACATTCTTAGTAGACATTCTTAGTAGACAAAGTACATAGAACAGTTTGCTCTGTCTAAATTTAAACATTTCATGAAATTCTATAGCTTTATCTGTTTCATTTTGGAGCAAAATGAAGTCATGATAACCTCAAGAAGTCTTCCAGTATTTTCCAGATAAAATATCATAGAAATAAAATACAGTTATTTTAGTAATTATTTTAACATGGCACATTGCAATTAAAAAAGTTAAGAAAAGCCAAAAATGGAAAATGTTAATTTTTAATGCATTTTCCTCTTTTGAATTTCAGTTACTTTTCAGTTCTTTGGCCATTCAGGTCAGTGTAATACTAGCTCCAGATAAAAAAAGGGTATCAGAGACATTTTGCTTTTTGTTATCCATTTAGAGAAAACTGTTCAAAATCTGAGAAAAGTTTCTTGCAAGCAATTCATGTGTAGGTAGAATGAGAAGAAGGTCCCTCTGTGCTTGTGTGAGGAGCACAGCTCTTCCAGACTGGAGCTACTGCTGGAGTATGCTTGGTATTATATACTTGAGTTCCCATGACACCACCAAATGAAGCACAAAGCAGATCAAAAGGCAAAGTCAGTGATATCTAGTACATACCTTCTACAGCTTGTACCACATTTAATGAAACCTATACTAGGTTTCTGTGACATTTCAAGATCTCGTTATTTATGTTATGTATCAACTGTAAATCTGCTTCAATGGAGGTTACCAGCACAGGAGGAAAAGAACAATTAAAAGTGCAAAATCTGCAACAGTTGTGTACGTGTCTTGCCAATTCTAAGCTTGCAGCCCTTTTAGTTCCAGCCAGAGATGATTGCAAAGCACATTGAACCAAACAGGATATTTGTTTGACTTGTATCAGAAATACTGCAGCCAGCGGGAGTGGAGGGGTGATGGGCCTTCTGTACTGGGCACTGGTGGGGCTACACCACTGTGTTCAGTTTTGGGTGCCTCACAACATGAAAGACATTGAGGCCCTGGAGCATGTCCAGGGAAGGGCAACAAAGCTATGAAGGGTCTAGAACACAGGTCTTAAGGGGGACTGGCATTGTTCAGTCTCAAGAAGAGGAGCTCAGGGGAGACCTTACTGTTCTCTACCATAACCTGAAAGGAGATTGTGGTGAGGTGGGGTTTGACCTCTTCTCCAAGGTAACAGTAATAGAACAAGAAGGAATGGCTCTGTGTTACAGAGAGGTTGTGGTTGGATATTAGTGACAATTTCTTCTGAGAAGGAGTGGCAATGCATTGAAACAGGCTGCCCAGGGAGGTGGTGGAGTCACTATCCCTGGAGGTGTCCAAGAAAAACATGAGGATGTAGTTTATTGGGCAATATTGGTAGTAGGTAGAGGGTTGGACTACATAATCTTAGAGGTCTTTCTAATAATTTAGATATGGGATGAAATTTAGCTACCAAGAAAGCAAAAAAGTTCCCTATTATGATTTGTATCAGTATCTTCTGGACTTGAATCCCGTGACTGAAATGTAGCAGGGAACAGGGATAAGCCCTGAGGCTGTTCTGCAGCCTGGGATGAGTCCTAGCTTGGAACAGAGCTCTATCCGATGCTTGCAGGATCAGGAGCTGTGAAGTGCCTGGACTTTCCTCACAGCAGAGGGCACCATTGAACACAGGAATCGCTTCTTTGCTTTCTACATCTGAGGAAAGTGAAGGGATGGGTTTATTTAAGGTAAAGAGAAAAATAATTCTTTCTCTTTCTTCCAGAAGCTGCAGCTCGAGCATTTATTTATGCCTGTGTGAGATTCAAAGGTCTTATCAATAATTTAGCATTATTACTGTAGGTAGGCTAATGGGATCCAAGTTTAATTAAGGACTGAATTTAATTTGGTTTGTTTATTATTACTTCAAAAAAACTAACAAAAAACCCTAAACCAGCCATCCATCAAACATGCTCCTATTAGAAGTGGCATTTGCCATACTTCTGGAAAAGACCAAGTACTCTGCAATCCGAACTGCACCTTCCTGAGTCGCTGCTGGAAATGATCTTCACAAAGTCCTTTATCTCTCTACCTCACTGCTGAATTTTTCATCCTTTATTACCTCTGAAAAGCTGTTCTACCTCAGGTATATGTCTCTGCTACAGTCATAAACCTGTGGGTCTATTTCATAGTTCTCTTTCTGACCTTTTCCTGTAAGGTTTCTCTGAGTACTGTAGGAAGAGAAGCAAGTGGAAAATGTTTAGACAGAAACAGCCAGGGCATAGTGGCACGGGCAGAGCAGATGAGGCTCCATCTCTGGTGAAACACCTTGGCAGACCTTGGGATGCAGCTGGACATGCTGTAACCACAGCCCAAACACACACCTGGGGACCTCCAGCAGTGACCACCTGTCAGGGCTCTACCAGCAAAGCATTATTGCCACTTGTCCAGATGCTGGCAATTTGCTAACTGGGAATCTGCTCTTTGTCATGGCTCTGATTCAGATATAAGGTGATACTGTCACTGTAACTTCTTCTGGTGACTGCCCCATGCAGGTTGTTGGAGAACAGGAAGGGGCTCACTGCATAGTCACCATGGCGGTCAAGGCACACAGTGCACTGTGAGTGTCCTGCTTTGAGGACACCAGTTGCTCAGCAGTCCTGGTGTTTGGCTGATGGTTCCTGATGGGTAGGATACCATGCTGAATACCTTCCTACCTGGGGAGGTCCTTTCTTGCAGAAGATGCTCAGGCAACTTCTTGCTTATCATCATATACATAGGTCACTCCAAAAGTAATGCTTCCTGTTAATTTTCATAGAAACTACAATAGACACAAAGAGCACAATAATGTTATTTGATATAAGTAGTTGCTGGCAGCTTGACAAGAACCCAGAATGCTAGAATCATAGAATGAATCATAGAATGACCTGGGTTGAAAAGGATCTCAAAGATCATCTAGATTCAAGCTCTGTGCTGTGGGCAGGGTTGCCAGCCATTAGACCAGGCTGCCCAGAGCCACATCCAGCTTTGCCTTGAATGCCTCAAGGGATGGGGCATCTACAGCATCTCTGGGCAACCTGTTCCAGTGTGTCACCACCCTCTGAGTGAGCAACTTCCTCCCAGTATCCAACCCAAATCTCCCCTGTCTTAGTTTAAAACCACTGCCTCTGTCTTGTCACTATCAACCCATGCAAACAGTTGTTCCCACTCCTGTTTATATGCTCCCTTCAAGTACTTGAAGGCTGGATGCGCTCTGCTGACAAGATACCAAAGGGGCTTACCATATACAGCGCTGTAAGAAGGTGATATAAGGGGCTGAGTTGCACCTTCCATGATACTGTCTTACAGAGTGTGTCTGATGGAGCTGGGTCGTTGGTGCTCACCCCAAGGAGGACTTGGTCTCCTTTGGACCATTTGGGCCATACTGGACAAGCACAGTAATGGTTCCAGGCAAACTCCTCTGGTGGTGGTGCAATAGCAGAATGCTCTACGTAAAGCTGGTAGTATTAGCTAACTTTCATCTGTTTTAAGAAAATGTTATGAATATATATAATCTCTCTTGGTGGAAGGGTGTTTATGTCTAGGAAAGGCAGGAGTACAGAATTAAACTGCTATCTCCATACAAAATCAACAAATGATTTCTGTAGAGGAATCTCAGTTACAGTATTCCTAATTCATGGGCATCTATGTGGCTCAGGTAATTTCCTGAACCTGTTTTCCAAGGGAAAGTCACTTCAGGTTGAAACTGATGTCACTGTTATTTGCTGGTGCAAAGAGGGACCAATAAGCATCACTGAGGTTAATTAGGTACTCATGCACTGTGATCTCAGCTTATACATCTCATGGTAGAAAGATTAGAAAGAAACTGAGGCAACTGTGAGCACAGTGGGAACAAATTTGCTTTTGAGGGGAAGTAAAAATCAACAGAAATGGATTGACAAACTATTTACTGGCTTTAGGTACCAGAAAGAAATTTTATTTCTGATAACACATTAGTGAATGACTTTCGGTCAACTTGGGTCAGTAAACAGTTTTTAATGCAAGTATTCAAGGAATTGTGGACTGTATACTGCCCTGCCCTACCCTCTTGTAGTGAGGGGCCCAAAACTGAACACGGTACTCAAGGTGCAGCCTCACCAGTGCTGAGTACAGGGGGATGATCACCTCCCTGCTCCTGCTGGTCACACTATTTCTAATTATTCATAACTATATTCTAAAGAATCTAAAAATTGCAGTTAGGCATTCCTCATCCTAAGTCTAGAAGTAATGGCTAGCAACTAGACCACTTTAAAATATTTACAGTTTCAGAGAGCAGAGAGAAGGAGGCACTCTGGTCAGGATGTGCCTTCATATGACAGGAAACACTAGTTTTGCTCTTTCTGAACTTCTAATATCAAATGATAAAAAATGATTGCAAACTTTTAAACACAGTCTTCAAGAGAGTGCAAATTCAGCTACAGTTCACTTTGCCTTATGTGGCATATCAGATTTGCAACGGGAATACTAATTTTCCTTTTGCTTTAAATCAAATGGGTGCTTTTAAAAGTTAGCAGTGACCTTATGAACTGCAAATGATGCCAGCTTGTTGGTTTTACAACCGTCTGTACTTCTTTCATTTTCAGATAGCCTTGATGCAGATTAACTCCCATGTTACAAGTAATCAAGCACAAAATTTTTTACTTTCAACTGTATAGTTAAAAAAATTTATCTTGAACATTTTGAATAACATTTGGAAATTTTAATGCTTTGAAGCATCAGAAGACACAAGAGCGGCTCTTCTTATGCAAGATTTTTTGTTATTGTTTTTGACTGTAACAGGTGCTAGTGTATTATCAGAAAAGCACAAAGGTTTTGTCTTACTGAAATGTATCATCTCAAATGAAGGTGAATTTCAGAAAATAGATCTATTTAATTCGCTGTCAAAGTGTCCTATATGAAGGATAATATAATAAATAAATAGTAATATAATAAATAGTATATTTTTTACTTCTGCAGAGCTGATGTATTCCTCTTGTTTTGACAGTTGCTAGCAAATAGAAGTCTTAAAGTTTACTTTTTTTCCTAGCAGAAATTTTAACAATTTCATGAGATGCTCCATTTGTGATCCAATGTTTGAAAATTCCCAAGAGCTCAAAATATTTTTCTGTATGCAGTATTGTCTTATTGCTAGCATTTGTGCTCTGGGCAGTCACTTATCCTCTTGCTCCAGAAGGTACTGATGCTTTCTTTTTTTTATGAAAACTATCTTGACTTGGCTGAATATTTTATCATTGCTGTTACTTAATCATAGAATCAATCACCAAACCATAGAATCATAGAATCAATCACCGAAGCATAGAATCATAGAATCTTGGGTTGAAAGTGACCTTAAAGCCATTCCAGCCTCAATTCCCTGCCACGGGCAGGACTGCTGTCCACCAGCTCAGGCTGCCCAGGCTCCATTCAGCCTGGCCTTCAGTGTGTCCAGAGATGAGGCATCTACAGCTTCTCTGAACATGTTCCGTGACTTACCATCTTTTGAGTAAAGAACATCTTCCTAATATCTAATGTGAATCTCCCTTCTTTTAGTTTAAATTCTCCCTTGCTCTATCACAATCATACTGCATAAAAGTCAGTCTTCACCTTGTTTATAAACTCCCTCTCAGTTTCATTATTTGTGGAGGCATAACACTGAACTTGCACAGCAGGACCTGCCTGGAGGAATAACGAACTGCCAAAAATTCCACCCAGAGGGCTTTGGCAAGAAGCACACCAACCAAACAACCTAACAAATACTTAAAAATGAAAGTGATTAGGAGTTCAGTCAGTCATCTACATTTAAGGTAGTCCATTGCTTCAAACCAATCAGGCATCCTATATAGGTGTTCTACCGTGTGAGATTTCCAAGACAACTGGGGGAACGAAGTGACCTAGACATGCACAGCTACACCGCAATTACAACTGCAACAAGGCAGGCTGGAGTGCCATAACTGTACCTCAATTACATGTTATGTCCCTCAGCTCTTGCCACAAAGTCCCTGATGGATTCCTAGTGGCCAGTTGCTTTCTCAAAGTGTAGAGTAATTCTCGGTGGCATTAATGAGTGGCAGATATCTTTACTTGAGTCACAGCTGTAACTCATACTGTCAAGAAAGGACTGTACCTTGCCCGAGGTCAGGTGGGCTGGGGAGGAGAAAATCTCTAGCTGGTTAGTTTCTCTTGGAGTCAAACACTGCCCATTTGGTTAAAGTTAGCATTTCAAGACAGTTACAGGCAAGTGTAAACGACCAAGGTAGATTTCTGCATGTGGAGATTTATTTGAACTTTCGTCTCTAAATTGAGGTACCATGCTTTAAATCTCATTGCAGGCTATAAGAAGACATGGGGATATAATTTAAAATAGTATAAAATGAAATTGATCCTTTTTCTTTGTACAGAAGACAGGGGCTGGTTGGCTTTTGAAACTGATTACTTTCTTTATAGTTAAAAATAATGCTTAAAAGGAAGGACTGAGGCAGAAGGCTTTGGAAAATGTAGGAGACTATATTGGTTTTGTCACAATTGTGTCTATGAAAAAGATGTGGAAAATCATTGACCAGAAATCCCAACTTTTATTTCGTGTTGGAGAAGTAAAAATGAGAAAGAACGTCACTGTTTCTCCAGTAGTAGTAGAATACTTATACTCACTGGTGACAGGTGACAGGATGAGGGGAAATGGCCTTAAGTTGCGCCAGGGTAAGTTTAGGTTGGATATCAGGAAAAACTTCTTTAGAGAAAGGGTTGTTAAGCTCTGGAATAGGCTCCCCAGAGAGGTAGTTGAGTCACCATCACTGAATGTGTTTAAAGCTGGTTGGATGTGGTGCTCAGGGACACAGTTTAGAAGAGGGTTGTTAGAGGCAGGGTAGTTTGGTTAGGCTGTGGTTGAACTCAATGATCTTTAAGGTCTTTTCCAACCTGAGCAACTCTATGATTCTATCATTCTATGATTCCATGGACAAAATAAGAATGGACAAGAGACCTTCACAGTAGTTTGAACTGATCACTGTTAATTTTATGCTTCTTTAGCAGTTTGCTGTCCCTTTTTCTCCAGCTCTTCTTCTTAGACTTTGGGCTTTAAAGGACAAGAATCAGATTTGACGTATTACGTTAATAGCCTTAGGAGGCCTAAAAAGGGCTGTAGGCACTTACCATAAACACAGACAATAAAAACAACATTCCATTAATTTCTTTGAAAGTATAATGAAAAGTGCCTTATCTCTGAACTGTCATAGTAGTTCAGCAGTTCTCCAGTTGAATACAAAGCAAACAAAGAGAAGTCTTTCAAAATGTGATTCAGCAGCTCTCTTGTATCTATGAGGTGTTACAACACAGAGCCAGCTTTTGTAGTAGGGCACGGTGGGAAAATAAAGACAAGAGTCCTAAAACAAAGCAAAGGACATTCTATCTAGGTGTAAGGTACATTTTTTTTCACTGTGAGGGTGATTAGCCACAGGAAAATGTTGCTGAAGGAGTGTGAGATCTCTGTCCTAGGTGTTTTTCAGGACACCATGGCATAAACATCTGAGCAGTGTAACCTCCGGTTAGATTTCAGTGTCGGCCATATTCTGATCAGTAGTCTGTGCTGAAGACTTCCTGAGATGTTTTCCAAATGGAATGACTATCATTTTACAGGTTGTAACTATGAGGTCTGTTCTGAATGTAATGCTTCCTATTTTATTTTATTGACCCATGATGTCAGAGATGAACGTTCGTGATATTGCAGAAAAGGTTGAACCTTCCCAACAGTATTTAATGTATTTTGTTTCCGTGTGGCAGGTTGTAGCAGAGGGGCTATCTGACAAACAGGCGTCTGACATGGAAGAGTGTATGAAGCACAGGTGTATTAGTGAATTCCTCTGTGAGGAAAAAAAAAACACTCACTGACATTCATCAATGCCTGTTGAACAATTATGGAGATCAAACTGTGGATGCTGGCACACTGAGGTAGTGGATGATATATTTCAGCAATGGTGACAGTGATGTAAAAGACAAGCCTTGTTCCAGATGGCCATGCACAGCTATCATACCAAATGAAATGAAGTGTCTCAATCACCTCATCTATGTGAATAATTACATATAATGTAATGTATACATATACAATAATAACACTGCAACCAGGGAACTGTGTGTGGAGCTGAATGCTTTGTGTACTTAGTGTCTTTGCACAAGATGCTAGTGAAAATGCTAAAAGACCTGTAATTGTCAGAGGTGTAATGTTGGGGCTACTCAGAACTTCCACACTTGATAATGCTCTACTTTACACACTTTGTAAAGTTGCTCTACTTTACCTCAGAAACAAACAAACAAACAAAAAAACCACCAACAAAACACTCTGTACCTGGTGCCTGGAATAAGATTGGGCATCAGATTGGCCATTTGACTTTGCCTGAATATGAAACTTGCTTTTCCTAGCTCAGAAATACACTTCTAAATTGCTCATATTAAGCACTGCTACTTTCCAGTTGATCCCTTGGCTTTTATTATTTGTTACTCCAGCCCTAATAGTTCTTGCCTTCCTTTTATTTTTGAGAGACTGCATTGCTTAGATACTAATACTGTATTTCTTTGGAATTTAATCTGCCAAAATGGAACAAAGCTGGTTTCTTGAGTTCAATTTCTTTCTCAGGCCAAGGACATTAAGCATTTACAACAAACTCTATAGGTTACAAACATTTTAGAGATTGTAACTTTGTTATGGGAAAGGGACATAAAACAGTCAGGTTTGAAATATTTACAGCTGAAGGGAGTGCAGAATGGGTAATCAGCTTTCTGCCAGCATTGGGTATAAGATCAAATTACCAAGATGTTAATGGGACCCTTTAAGGTGCTAGAAAATTTTCTGCCGCTTTTTGAAACAAGGCTTTGCCTTCTCTCACGGCAGACTTCTTCCATCTTTGTGTTCTTTCACATTTCCAAAGTGTTAATGACTTATGGAAGGCCAAATAAATTCTGAGTTAAATTACATCCAGTGCTACACTGAGGCATACTACCCAATGCTTTCTGGCACCTTTGAATTTATAGCAGTTTTTTTTCTAAACACTTGGGGTTGAAACGTTCTGTTCTTGGCATGTTTCTTCGAGATTTTCTGGAGAGTTTGATCAAAAAATACTTGTTTGCTTTTAAGAATGAGTAGAAAAAAATAGGTTGCTTTCCCCCAATTATTTTGAACAGCAGTGGTGCTTCAAGTATTAAGGTCAGAAATGTAAAATTTAACAGGGTCATGCTAAGCAGCATCTTTCATTCTCACTAAGCAGATCCACCCAAAGTTGTTGATAATAACAATTTGCAGAGATATAACATTGCCGCATTGTATGTATTCCTTGACCTTGCTTAGGCTTTTGTATAATCTTTTAATTTTTTCATCTGAACTCAG
Organism: Perdix hodgsoniae; assembly: GCA_035772895.1. Classification (NCBI taxonomy): domain Eukaryota; kingdom Metazoa; phylum Chordata; class Aves; order Galliformes; family Phasianidae; genus Perdix; species Perdix hodgsoniae. The sequence goes on along the minus strand of JAPSGF010000038.1, from coordinate 4,011,148 downwards.
GCAGAATGGATTTTCCTTTTATGGTGCCTGTTTTTCCTTATGAGAATAATTTTTTACCCTTAAGAAAGAGGATTGTATGGAAGACACAGAAAAAATGTATTATTCTCACATCCCAAATATAACATTTGAATCTGTGACATTTAAATTAAGTAAGAATTTTGCGGAATATGTGTACCTATTCTTACATTTGAGTTCATGTTGAAACATTATTTGCTCAAATACTTCCAGATACTAAGAATACAAATGAGTTAGACAGGGAAGTATTAGTTTCTGAAAATAACGTAGGCATCAATTCTTATGACAAACATTATCTGTTACTGCAATTATCTATCACTATTATTGTTAATGAAACACTCAGATCTCACCAAATCTTCAAAATGGACATCTAATATTTTATTGTATAGCATTTCATTATTACTAAAGTGTTCATAACTTCTGACATTACTGGTAGACAACCAGTAAGTATTAGAGAAAAAGGAGGATGGAAAATGTTTTGTTTTGTTTTTCTGAATTAATTAACAAATCAAGTTGGATTTTGCATGGACAAAAATTGGACTTGACCGATAAAACCTATTTAATATCTATTGCTCCATTTATCTGGCACTGATTTATAAGCAGAGCTTGCAGAGAGCTGTTGCTAGGGGATAGAGCTTTTGTAGGTCCCCATTAAAGCAATACTCCTGAAGAAGAAAAGCAATTTACATATTTCAAGTGCTGCCTGGAAAAAAAATATTTAATCAGTCCCCCATAAGTTATAAAAGGGAATAAATGTAACCATGTATAAAAGTGAGAGCTCTTAATGTCAAAAATGATAAAAGGAAGAAAAGGAGCACAGGCCAAACTCATTGGACTAGATGCCCTTTTACCCTAGCAAAGAACATGAATGATTTATATCATTAAGTTTCTCCCAGTTTATACCCTATAAATGAGATCAGACTGCTTGGAATGAGTTTGAACCAAGATGAAAATTCATCCACTTTCATTTAACAGAATAACTTTGATATCGGTGAGTCTGCCTAATCTCCTAGGTAAAAGCCACAAGAAGGAACAGAGCTACCAGGACCACTCCTCTTAGTTCCCTCAGTAGGCAAATGCTTTCTAAATAGTTGTCCAAGAGAGTAGTCTACCCTACTGGGAAGAACACATGAGATAGGACTGTGCTTTTGTAGTGCCTTAGGCTCTCTAACTCTTCATTTTCCCTGTTTTCCTTCTCTCTCTCTCTCTCTCTCTCTTTTTAAAGATTATTGCATGTATGTATGTGCATCTGAAACCTTTCCTTTGAATGTATTTCTCTTATATTAATTAAAAAAAAAGTAATATACAACCATAACTATGAAAACAAATATTTCCCCTTTCTTAGCTTTTAAAACTTATTTTTCCAGGACTTAGAGGCTTGTTTCTTTCTTAGAGCATACGTTTTATTGATGAGACTGTTTTTCCACAAATGCTTCTTAAAATTTATTGCTTTTGCCAGAATTAGCACTGCATTGAGAACAACCTGTTCTCCTTGGCTAGATGGCCATCAAATTGATGTGAAAATGCTCCTCCTTGATGGGATGAATGTATATGACCATATAAATCATTGTCTGTTTTCTTAAGTGGTTTGAATGAGTATGTGACCACCATTTGTTATGATTTTCCCTCTCTTGTTTTGGAACATAATCAAGGCAGATTAGATTAAGCCAGCTCCAGGAAACTGTATTTTCAGCTAACAGCTGTACAAAGCAATGCTGGTGAATCTAGGCAGCTCAATATAACATTCAAAGCCTAGAAGAATAAAAAAAAAAGACTACTGATAGAGGCAATGATGAAGTCTGCAATACATTTATAATACATAACAAAATCTGTCTCAGAAAAGGTTTTGGAGAGGGCAATTTAAATTTATCATGGATTATTTCTTGTGTGATACTGCAGAAATGCATGCAGGCTCCAGGTGGTTTCAGGATCCTATTATCATGAACGGTCTTGCTATGCATGTTCACAGATAGCATCCTCCCCACATACCCTCCTTTAACTATAAGGAAAAAACATAAGTTAAAATGGGAAAGTGATTTCTAATAAACCTTGAAAAACAGACTTTTAGCAGAGATAAAAGTTGGATCTGAACTTCCTTCATCATAGTGAAATACTTTAACTATCATCTCCATAAGACTGACTATGCACAGGTAATTATTGCTAATTTACTTTTGATGTGTTGTCAGTAGGAATCTACCCTGAAGCAAAAGGCAAATAAAGTGTAATACTGAAAAGAAAACCAATTCTTGATTTTACCTTTAGCACCTGAGGAGCATTTATGACAGAGAAATCTTATTTTTTCCCAACTCTAAAAGTTAAAATACATTTTTTTAAAATATTCATCTTTACAGCTGCTTTGCGAGTTAGAGTAAATTAGAGAAGTTGAAGGAAAAGTAAAAAACAATATATGTCTTTAGCAAAAGGTTATGCAGACATCAGTTAAAGAGCCTACTTTTAAAAAATGCAGAGTATAATGGTAAATTTCTCTTCTCTGTTAAGACAGAGTGTACATGGTGCATTCCAAATGATTGCTGCCATCTTCCACCAGAAACTTCAAGTGTCTGAAGTGAATCTTTTCATAACTTTTGGAAGTGGTTTGGAGGAAAAGTGTTCCAGTATAAATCCATTCTGTGTATTTATATCTAAGTGAATTTAGATAGCTACAGCTATAGTAAATGGAGAAAGCGGGCTCATTTTAAGAATTATACTCTAGAAAAGAGGAGGAGAGTGAATTTCTCCCACTGAAACGCAAACCTTATACAATTTATCTGAATTAACCTCAGCATTTCTACATTTTATAGATCCTGCTATTGCTATTCTGGAATAAAACTAGATGGCAAGAGTAATAGTGTCTGACATGTATGCGGTACATGCCTTGCTTTCCCTACTGTCCCAAGGACCTTTGCCCTTTTCAATAAAGGAATAAGGCAGTGCTCATGAGGTCATCACGAACATGCTCACATTGATTTTTGTGGTCACTGAACTAGATCATTCCAGCTATAGCCAAAATGCCACTGCCATGGGAAAACCTTTGTGGAGACCAAATAAATAGCTTAAAATGTGAAAACAAATAAAACCTATGCACTGAGACCTCAGTTTCCACTTCCATCATACTGTCAGCATCCCCTGTATCTTGCCCTGCTCCATGAGGCTCTCTGGACATGAACAAACATGGATTTCTGCAAATAGCTACTTAAAGTAAGAGTTTACACACTGACTTTTTACCAGCTGCTTTCGGTTGCCTCTTCATCAGAAATCATAGCCTTGTCCAGGAAGCCATTCAAATAAGCATTATGAGCCTGCTTCTCTGTAAATAGGGTTGGGCAAGGTAATGCCTGCTAGTTAAACTGATAAAACCAGTCTGATACATAAATAAGGGTAAATACAAAGAAATTACACAAGCGTATCGAGATAAAACAAGAAAAAGAGTAAATGAGTTGCAAGTAGCAATGGACATGAAAAACCACAGAACTTCCAGTGAATGCATTAGAAGCAAGAAGGAAAATGAGAAAAAAAGATTGTACAAGAGGTTCTATAGAGAAAGTGGAGTTGTTAGCTTTCATCTTCATGGAAAAGGTAAATTGTGTTAGATACTTTAAAAAATGAATTTTAACAAGGTGTTTGGTATGCAGACTGGATTGGAGAGGAGAAGAGATCAGTTCAGGGAATATTTATGTAAAATCGGTACATTCAAGTTCTCATAGTCTGATTAAATTCACCTTAAGAAAAGAAGCAAAGTAATCTCTGAATAAGTAGTATCTTTGGGATGTTGCAACAGGAGAAATCCTAGAAAACTAGCGAGAGAGAAACATTTTATTTTATTTATTTTTTAAGAGGAACAGAAGAGTTATATATCAAACAATCTTGTTCCAGTTCCTGGAAACAAACCAGAACAGATTATTGAAGTGCTTGGATGTAGCTACAAAAAGGTTGTAAAAACAGGCAATAAGAAGAGATCGAATGAAACTTATTTGATTATCTTATTTGCAAAGGGTGGAAGTCTAGTTTAGAAAGGAAAATCAGTAGATTTGGAAGTACAGTGACTTTCATAAGTTGTAGATATTTTTCCAAGATTGCAATCTCATAAGTTGAAGGAACACAGAATGCATATAATTGAAAATAACTGATAGTTAACCATGAAGAATAAAGTAGAACAGACAAAATCCCATATGGTCTACCAAAACCAAGCCAATGAACAAGTCACTCTTGTTATGAATTCTTCAAACAGAACTTCACATGAAAAAGTGTATTTACATTCCTCAACTCCAAAAGTCTATTCCTTCCTAGGAAGGAGTCAAGTGAGGCATTTTTTGATACTGTATTTTTAGATGAATTCAAAGGAGAGGGAATCCAGCAGTATAAATGATGAAGAACTTGGAAGACATAACCTTTGAAGGAACTGGGTTTGCTGAGAGTTCGTTGAGGTTGACGTGATTAAAGGTAGTTAGAATATTGGTTACTAATTAATGTTTTCCAAGGAGAGAATAAATAAATCTGTTTTTTTTTGCATAGAAAATGTTGGGGTGAAAATCTTGAAGGTAATATGGGTAGAATATCAGAATAGAAGATTGGATAACCTGGAGAGACTGAGAAATCACTTTCACCAGAAATTTTGTGGAGAAGGCTACAGTCAGATCCATCAGGGATGGCCAAGGTCTACATGATCTTATTTTAGTAAGGGAAGTTAGATAAGATGATTTCTGGAGGAGTCTTTGAGTTTACCTATTTCTAACAACAACATAATGTCAGAAATAAAGAAGTCAGTGAGGATTCATTGTTATTTATTTGATGGAATTGATGGTGGAGGAAATGGCAAAAAAAATTCACTCTGGGGGTAAAGTTTTAAGATTTGGAAGTGTAGGCTAGCATCATTTTTTGTAGGAGAGCAATATTTTTAATATGAACATGGCAGCATTTGGAAATTCTTATTGGTTCTTGCCACTTTGTGTCACCTAAATCTTGTAATCTGTAAAAACTGTTACACAACTGTTCTTTTTTAAGCAAAAATATTTGAAATACTCCATCAATAAGCTTGCATGTCTTTCCATTTTAGTCTTCGACAACTGTATCAAACTCTAGATTCTGATGTCTGAGTTTTCTGGAAGTTGGAAGAACATGCATGGGTACAGGTGAGGGACTGATAAGCTGGAAAGGAGCTCTGCAGAGAAGGACTTGGGTGTCCTGGTGGACAACAGATTCTCCATGAGCCAGCAGAGTGCCCTTGTGTCCCAAAAAGGTCAATGGTATCCTGGGTTTTCTTTGAAAAAAGCATTGTCAGCATGTTGAGGGAGGTTATCCTCCACCTCTACTCTGAGGGTGCTGAGGCCTCATCTGGACTACTGTAACCAGTTCTGGCTTCTCAGTTCAAGAAAGGATCACAATGGGGAAAACAGAATAGAATCAGTGAATCATTACTGTTAGAAAAGTCCTCTATGATCATCTAGTCCCATCATCAACTATCGTGTCTACTAAGCCATGTCTCCCAGTGCCACATCTACACTTTTGTTGAAGAACTCTTGGGATGGTGATTCCACCACTTCCCTGGGCAGCTTCACTAGTCTTTCTGAGAATAATTTTTCCTAATATCAAACCTGATTAGGGGCTTAGAGCGTCTCCCTCAAAAAGAAAGTCTGAGAGATCTGGAACTGTTCAGACTGGACAAAAGAGAAGAATGTGAGGGGGATCTTATCAATGCTTATAAATATCAAAGGACTGGGACTCAGTTAGACAAGGACAGGCTTTTTTTCATGCCCCATTATAGAGCAAGGGGCAGTGGGAACAAACTGGAACAACAGACGTTCCATACAAAGATAAGGAAAAATTTATTTACTTTGAGAGTGACAGAGCACTCGAACAAACTGTCAGAGAGGTTCTGCTGTTTCCTTCTCTGAAAGTATTCAAAACCTTCCCGAGCATTTTCCTGTGTAACCTACTCTAGCAGGGGTGTTGGACTAGATGATCTCCGGAGTATGATTCTGTGATTCTGTTATTTCTAGAAGATTTCAGGTTCAGGAGGTCCAGGTGATGGAGAAAAAGGAAGGAAATTTATGCTGTATTAGAACCCTCAAACATCAGCTACTATTTTGTCTGGTCACAAACAAAAGATAGTAATGAACTTAGAGTAATCCAATTTATGTGATTGAATAATCTTTGATTGTCAAGTTATATATTTTGTGATAGTCTGAATGTGGACTGCCTGTCAGATTGTCTGTTTAGGAAGAAAAGAGCCTTTTACAATGGGCTAATGATCAGTTGGCAATTGCACACTGGGGAAATTCTGGGCAGGAAATAGGGTACATAAGCAAGTCTGCTTTTCATACTGAAGTTTACAACCTTGAATTAAATTTGAAGATGCAGTATATGCACACAGATTGGGTTGCTCAATCCACATGCTCTAAATAGCTTGCCGGCTGATTAGACATCTTATCATTCGACTATATAAATATTTGGACCTATATCATCCATTTTAATTCTTTAAAAATATGCCAACAACACATTGTTATTTGATTTTATTTTCTAACAGAAAGTGGAAATTTCAGCAATAGTATATTGAAACAAATAGGTACAAAGTTGACAAAATACATCTTTGTTTGCTTGATTTTCTTGCAATAGGAAAAAAAAAGATAGCACTTCTAAACACACAGTTGTCTTTGGATAGCAATATAAATACATTCATATTTCTTTCCATAGGTTAGAAACAATTTCATTGAAAAGTTCATGCCATGTTTAAGATGTTTTTTTAAGAAGAAAAGCAGACTAACTAAAATGCAGAAAATAAAAAAATCTACTGCAAAAAAGAGAGACTGTTTTCATAATTTTGTGAATTTATTTCCACAGGGTCAAACTTTCAACATTATATTTCTGGATTCTTTTCTATAGTCTTTACAAGGACACTTTTTGACATTTCCTAGTAATGAACCAGCTTCTGATTTTTGGCAGCATCTTCTAAACCTCTTGTTTCTATTTTTGAAGAATGTATATGAATTTTATTTTATTTTTCCCTTAGGAGTTTATATGAGTTTTATTTATTTATTTATTTTGCAGAGTTTTTGTTTTGTTCTATTTTCTAATAAAGGAAAAAGGAAATCAGTAAAAGAATGAAGGAAATCTTTATTCTTGGTCTGGTATGATTCTCTTTAAATTGATCTGGTTTCTTGCTGTGTGTTTATCACATAAGTCATGTAAACCAGTACATCATTTCTGTGACAATATCTAAATCAACAATGGTTAAGCTGAGAAGTATATTCTAATGATCTGATTATTTCAATATAATTGCTGAGCTTGTAATTTCAGTTTTAGCAATAGCACAGAAGATGAAGGTCATAATGAGAGTTTGCACAAATAAATTTGTGAAATTAACATTTTATAGCCTTGATTAAAAAGAAGATTAATTTAAATGTCAGTTTTTTTTTTCCAGTATTATTCTGACTTGAATAATGACAATGTTTCTCTGGAGACCCAACTGTAAACAATCCAAGTTCATAGTACAATGGAAAACCTTGTTCCTACTGGAGAGATTTAGAAGTTAATCTTACTTAAGTTAATTAGGGAAAATTTTTGAAGTGAACTTGAACAATTCATCATCTGCATTATGAGATCATTTAGCATGTGTCTGTAGCTTAAGGTGGCAGATTTGTCAGCAAGAAATTTTATATCAGCTACTGAAGAGGAAAGACCAGAAGAGAAATGGACAAGATTCTCAACAAAATAGACTGATGGTCTAAAATACAAAAGTACTGACAAGGTTGAATATAATCCTGTGGACAACTGCTGATTGTGAACACAAGTGACTTCCTAGCCCTCTGCATAGTAAGAAAATAACTAAGAGAATCTCAGCCATGCATAAAAATGTGGAAACAATTGAAAATGGACTAGAAATGCATAACTATTCAGGAAATCCAGCTTGATAGTTATTTAATTCTCTTAGGAAAACAAATGTAAATTAAGAATATAAATTTAATTTAGAAACGAAACTTAGGAATTTTATGCCAAACTCTCTGAGCGATATAGCAAGCTCAAGTAAAGGGGTTTTTGATATCACTGGCACAGTATGGGACACATTTAAAACAAAAAATAAGATATTCTTGCCATGCATCTTCCATGACCAGTCCCTTCTTTTTTCAAACATATTCCTATAATCTCATTTCTCTCGCTCTTCCTTTGCATTGTCTTTCAGCATTGACAGTTCCACCAGTGAAAACATTTTGGTAGCTGCGTTCTCTGAGGAATGAGAAAGCTCAGGTGAGTCAAAATCAGTGTTCTTCAAAGTTTGATCAATGTCATATAATCTGCAATTAAAGATTTCATGACCCTGTAAAGTGTTTTGCAACATTTTATTATAGTATTATGTAAAATACTTTCCATAGCATTTTGCTGAGGCATATTTAGCTGATAAAATTTTAGTGTTCCACTGGAAATTATACTTTTCTGAACATAATATTGTACAGCACAAACTTGCAGATGTACTTTGGAAGACTTGGTTAAGAAAGGAACTGACTTGACAGTGACAAAGACTTCTTGCTGGTAGAGAAGTAAAATTCTGCTTGTATATTAAAACCATAGAATCACAGCATCATTTGAGGTAGAAGGGACCCTTGAGGGCCATCCGGTCCACCCTTCAGTGAACAGGGACACCGCAGGTAGATCAGGTTGCTCAGAGCCCCATTCAGCCAGACCTTGTGTGTCTGCAAGGACAGAGCATTCACTACCTCTCTGGGCAGCCTCCTCCAGTGCCTCACCACTCTCATTGTAAAAAACTTATTTCTTGTATCCAGTCTAGATCTCCTCTCAATATCTATTTGGTTCTCAAATGTTTAGTGCTTCATTTATACTGCTGAAATGGGCATTTAACATCTGACAGTTTTGTTGGTTAATAATACAACACATAGCTGCTGACATTTAAGTAGCCATAATATTCACTTATTACCAAGCAGAGAGCCAGAAATGTTTGTGTTTAGTTAATTATATGGAACTTCTCTCGCAATTTAAAAACACTAATCTCCCTTTAGAAAGGTTCTAGAATATTTCCTAGTTTATAGCCCGTTTGTGAGTTGTTCTGCCAGGTTGTTGTGATATTCAGTGTCTTATAATTTCAAGAGCAATATTACGTATGTGAAAAAAAATATTAAAACTTTTAAATTTACCATAATGTCTTCAACTAGATTCCAATAACGATCACCTCCTTCAGACCGAGAACGAATCTTTCCTGTGTTCACTAGAAAAACCTGATAAGCCCAATGAAGACAAAAATAGCTGTTAAACTAGTAGATTAACCTTTGTGTTGCCTGTTGCCTTTTAACCACAATGTTATGAAATATACATCAACAAGGTATTACAGCAGCCAAACCATAAGACAGGTAAAACTCCATGAGCTGCTGTAAACTGCTTTTATTTTTTTTCTCTCAGGCTACAGTTCTCTCAGTTATACTTTATCATATTCTGGTTTCAGAGTGGTATGAGAAGGTGCCTCCATTCTTGTGGTAATTCTTCAGTGAAACTGGAACATCTGCTGCTTCTGCCTCTGTTGTTAATTTTTTAATGTGAGGTCTGCCCGCACCTAGCATGTAAGCTAAACATATACATGATTTGCATGATTAATTTTATAGATACATTCTTTCTAAAAGTGATAAAATAATCAGTAATGAGGCATAAGTTAAGATAAGCATGCACTTACATGGACAACTTGTCATTACCAGATGTTGAAACTGTAGCCTGCAGTCTCATTGATATTACCATAAGCACAGAATGTAGAACTATTTTAATTTCTTTTCCTCATACCATTGACTGACCCTGGACTTATGAAGTTATTTGGAATATGTAATTTCAAACTGCATGAACAGTAGTTTTGTTTTATTCTAGAAGTTTGTAATAGTCTATTTTGGTCAAAAAAATAGAAAGGAAAATAAAACTAGTTGCTTTTGCCCTGTGTTGCATTCCAATTCATCTCTTTAATGTTTGCAACTGTCACAAAAATATCACAAAAATATGCTTGCTGGTGTCTTGAAATCACTTTGAAATTTCAGGATGGTTCAATTGCAACATTCAACATTTATCATGGCACGAAGAGATGCCAGACAGTTGAATGAAAAACACTACCCTCATCAGCCAAAAGAATGGACTTTGCTGTGCCCTCTGATACTCTTCCATTAAAGTCATTCATCTTTGGCTAGTCTTACTCCAGGGGAATATTAAAAACATACTTTATGTGTACAGGGACTGACAGCTTTGTATGCAGAAGGCATACATATTTGTAAAAATCTGAAGTCACCTTCACTGTAACATTTATGATTCTGATAAATTAATGCAAGTTAATTTCAAAATATATGACAATTGACAGCAAAATGCAAATAATGTGTTGATAAAGAGCATGCCTCATTTGACCTATATTTGCTGAAAAAAAAAATTCAAAAGAACATTCTAAACTGGCTTTGTCTATTTACTAAATATATTAGATGATCTAATTGAACATCTATTTATTGAATTAAATATGTCATAAATGACTCCTTTAGAGTTTGCATCTTTATGGATGTTGTATACATAGAGAAGGGCTATTATTTTTTTTATTTTGAAATCTACAAAATGCAAAGAGAAACAAAAAAATTTAAGGTTTGCTGTTTTCATAAAAATATATAACACAAACTCTTTATCAATTTTATTTGTAGTTTCTCTGTAAATGAGACATTACTCCGTATAAAAAATGTGGTCAAGAGAAGCTAATATAAAAAATCTCATTGCAGAAACTGTGGAAAAAAAACCTCACAAGCTGAAAATATATTCCTTTGCTAAAGTAAATAGAAAATTTTGATTGCTAGATTTGAAAAATTGTCTTCAGCTTGCTAAGAACAAGTGATCATGCAGCACATTAGCTGAACTCTTTAAGAGTGCTTCTTTAACATTTTCCTCTTTTTCATTTTTGTGTTGAACTTAAGCCTTTTCCTTTATTTCCTTCTTTCTCAACTTCACTTTGTACATCCATAATAAAAACATACAGTAGGAACAATTTCTGCACATACCATTTTTCTAGAATTTTTACATGCTAGGGTGGAAGTGAGGAAAATAGAAAGTTACTCACATTGAAGGGACAAGAGGGCTGCAGTATCCTCAGTGCTGTAGAAGTGACTTCAGGTTTCCCATGTTTGCAGAGAACTTGCCAGGTCTATATTCTCTTTCTGTCAGAATCAAGTAAGAATAAGTCAGTGAGCTTAGCTGTATCACTTGGTCTGTGATCTGTATGTGGCCACACTCATCATAAGAATCTGGAATCCCACTTATTAAAGGCTCTCCTCAAGAAGAAACAGCAGTTTGTAGAAGTCCATTTGCATTTCTGTGAGACAATTTTCAGGAGCGTTCTGTGTAAAGGCCACTACTGGTGTCATTTTGACACAGTATATGTTCATTTAAGGGTTGAGTTGAAGAGTATGTCAGACAACCAGTTTAAATACACTTGTACAAATATTTAAGAAGACTTAATTCATTTTATACAACTTTATCTAACTAATGTATTTTTTTTCCTGATTATAATATGGCAGATTCATGCATATGGGATACATTGGTCTGAATATATTCACACTGTTCGATGAAGGAGTCTTAGATGAACCGGTATGTAAGTTTACATGATGGGCCTCCAGTGCTGTGCTTGCGTGATCTGTAATCGAGAGGTTTCAGGTGAGCCATGCAGTTGCATTAAACCAGCTTTGAGGCACTGTCTGTTAGAAGTGAATAATTACCTGAGATTGCTGAGTATCATTCAAAATTTAAAACCTATCTGATGCGTAAGATTTCCCTCAAGCAATTTTATAACCTCATCTACTAAAGAAACAGCAAAAGACACAGTAAAATCAATACATCACTACAGATGGGTAATATCATCCATATATTTGATTTGTTTAACTTCAAAATAAGGAACTTTTTAAACAGCTGAACATGTCTTGGCATGCTGCCTTATTACGTATCACTAGCAGTTTGAAATTTACTAGCAAGATGTTAAGCCTTTCTATTGCTTTTGCCTCATTTCAGAATTTAAGATCAGACTGATTATTCCAAGGGCTGAAAGAACTGTTTACCTGCTTTGACTCTGGTGTACTCACTAAGTCTAGCCATTAAAATGCAGCCAGTGTATCACTATTTTGCAGAATTAAGCATTACCTAGGTAGGTATTTCTAGGAAGAATCTGCTGTTGACCATGCACAAAACAAGTTTTAGGAAGGAGTGACAGATCTGAATTCCTTTTGCTAAAGGCTATTGAATCATTACAAACAATATTTTTAAGAATTTGGACTAGTGCAAAGTCCATTTATATTTTGGAGCCCATGTGCAGCTTTTTCTGTATCCCTCAAGCTTCCAAATGGATCCAGTCTTCCCTGGAGATGGATCCACCTTTTCTAGAAAGGACTCCAAAGGAAAGATGAGACCCTCTTTCATGGGCTAAGACAAAGCCATACTATCAAGGAAAAATGCTTTGTTACATACAAGGTATTTCTTCATCTTAAGGTAATTTCTAACACGTTATTTACATGCATCAGGACATCTCAAAGGCCATTTAGAAATTGTTTTATATTTGCCTTACATTAGTGATTGTCCATATCTTCCTATCAAAAATGGCATACTGAGCAGCTCTGAAACCTTTGGTATAATTTTTGTTCGGACTATTTCCTTTCCTATTTTAAAGTGACATAGAGAATCCCTTTATAGTTAATACTTGAGCAAAAACTTTAAAACCAATCTTCAGACTGATTTCCAGTCATCATCAAAGTAATAATACTGGATTTTTTTTACGGGAGAATTTGGCATGATGGATGTGCCTGAAATATAAAATTAGATATATATAAAATTAGATATCATGTAACAGGTACTAATGCTGAAGGGAAAATCAGATAGAATATGACTAGTGCTATTTAAAAAGCAGATGGAACAACAACTCCCTCTTTGACAAGAGTAAAGAAAAAAATATATATATTTGGAAAAAACATTAGTCATCTTAACAGAGAATATCTCACTTTCCAAAATTTTATGCTTTCAGTTTATTTCAGTCTGTTGTGACCTATAGGAATAAAACAGTAAGAAACACTCTCTCATCAATTTGACATTCATTAATTACAATAAAAAGCAGAAGTCCAATTCTCCTTCCGTTTAACACAGAAACAATTCTGGTGAAGATGCTTGCACTTAAATTGAGTTTGAAAACATACAAGAATGTAGCATGAATTAAATAATTGCAGCGTATCTAAATGTATCTAGACTTAAAATTTTCAAAGTTCCACTTTAATTTTTGTTACAGCTGGAGCCATTTACATCTAAAATGTTTTTCTCCCTTCCTTTGCTAGATAAATGAGATTTTAAAAAATGTGCATGTACACATGAAGCAGTAAAGATATGATTTAAAAATACTTTCTCCTAGAAACAACTTGATGCATCCATAAGATTTTGTTGTAAGTGTAATGCACCACCTAATGCGTTCCAAATTCTTTTCTATGTATGTAACTTTGTTTACTTACCTATAGAGTAACATTCTATTTTTCTTCTGCCCTTCTTTCATCTGTCTACAAGCATCACATACATTTCAACTCTCAGCCTTTATAATACTTTCACTTTGTTTAACTTGGTTTTCTTTCTATTTTTTATTTGATTTCTTTATTGGATTATTTCTACCGTTCTCCATTAGTTGCTCTGCTGCAGTTCCACATGTTAAAATGATTTTTCCAGGCCAAGCAGAATAACGTTAATGAAGGACATTATATGGGCAATGTTTCCACTCACAAAACTTTTGCTTTTAAAGAATTGAAAAAAGGATGAGAAAGAGTGGTTAAAGAGTTGTGCATTAGAAACCTACAACATAGCAAGTCAAAGTTAATGATGGGAGCATTTCATAGTTACAGGCTTAATACAGTGAGGTTCTTGTGGTACTACTGTGTTTCCAGCATTTTCATATGAAAGGAGCCATGTTTCTTTCTATTACTGGAACATTTCTTAATTACTCTATTTTTGCTTTATCACCTACAGGAATAAGTCACAGGAGAGAGCTGGAAACACTAAGAAGAACTCAAGATTAAAAAAAACAAAAAACAAAAAACAAAAAAACAACCAAGAAACAATGCTAAAATCACCCCTGAATTGAACTGCCAAAGGACAAAACAGGTCCCCTTAGCTCAGTGCATAGGAAGTGGTAGTGCTGGAAAGATGTAGCAAAGCTTGCAGGTAGCTACTGGACATGCATTAGGTTGTAACAGCCAGAGAGAAAGGTACTACTCCAAAGAAAAGCTATTATAGTAAAACAGCAACAGAACAAAGTCAAGATCGCATTTTTGTTAGACTTTTTTTTCCTCCTGTTTATCTGAAGCTGTTTATCTGGAAATAAGATAAAGAAGCAGTCAAAGAAAAGGAGTCCAGTATTTTAACAGGGTAAAAAGGAATGTCTCTTAAAAAGCTGAAATTAGATACTAAGGAAAAGGTACACTAGAAAGTCAGTGCAACCGGTAAGGACTGGGGATTGCTATGTAAATTGGGGCATCATGCTAGCAGAGGGGAGACTTTTTCTGATCACATAAATTAAAGGTGTGCCTGTACCAGTGTAATAATCACATAAAGCATCTCTTCAGATACAGCACTGAAAGCTCTTTTGGATACATCAGGCTTAAAAGCAGAATGCTAATGCATTATTTTTATTGCCAGCTGCCCTGAACCAGAACAAGAGCAACAATGCCAGTCCTAAGCTCAGAGATTAAATACAAGTCTGTATCCCTTCTAAAGAGGTAGATTAGGGTTTAGTGAATTCTGATAATTAGACTTGCATTAATATATTATAACAACATTTCTTTTTCAAAAAAAGAAAGAACATTTTGACTGTTGGGATTAAGCCAGAAGCTCATAACAGCATATTTAATTCTGCAGTAATTCCTGGATATGTGGATCATGAATGGCTCCTTTGGCTAAGTATTAGGACCTAGATGGTAAGAGAGTCCTACTTACTGGTTTTATAACTTAAATAGATGTGTGTTAGACTATTATCTTCAGCGAATGAGACAAACTGATCAGCTGGCCAGCACACAGTTAATAGGTATTCTGTGTCAGAACTTCATCACATGATTGCTTTTCTTCTCTGAGTATCAAGAGAATTAATTTGTAAAGATTTGTTGAGATTTTGAACTGGAATATCATTATTATATCTTAGTGCTTATACTTCATAGAATCACAGAATCACAGAATTATCAAGGTTGGAAAAGACCTAAAAGATCATCCAGTCCAACCATCACCAGTACTCCCCAGCTAAATCATATCCCTCAACACAACATCCAAACGTCTCTTGAACACATCCATGTTTGGTGACTCCACCACCTCCTTGGTCAGTGCATTCCAATGCCTGACCACCCTTTTCGAGAAGTAGTATTTCCTAATGTCCAGCCTGAATCTCCCCTGGCACAGTTTGAAACCATTGCCTCTAGTTCTATCACTGTCTACACGAGAGAAAAGGCTGACCCCTAGCTCACCACAACCTCCCATCAGGAAGTTATAGAGTGCTATAAGGTCTCCCCTGAGCCTCCCCTTCTCCAGGCTGATGAGGCTCCAGGCTCATGAGCCTTCAGAGATTGATGAGGTCTGAGAAAAAGACTGAACTCTATTAAGACAATAGAATGGTGGATAACCATGTAGTTGCAACATTATTTGTCCAAGTGAATATTGTGACATTATAATATCATAATAAATATTATAATTATTATAATTATATTCAATATATGTAATATAATAATTATTATTAAATATTATAATATTATAATTGTCCAAGGACATTGTGAAAACTGAAATCCTAAAAAAAATTCACAGAGGATTGTATTAATGATGAAAAGCATAGTAATGAAAATTATATTCTCTATCTTTTCCTGGCACAAGCTACTGACTGATCTGTGTTTCCATATGTCCAGCTAAGTTTTTGCTATTTTATAGCTTTTCCAGGATTTTACACATCAGCTAATGTTTCATGACTTGTTTTTCTGTTGTTTTTTTTTCCTTTTCATAAATCAGAATACATCTGTACTTCATGCATAAGAGCCTAATTCTGCATATTATCTTTTATCCTTGCAGATATTCAAAGCCAATACAAATGTTTCCAGCTTGTTCAACAGACTTCTGCATCTATGAGACATTTGGCAGCAGCTATTTTGTGACAAGAAGGCTTTCTGCAGTATGTTAGCCAGTTGTATAGTGATATTGTACATCTTCACTCACTGATCAGTTTTCTGTTTTATTTGCGATTACTACTCTAATTCCAGGTTGTTCATACTCAGTGAACTGTTTCCAGTTATCTAAGGCATTTGATGATGTACAGTCCACCAAAACACATGAAAATTTCAGTAGCCTCACTGTTCTCATTCAGAATTTATGAAATATCTGAATGCAAAGATCTTCTTGCAGTGTGTTTGCATAGGCTCTATCTTCAGAATTTATGATCTGCTACAGTGTGTCACTCCAGACACTTGTTCTATACATTTTTCTCTCAATTCTTGGCCTGTTTCTACTCTGTTGGCTGGATTCTAAGGGGACTGAATATCCGATGCCAGACCAGTTTCTCTTGTAGAACTTGTTTTGGAGGTGAAAGAAACTCTCTGCATTCGTATCAAATTAACTATTTTTGTGCAACAAATTTGGTTTCAGTTTAAGCTGTTCACTCAGATGAGTTCATTTTGCTAGGTGGAATGGGCAGTTATTCATGTAGGTGGTTAGTATCTTGGAAAGGGTGCAAGTCCTCCAGTATGCAGTGTGCCATTTCTATTGGCTGTCATTGTAAATTGTTCCATAGCCAAGTGAAAAATGCTCTTGTTTGTGACAGAAAACATGTCTGACCTGAAATTTGCTCATGTTTTGCAGTTTTCTTGTGAGGTTTGCAGCAGTTAAAGATGTCATGGGCTGCTGCCAGATCTACAAGCTCAGAATCACAGCCAATTTGTTTATATGATGGTCAGTGCACCTTACTGAACGTCTATTGCCCATATGTAACAGATAAAACAAAGCTGTTGCTAGTTTAGAATATGGAAAGTACATCCACAAGGGTACAATGTGGTATATTTTTAACTACTGAAATTGTGAGTTATGAAATGTTAAAAGTGAAGAAAAATTTTGTTTTGTAAACTACAGCCATATATTGTCCTTTTGCAGAGCCAGAAAATGATGCCTTGTGGTGCAGGAAGTAGTTAATCACTGCTTACAATCAATCTTTATAACATTTCTGTAATGCCCTGAATCTCAGAACTTATCTTGCTTTTGCGTGCTCTGCATGCCCAGACACTAGTAGCTTATAAACAAATACAGCTCTTCTGAATGAGAAGTCAATAGAAGATCACTCCCTAACAACCCCTTTATGGCAGTACAGAAAGACAGAATTAATTCCCTAATATAAACTGTTACTAGAAAATCCAATACTGTTTTAATGCCAGACAATGTCGTAGAATATTGTGAGATAAAGATATGAACATAGGTCTTCCAGAAGATTCACTATCTGTCCTTGTTTTAATTTTATATGCACTCTTCTGTGCTAGATTGACAAATTCAATGTAACTAAGAGAAATTTCTTTCCTAATTCTACCAGTAGAATATATTAAAATCCAAACAAACAAAAAAACACAGGGCACACAGGAAAGTTTGGATGCCTGCTTTACAGCAGCATCAGCAATTGGGTACTGATTTCCAGGACAAGAAAAAAATAAGCTATTCTCTTCATCTGTATTTTTCTGTTGTCCTGAGCACTGAAGGGAGAAAATCTGAGCTCTGGTTTGGAGAAAAGCTCCTGAAAGTAGTCTGAGTTTCTCACACATATCAACTTGCTCTGCAGTACATGGAGACATCTTCCATAGTGGCTACAATGAACTTCTTTAATGCAATCCATCTTTTGACTATAAAGATTATCACTCATTTAATTAGTGAAATATTATTCATTGAGGATTAGGATTTCGAGGTGAATTCCTGCCTTCCTGAGTGCAAGGACTGTAATGCAGTGACTAACAGCAAGGGACTCTAGAGAGGAAATATCTGCATCTAGATAACAAAGTGTATTTGACTTAATCTTTCTGGAGAGATATGGGGAAAAAACCATTAATAATCATTTCCTTCCTGCTGACAATCCAGAGTAAGATTCAGTGATTCCGCATTAGCAACTAGTACATCTTTCTTATTCATTTGGATACTATAATCAATCAAGATACTCTCTTCACGGTTTACACTCTGAAACATTGCTGAGAAGAGGAAAATATTGAAAGATGTAAAAATGGGAGTAAACAGCAAATAAAGATGTTCTGGAAGATTTTAGCTTTCTCTTCAAAGAAGTGGATATGTATATACATATATATTCATGTAAGTTATGATAAAGTCTCAATTTGGTCTACTACCAGATCCGGAGGTTGGTGGCCCTGGCTGTGGCAGAGTGTTTGGAACTTGGTGATCCTTGGGGCCCTTTCCAACCCAAGCCATTCTTTGATTCTATGATTGTATGATTCTACGATAAAGTGCTTGGCATTGAGATAGCAAAAATCAGCAGCACAAGTTACAACCCTTGAGATGCAGTGCGGGGGAAAAAATGCGGGGGAAAAAATGAGATATGGATTCAAACTAGTGTAAATATATAATTGTGCAAAAATAAAGCCTAACCAAAGTGATACTACATAGTCTAAGTTAAAAAATATTTGAATGTAGCTTTAGTTCAACTGAGGATCATAACTGCAGTGGATATACTTCATGGCCTTGGACAATTCGGCCTCTCCATGCTCTATTTTTCAGCTTTCAGATAGAGTAAAAAACAATTGCATTTCATTTCTCTGCAAATATTTGAAGGCAGAATGCTGCATTGATTAAAGATTAATTAAAATAAATGGACTAAGACTCTACATAGTCTTTATGAAATGCACATTGTGTAATGAACTATAGAACAGTAATTGAGAAAGAGGAGTAAAAGGAAAAACATAGAAAATCCAGCCTTCGATTAGAATTAAAATAATATCATTGAAGTTCCTCTTCAGACCTACTCTTAGGTACTTTAAATTTCTGCTTGGTAACAAAAGTTTAATTCAGTCTTGGCTCAGTCCAGATAAAATTGCATAATATATTAATCATTACATGTAGCAAGGTAAATAAACTACCCGTGTAAAATAAATAAATAAATAATAATAATAATAATAATAAAAAATATATATTCTCAGTTATATGTATGCCCTATGAACAGCTTTTATATAAACACTAAGGGTAGCTCTTGTGAAGCTCAGTAGCAAAAAGTTTTTGAACTGGAAACATTTTTTGCTATCATTTTAACACTAATAAGGAAGTAGGAAGACTCCATTAATATACATTGTTACAGAGCTATTAGAAATAGGTTGTGTGCAGGTGAATTTCCATCAGCTGTTTCATCAACATGATGGATATTCTATTAACACCCTCATTTTCATCTCACTAGTTTTCCAACAGAAAGACTTTACTGACCCTGCATACTCTTGGTTCTAATCAGCCTTCATTTATATTTTCAGCACCAAAATACCAGCATGATTAAATTTTAAAGTGTCAGGGGAATCAGACAATTTCTGTCAGTAAAGAAAGCTGCTAAAACCAAACCATTTGATCCAATAAAATGGACTGAAAAACTTCCTTCCTTCCTTCTTTATCATTGTTCCTTTGGTTTTGTCTTTTTGTCTTCATCTTTTCTCTTCTTTTTCTTTTCTCTTTTCTTCCTTCTCTTTTCTCTTTCATTTTAGATTAAGCATGACTTCTTGAAGTGAGATTCTAGTTAGGTTTGTAACATACTTACATTATTTTTGCAATTCCTGGAATTCTTTCTTGCAGAAAACACACAGATGAAATAGGAAAGACAATAGACTTTGTGAGAAGACTGAAGGTGAGCACTAAGAGAAAGTTACTTCCTGGAGGTTTTGCAAAATAGAATGCATTTTTTTGCTCAAAAAGACCTACTACCTGGAAAAAAATCTGTAATGATGTGGCATGCTTTTCACAGTTTTTAATGGATTGAATCTGTTACCAATTTGTACAAAATGCTGAATTTTGACAATCAGAGCAGTGGAAAGGTATGTTGCTTCCAAGCCTAGCGTACTAAAAGAAATACAGCCATAGACAGCCTGTTTTGTTGCAGTTGATATAAGTTTATTAACTTCTAGCAAAGATATGCAGACATAACTGGTGAATGTGACATCTTAAATTGCCCAGGTAAGATTTACAATATGATATCTATCAGTTTTATGTAATTTTTAGAATTATTTGTTATTTCTGAGGAACAAATGCCCTACAGTAATAAGATGCTATTATTTTCACTCCCTAATTGACTGAAAAATCTTAAAATCAAGAAGGGGAAAAAAGAGATTCACAGATTCTGTGTATTTTTAATACAAGTCTTTAGAGAAATATGTATTTTTGAAACATTAATTTAAAATAAATCTTCTTTAATTATTTCGTATCATATAAAATAATGAATATAGCAGCAGCATCCTGAAGATGTTTCCTCTCATACTTGCAAACATACTTCAAAACCTTAAGTCAATAGAAAAAGGTTCAGAAAGGTTGCATTTCCTACATTCCCCTTAATGCAGAGTATTTTTTTTCCATTTGTCCCATTAGGAATATAAGATGTGCTTTCAGCCTCTGGGATTTAACATTTTAGTTCTGTAAATATCCATTAGCTCCATCTCTAGCCACCAGGGTGGATTTTGTCAACTCATGCTGGCTAATAGAATTATTAGGCGTTTGTGACTCAAACTTTTATCCTGCATATAGTACTAGGCCTTGTAAGTGAAAAGCAGGGACCAAATTGTGGCTGGTCAGGATTCAGGCTCAGTCACTACAGAAGACAGGAATCTCAAATCACCTCAAGGAGGTATTCTGATTTCCTTGGTGCTTTGTAACTAGGAATAATCTTACTCTCAAGTCCAATTGAGTATTAGCTTGTCTGCAAGATTTGCCTGTGGAAGAGAGTTTATGCTTTGAGCTCATAATGAATTCTGCTCAATTTCCATAGCTTGCAGGAAACAGGGACTCTTGTGGATCCAGACAGAAGTTTCTATCTGCAAATGGTAACTTCTGGTACAATATCAGAATCTGAATGCAAAGTCCCTAGATGCAACTAACAAGCATTTAGTATATCTGCTAACTGGAGTTTTCTGTGTCATAACATAATTTGATTATAAAATGTAATCTCTGCAAATAATATGTCTATTTGTAATGTTGGTAACATCTTATTCCCTTCCTTTGGATGAATGTAAAGAAGAATACGTTCATTTTAATTGTTGCAAAATTGCTGGCACGTAACTACTGTCAGAACAAAGCATGGTGTGAAGGCATTCATTTAATTTTAATAAATCATAATCTGCATATTTCTAATGTTTGGCTGGACTGAAGTCAAAGCATGTGGCTAAGTAAGGAGGAAGAAAGGACATGGTGAGCAGTAAAAATAACTGTAAGACAAGACAATGCTCTTTGCTTCAGGGGAGCTTTGACATGCACACTAACATCTTTGTATGTTCTCAGGACTTCACAGGATGCTGTTATATTTTGGACTCATAAGAATGCTACAGGCTCCAGTCTTGCTTTCTCTTGCTACTTCTCTATTTCTCTGTGTTCAGAAGGAGATAGTTTCCATCAGAGTCAGAATAGCAGTTTTACATAACATAGCCCTTTATCCCCTTCAGATGCATACAACAGGCTGCTGTCTCCTTCAGTGACACAAAGCTAATGATGGACATAGTGTTGTCTCATACATATCCTATCTTATCTCATATATACCTACATTTTAGGATATATCCTGAAAATGAAAAGCACTGGTGGTCCTTTTCAAAGCAGGACATATTGAACAAAAATATTTACCTTTTTTTTTCAGTTGTATGCTTTGTACAGAACAAATTCATTTTTTAACTAGTTAGCTTCTGCCAAATGAAACTACTAAGACTAGCAACACCAGATGTTCTGCTCGAAATTAATAAACATTGAAAGATCTAAATTTCATAGGCTATACACATACTTACTAAAAATATAGCTCTAAGGTAGAGTTATAACTTCTCTGAAATAAACATTTTCTTTTAATTTTATTTTTTTCATAACAGTGATGACATAAGTTATGAAAGTCAAACTTAAATCAACAGGCTGCAGTCATATCTTTCTAGAGAAGTCTCCAGGCAATATTCTCTACAGAGTTTTCAGCCACTCCAGGCGTAAACTGACTCAGCCATGACTTTAAACAAGGGGATGTAATGAGGCTATCACAGTTTTTCAAAAAGCAGACTTCAACTTCTGTCTGTTTCATAGCATTACACATCTAAGACAGAAAGATACTACTTCATATAATGATGACATTGAGAACAATAACCATACTTTATTTATCAGTTTGTTGCCTTTTCTAGAAGAACAACTTATAATGAACTTTCGATTTCCTTCACATAAATTTGGGCTTGCCATTGCTCCTGTTTTAGTTTGTCTTCTGCAGTTAAAGGAAACTAGGAAGGAGAAAGAAAAGAAGCCTCAAGATTTGAAAAAACAACAACAACAACAAAAAAAAACCTGAAAAAAACATCACTGAGGAATAGTAATAAATGACTTGAGAAATTAAAAAACAAAACAAAACAAAACTCACAAAAACTTGGATAAGGATCATGTGGTTGTCTTGGTAGAGAAGAGATACCTTCACTGAATGTGAAGTAACAGAGAATCCATTTCATAAATGCCTTCTGGCTTATTCCTATTGTCCTAAAGAATAAAAAACTGAGATCTGTGTCCTGGGAAGAGGAGAGAGTGGATTAGGAAAGCCAAGACACATATGGAACTGAACCTGGGGAGAGATGTGAAAAATAACAAGAGTTTTTATAGTTGCATTGGTTGGACAAGGCGGGCCAAGGAGAACTGTCTTCAGTAGACATGGAGATAGTTGAGGTACTCAACAAGTACCTTGCTTCAGTCTTCACTGGCAATCAGGCTTCCTACATCTGTCATGTCCCCAGACATTTAGACAATGGTCAGAGAAATAAAAAAAACCCTGTTAACACTACTAACTATGCATTTTCACCAGCAGTGAATATAAGCCTGCAAGCTGTGCTTGTAAAATTTGTATCAGTAGTGATGACCCCCTGTTTCACAGCTGCTACAACAGTGTTGTTGCTGAAATGCACCACCCACTGCCTCACTGTGCTCACACCCTCTGTTTGGTCTACGTAAATGTTCATCAAGCATCAGTGAATGTCAGTGACTGCTATTTTGTTTTCCGCACAGGGGAATTCAATTCCACATCTTTGCTTCATATGCACTTGAATTGAATATTGTTAGGAAGGTTCAGTCTTTACTACCATACTGTCAGTATCCTCCTTTGAAGTTGTAGACCAACATAATAAATTAAGAGATATTACTTTCAGATCTGCCTTCACATACAGAAAAAGTGAATTACCATGCAACCAAAATAACAAACCAATTGAATAGTTTTGATGGAGACAGAATAGAAAAAAAGGAATTTTGATTGTAAAGGACCCACAATGGAAACCAATTTCAATTGTCAGATTACTTTGGGGATGACCCAAAGTTAAAACATATAATTAAGAGAAGTATACAAATGCCTCTTAAACTTGGACAAGCATGGGGGGGTCAACCACCTCTCTAGGAAGCCTGTCCCTATGCTTGACCACTCTCATGGTAAATACATTATTTGTAATGCCCATTCTGAACATCCTGTGGCTCAGCTTTTTGCCATTTATGCATGTCCTATCAACAGTTCGCAGGGAGAAGAGCCCAGTACTTCCCTCTGGTCTTCTCCTCAGGGAACTACAGAAAGAAGTGAGGTGGCTTTCAGCCTTGTCTTCAGGCTTGACAACTCCAGTGTGCTCAGCCTCTTCTCATAGGACGTGCCTTCCATCCCTTCAACCAGCTTAGCTGACCTCTTGATGCATTCAAATATTTAAACTTTTTACCAATTGGCTGTGTTTTATGTACCCCAGCTGTAAATAAGGAATTAGATTGTTCATTAATATCTTAGAATTAAATTTTTGCTTTCTGCGTTAGTCCAACAGACCAGGCAAGGTGAAAAGAAATCATTTCAGATATTGGTTTTACAGCGAAACAAATAATTAAGTAGGGAAAAAATATAAATACTGTAATTTTACAAAGATACTCAGTGGACTCAGATTATTCATGTTATGACTAATATTTGATCTCTCAAAAATCTAAACTTGTTGACTCATTGAGAAAATTTATATGATTTTTTCATAGTAAGTCCTGATAGCAATCCTGAGAAGTGAAAATTGAAGCAACATACTTCTGAATAAACTCAAAAACACAGTAGAGCCAACTGGTCACAAGAAGTGATTCTCCCTTTGCAGCTAGCATCGATTCACCTTCACCTTGAATATTGTGTGCAGTTCTTGTCTCAACAACATAAAAAGCATGCTAAGATCCTTGAAAGCATCCAGAGAAAGGCAACAAGGCTGGTAAGAGGGATAAAAGGCATGTTCAGTGAGGGCACTATCATCGTCCAGTTTGAAAGGAAAGATGTTGAGAGAACTTTATTTCTCTCTTCAGCTCCCTGAGAAGGGGAAGAGCAGGGGGAGGTGCTGGGCTCTGCTCCTGGAAACTCATGCCAGGGTGCGCAGGAACAACACAAAGTCATACAACAGAAGGTTCAGAATGGACATTAGGAAAAAATTCTTTATCACATGGATGGTCAAACACTGGGACAGGATTTCTAGAGAGGTGACTGATGCCCTGTTATTTGTCAGTGCTTAAGAGACATTTGTATGAAACCCTCAATAATGTGCTTTAACATTTTGTTAGCCTGGAAGTGAATATGCAATTGGACTAGAGGATCTTTGAAGACCCCTTCCGAATGAACTGCTGTAGTGTAGTGTAGTCTAGTCTAGTCTACTTTAAACTATTTTCCCTGAGTACTTTATCAATATCATCATGAACAAAAACAAATTAAAAGTAAGATGTTTATTCATAATTTGAATTACACGTCATAAATAAAAAACTAGCAATGATGCTCTTCTGCAGTATTTATTTACATTATGACATATAGGTCATAATGTGTTTTTGTAAAAATCGCAATGGTGAGGAAAATATTATCATAAAAACACAGCTGAAAAAAATATCCAGAAATACACACAACTTTTGGCTGAATCAAAAAATGTGTACAAGAGTACATGTGACTTGTATTACCAGCATTAAATAATCTGATTTACCATATGATTCAAACAGTAAATGATTTTTCTCTACTACTAGAACGCAGTCTGCTGAGAAAGTGAAAAAAAATAATTCTTTGTAGATGTCTCAGTGTAATTAATGTTAAGTACTCTATTCCTTAAGTGTAATTAGTACAGAACGAAGCTTTATACAACTGTAAATGGTAACATAATTACGGATGCAAGATGTCTACTACTAACACAGAATTAAGTCAAATTCCTTATGCAAAAGAATAGGCACTATGGTTGATACATAATAAGAAGTAGACACACTTTTTGTCATTTCTCTGCTAAAAACTGAAAACCTAACTATGCCAGAAACTCGAACAGTATGTTTATAGCATTTTTTTTTCCTGACTAATATAACTGTGTTCTCCTTAATCATGTGATTCAAAATAAACCCCTCTGCATTTTGAGTGGCTTATGGTCCTTATACATAAATTATAAAAGATCCTTAAATTTTCTTTTATAATGAGGAAAGTAACAAGAGGACATCCATTAAAGGAGAGACTAGGTAAATACTTGGAAGATTAAATGCAGGATAGACTACACAGATAAAGTGCGCTGGGATAAAGACATAGCTGGAGATGTTACTCAGTGCCTGGGAGGGTACTAGGGTAGGTAACAAATATCCTTGCTCTGCTCTGGATACCATTGCCTGGTATCCTCAGTGCCTGAATACACATAGGTCTTCTCAATGCAGAAATATCACAACTCCTGTGAACATACTGAGGAAATGCATGTGCCACTGTGCTGTGTGTGCCTTTTTTTAGCAGCGGGTTATTGGTCAAAGTTGATCCTCGGTTTGAAACAGTATGCCCACTCCTGTAGGTCGAAGATCCTTGCCCTTGGGATGGGTAGGAAATAAAAGTCCTGTAACCACTGTTTTTTTTTACGGTCTAGTAGCTTTTAGAATTTACACAAACATATAGTGTGAATTGATTCAAGGGGTGGTGATGAAAAGGATTATAGCAAGTTCCCTATTGGGTAACTGGGAAAGCATGGTAAAACCGTGCGTTACCTTGCAGGTATATTTATTCCCAGGATTTTTGAACTGCACGCACAATGAATGTGTATGACTGATGTATGATAGGCACAGTGCATTGCAGTAAGAACAGATGAGGACCTTCGTTGCACAGATGACTGAAAAAAAGAATGATTGTTCTCAGTTGGACAGATGCAATATATTGACTCATCCTGCATTTTCGGAAATCTACCCCTGAAAACAGTAGCTTGGAGTCAGCCAATTTTTTTTTTTAATTTTAATTTTTCAAAAACATTTAATTCATGCAAGACTTCAAATGTAATAGAAATGACATTAGATTTGTAGTAATCCTTTCTTCATTCTCCCAACTCTTTGGACTCGTTTTTTTTCTGTGAGCCTTTTGAGAGGGAGAATTTCAGTGGGCAAGTATTTGAAGACTACTAATTTCAAAGCAGAACAAGTGAAGCAAAAACAGATTTACACTTGCCTGCCTGGATATCCAGACCATAAGTGTTTCTACAATCATTCAGTTAAATGGTAAAAAAAGCCTTTGCAAAAGATGTATCTGCCAAGAAACATCACTCGGCATTGAGTCAGATCTGTCAAACTCTGGATTAGATCTAGAAACTTTTTTTCTTTGAATAGCTTTACTTTTGTTTTTGTGTTTGTGTATAATCTCTTTACAGCACCCTTTTTTTTTTTTTTCTTCTTTTTTTTTTCATGTAATCCATACTGTGGATAAGGAGAGGTGAATAATGCATTAAGGTCAATAATGCAGGAATTCATCAAGTCTCTGCCCACAAGTAGTTTCTCAGTCTAAAACACAGACAGACATCCTTCAAAAATATGTGAAATGTATTTATCCTAAGTGAAATCATAGTAGGTAAAATTTAGAAGCAAAGCAAATCTTCAGAGAATAAGGTAACTGAGGAAAATGGAGGTATTAAAAAGAATCACCACAGATCTCACAGACAGTATTTTCAAAGGCTCTTGTGATCTTGTATTCTTTACATTTCCTCGAATATACCTGTTTTAATATATACTCATTTTCCCATGTCTGCTCCATTAGCTCTGCTCTGGGACAGATAACAAATGGTTACTCTAGCGTTAGAGTTCATATGAGCCTTCATATGAGCCCTAATTGTGGACACACAAGGAAGAAGTCCCTTAGCGGGTGCCTGGGACACATGTAACACTTAAGGTCATAACAGCCCCAAGCACTCCAGTGTCTTCTCACCATCAGTGTGACCATAAGCTTATATGACATCTTTAATTAAGAGTAAAGCAGAAAAGTGTTGCCGCAAATTATCTAAAATGTAGGTCCAAATTAATCATCCTTCCTATTTACAGATCTAGTGAACTAAGGCAAAACTCATAGCTAGTATGAGTCATCAGCGATTAAAGATGGTAAGTTAATACTGGGAATAATTGTTAAGTATTCACAATATAAATTACTATAAGGAAAATTGCTCTGATGTTGATGTATTTCAGCATCTTCATGAAAATTCTGGAAAGTGGGGAGATGCATGAGATACTGATGTTTGCTAATACTGCAAATACTGTAGCTGATGAAAATTCAATTCAATAAATGCAAAGTCATGCACATTGGGAAAACATGGTTCTAAATTTAAACATAAACAAATGATTATAAACTTGAAATTAGATTGCCAGATAGGAAAGTGATCTTGGAGTTGCTGTATATAATTCTCTGAAAACAGAGTAAACAGATACAGAAAAACTAATAAAGACCTGCTGAATCAGAAGGGTAAGGGTCATCCTTCAAGAATTACTAAATTCACATGGTAATGGTATCTGCTAAACAGGAGTTTCAAAATCTACTTATAGCTTTACCTTAATTGGTGCTACACCTAGTAAAGAATCATCTGAAGTCCCAGTTTGTGTTCTGGAAGCAGTTTTCAGTAGTTCTAATTACTGTCAGTTCGTTTGGGAAACTCTGTATAATAAGCAAAAGGTTTATTTCAGTTTAGCTTGATGAAGTGAGGCAATGTGAACCCTGAGGACTCAAAGAAGCTTTGGTTCCAGAAAAAAACAGTTGGATTTGAGAGATCTCCATACTGGGACATATGGTAGAGCAAAAGCTGATGGCACCTTATTTATCTCAATGCTTGGATGAGGAACATCAGCCAAGCATCTCTCTTAATGCCTGTCTTAAACACACAGTGCAGCAGGAAAAATGCATAACCACTAATAACTGACTTTAGAAAGAGAAGGGCTGTTTTATTCCTCCTTCACCAGCCCTTTGCTTTAGAGGTTGGTGCTCCTTCTATGTTACAGGCAGAACACACACAACCACTTGCATTTGGATTGCACTGCTTCTCTGATTCCTTCTTCCATGTTTATCAGACTCAGAGCAGGGATATCCTTGCTTTCAACCAACCCCTCAGCAGAAGGTTGGGTGGACTGATACGTTGCCTAGATTATTCTTTAACATTAAATTAAAACATACAGAAAATTCATACTAGGACTTCTTGAATTTCATCTCAGCTTTGTATAATGGTTGCAACTACGTTCTCCAGTCAGATGAATGATTTTACTTTCAGGCTAGGATGTAGGAGTTTAATTGTAATAGCAGTAAAGAATAATTGTTTTCTTAATTTAAATATAAGCCTGCTCTTTCAAATAGCTATTCTTAAACCTGTAAGTAACTTTAGCTTATTTTTTAAAAGCTACATTCTGATGCAAGGTACTCAACTTTCTTTCAGAATAAAGTAGTAGTGTTTGTCTCTTTTGAAAAAGCTAATATACTCAAAATGTAAACAATAACGGATACTCTGAAATTAGAATCAACTGTAATAGTAAAACAGGTTAAAAAGGGAGTAACAAAGCAAACCTCGATTTTCATGATAAAAAATCAACGGTACTTTACAGAAAGGCCACAGACATTCAGTGGCACAATGTTGCATAGCCATGCAGTTTATGTTGAAAAAAATTATTCTGCAAGTAGGGCTGCATGCAGATTTATATCAGCCTACTATTTAGAACATTGCAGAAGAGGAAACAAATGCACACAGTTTTCATTTGAAAGAACCTTAACCCAACCCTAACCCTGTATACTTTGACACTACCTAAAGCTATTGGACCTGTGTGCTTTTGTACTCTTACAAATATCATTTTGGCTGAAGGGAGATTCATTAAACAGATAGTTGGAAATTATTTCAAAACCTGGTCTTCATGGTACAGGATAACACAGAAGAGAAATCATTTCTGCATAAGCCTATTCAGCCATGTCTTGTTGAGTTAATGTATGCACAACTTGGCACAGATAAGAATGTCATCTGAAGAGTGACTGCAGATGCATTTCTTATAACCAAACTGAAATGCATATCCCAGTCACAAGTGGACATGGAGGCCAAATTGGAGGCTTTCTAGTTGTCACTTGCTGTTTGAAAGTGGGCTGTTGATTGGGCAAAAGAGGAGTTACTGTTGAGAATACAGGCAGATGGCAGTAGTCATAAATTAACAAACAGTATGTAATCTAACTGAAACGTGAATGTTGGACTCAAGGACCTATAAGCACAGACAGCTACAAGCACAGATAAGCACCTACATAAAAAAATGAACTGTCATTTATTTAGCTGTGCTTACCATAAATTTTCACAAGTCAAGCCAAAAAGCTTTAATCCAAATACCACTTGGAGTACAAATGACTAGGAGTGCCCTTCAGGATTCAATACTGGGAACAAGTCCTTTTAACATCTTAATCCATTACATCAGCAGTGGAACTGAGTGCACCCTCAGCTTACAGGAAGATATGGGGTGCAGTTGGCATTCTTGAGGGACAGGGTACTATCCAGAGGGACACAGATAAATTTGAGCAGTGTGCCCTGGTGAACATGACGAGTGATGAGTTTCAACAAAGTCAAGTGCAAGGTCTTGCATCTGGGTCGTCACAACCCCCACTATCAGTACAAGCTGGAGAATGTAAGGATGAAGCACAGCCCTGCTGAAAAGCAGCTGGGGGTACTGGTGGATGGCAAGCATGACCAGCAGGGTGAGGGAGGTGAGAGCTGGTGAGACCTCACCTGCATTACTGCATCTAGATGTGGATTCTTCAGTACAGGAGAGACATGGACCTGTTGGAGCACATCCAGAGGAGGATCACAACAATGTTTCTAGGGATGGAACACCTCGCTTACAAGGATAGGCTGAAAAAGCTGAGGCTGTTCAACCTGGAGTAGAAAAGGCTCTGGGGAGACCTGAGAGCATCCTTTCAGGGTAAATTGGTCTATATAGGAAGGAAGGGGACAAACTCTTTAGCAGAATCAGTTATGACTGGATATGGGGAAGAGGTTTCAAACTAAAAGAGGGGAGATTTAGATTGGATAAAAGGAAGAAGTTTTTTATGATAAGAATAGTGAGGCACTGGAACAGGTTGCTCAGAGATGTGGTGGAATCCCTGTCTCTGGAGACAGGGTGGAGGGGGCTCTGAGCACTCTGGTCTAGCTGTAGGTATCCCTGTTCATTGCTGGGGAGTGGGATTAGATGGCTTTTAAGGGTCTCTTCCAACTCAAAAGATTATATGATTCTACAAATAAGATTGAAGAGGCTGTCCATTCCAAATACTAATAAGTAGAAATCTTATACTTTTCCCTTGGGTAGAAGAGAAAACATGCGTAAAAACTGTTGATAGCCTGTGACATCTTGACCCTATCAAAGCCAAGTATTGCATACAGCAATTATACCGCAGTCAGAACAGTAAGGTGTATTGAAGCATGTGTGCAAACTGCAGGGCATTGAATGCTGAAGGTTTCTTCTCACTGTGGCTCACAAAGTTCTAATGTCACGCTCATCCTAACAGCAGTATTTTTTAATCCTAGTAGCAGTATTTCACCCTAACAGCCCAATTTTGCAATAGTTTCTGCCACAATGGTTTTAAATTTTATTGCCAGAATCTGTAGAGAAAACAGAAGAGACAAAATTGTACTTTTAGTGTTGTAACATCCTCTATTGTTTAAGTGTTAGATGTTCAGAAACTACTATTTCAGTAGCATATTCTGTTGAAGGTTATGAATTATGGCTAAAGCAAGCATCCCCTTGAAGGAAAAGAGATATATAATTTTGGGAGAGATCCAGCAGCTGGTAATAATATAGCAAGTTTTTCTGTGCTTTACTTTTGGGTAAAGAAAATATATATGCCTTCCAGATACCAGCTGGGTTTTGTAAATCTATGTGCAATATTTTCCAAGCACTTGTACTAATATAGTTATAATGCTTTTGTGACATGTTTGAACTTAGTACTTGCCTTTCTGTTTTTTACTGCTGCTTCATTCCATGAGAGCAGGTCTTCTATTTGCAGTAAATTGCTGTACGATCAAAATTTTCCAAAGAAAACTTCTCCTGTGAAGAGAAAACATGATTACTGGGAGATGCGCTGACTCTACACAGTACCTGGTCTTTCAGCAAATTCTCAGTGCCTTGCTGTTCTAGACTGCTTTCCATGGATCAGTTCTGGCAAATCAAATATCACTGACATCACTATGAATTGCTCATCAAAACTAACAGATATGGAAATTTTGCATTCCAGTTTAGATGCTGCACCTCTCCCCAAAAGAACCTCATATCAAGATCTAGATAGATATCATATTGATGTTGTCTACCTAGACTCTGGCAAAGCCTTTGACTCCATCTCCCACAGTATTCTCCCAGAGAAAATGGCAGCCTGTGACTTGGACAGGTACAATTATTGCTGGGTAAAGAACTGTCTGGAGGACTAGGCCCAGAGAGTAGTGAAAAAAGTTAAAACCAGCTGGTGGCTGGTCACAAGTAGTGTTCCCCATGGGTTGGTATAGAGGCTGGTCTTATTTAATATCTACCTGGGGGTAGGAAGGCCCTTCAGAGGGTTGTGGAAAGGTCAGATTGCTGGGCTGAGGCCAGTTGGATAAAGTTCAACCAGACCAATTGCTGAGCCCTGCACTTCAGCTGCAACAAACCCAGGCAACATTACAGGCTTGGGGTAAAGTGGCTGGAAGATTGTGTGGAAGAAGTCTACAGGAGGGTGCTGATCAACACTCAGCTGAACATGATCCAGAAGAGTGCCCAGGTAGACAAAAAGGTCAGTGACATCCTGGCTTGTATCAAAATAGTGCTGCCAGCAGGAGCAGGGATTGCCCCCCTGTAATGAGCTCTGATGAGGTGGCCCCTTGAGTACTGTGTTCAGTTTTGGGCCCCTCACAGCAAAAAAGAAGAGACCTTTGAGCATGTCCAGAGAAGGGCAACAAAACTGGTGAGGGTTCTGGAGCACAAGTCTTATGGAGAGCAGATGAGAGAACTGGGATTGTTGTTTGGAGAGAATGGAGCTCAAGGGAGACCTTACCACTCGCTAGAACTACCTGAAGGGAGATTGTGGCAGATTCGGGATTGGCCTCTTCTTCCAGGTAACAGCTTTAGGACAAGAAGAAACGGTCTCAAGTTGCACCAGTGGATTTTCAGGTTGGATATTAGGAAAAATTTCTTCTCCAAAAGAGTGGTTAGGTGCTGGAATGGGTTGCCCTGAGAGGTGGTGGAGTCACTGTCCTTGGAGAGGTTCAAGAAATGCTTAGATATTGTACTAAGAGCTCTGACTTGTCTCTAAACTTCAGTGCCTTGCTCAAATAACTTTTGTTCTAGCAGGTATTACTGTATCACTTCTGTAGCAAAGGCAGTGCAAAACTGTATTTGCTTGAAGGAAGAGATCATTTATTTCTTCAATTATCTGCAAAGACTGTGGATCAGGTTGTCAATTACATCACACCTGGTCAGTGATCACTGAAGATTCCCTGCCCATATCTGATATGCCATTTTAGGTTGTCTGCATAGTCATTTTTGTGGGAATTTTGCCTAAACCATAGAATCATAGAATGGTCTGGATTGAAAAGGACCACAATAATCATCTAGTTTCAACTCCCCTGCTATGTGCAGGGTCGTCAACCACCAGACCAGGCTGCCCAGAGCCACATTCAGCCTGGCCTTGAATGCCTCCAGGGATGGGGCATCCATTAGGGGGGCAACCTGTTCCAGTATGTCACCACCCTCTGGTTAATGTAAACGTGTGCTGGGGGCTGAATGGTAACATAGAGTGCATAAGCTTCTACATCATTCATCCTATACTGATGGATAACTACACTCTACTTGAGGGCTGGAGATAGTAACTTGACTTGATTTTTTTTTTCTTTCTTTCCAGAAACATGAGTACAAGAATAAGATTTTTAAAGGATTTATTTTTTTCTGAAATACTTTTTCTTCAGTTAAATCTTTGATAATTTAGTAGGGAAATATTGTTGACAGGTGGCTGCTTGGACTGGATGATCCTGGACTTCTTTTCCAACCATGGTGATTTTGCAATTCTTCTCCGATTCTCATCAGGATAGGCACAATGACTGAGTATGGCTTTTAAGAATTGAACTGGTTTACAACTCATTTTTTCCTTATGTTACTCTAATAGCAATGTGGTTATATCTGACTCCAGCACCTATATCTGTTTATCTCAGATTTTAAAAACACGAAGATCAAAGATGAAAGATGAAAGATCATTCACACCGTATTATATGACTTTCAGTGCACTAATATTCCAGTTATATGAGATCTCCAAATGCAGTCACTTTTTAAGGAAAAAACAAAACAAACAAACAAACAAATAAACAAACAGAACGCACACAACTATTTCCTCTCATTTGAAATCTCTAAAACTTTTAAAATCACTACTCACACTTTAAATTGCATAATTACACATTTTCCATGCACAAAAATTATCTTGTGGATTTTGTTGTGCAAAAACATTTTGCTATTTCTCTGAAGAAATAACACACGAACTTTATATTCTAAATATAAAAACACTTGAAATACTCTTTAACTGCAGAAATAAACTTCTTTCTTTATGGACCTGACAATAAATACACTGTCAAATGATGTGGGAATAAATGAGACTTTAAGAACACTAAATTGAAGAAATAGGGTACAGCTACTTTAAATGAAGCATGAATATTTTATATGTGTTTTGCTCTTGCTGTCAGACAAGAATAAAACTCACTGAGGCTGGTTTTGTATAGGAGCTCTGTTTTATTTGATGACAGTTTTTGCTCAAGAATCATAAAAAAATTGATAGTCAAAAAAATCTTGATGTTCCGCATACAGGCTTTTGATGCACAATAATAACAGTAAAATCATCGCCAGAAAATGGAGAGAGGTGATGCTTCCCCTCAGCTCAGCATCCACACCAGCAGAGCAGGATCTGGTGCTGGGCTGCCCAGCACAAGAAGGACATGAGGTTACTGAAGTGAGTCCTGCTGTGAATCACAGAATCACAGAATCACAGAATTATCAAGGTTGGAAAAGACCTAAAAGATCATCCAGTCCAACCATCACCAATACTCCCCAGCTAAATCCTATCCCTCAACACAACATCCAAACGTCTCTTGAACACATCCATGTTCGGTGACTCCACCATCTCCTTGGGCAGTGCATTCCAATGCCTGACCACCCTTTCCGAGAAGTAATATTTCCTAATGTCCAGCCTGAATCTCCCTTGGCACAGTTTGAAACCATTGCCTCTAGTTCTATCACTGTCTACACGAGAGAAGAGGCCGACCCCTAGCTCACCACAACCTCCCATCAGGAAGTTATAGAGAGCTATAAGGTCTCCCCTGAGCCTCCTCTTCTCCAGGCTGAACAATCCCAGCTCCTTCAGCCGTTCCTCATAAGGCCTGTGCTCCAGGCCCC
The DNA here is from genome assembly GCA_035772895.1 of Perdix hodgsoniae. NCBI lineage: Eukaryota > Metazoa > Chordata > Aves > Galliformes > Phasianidae > Perdix > Perdix hodgsoniae. The sequence continues at coordinate 3,976,243 of JAPSGF010000038.1, read as the reverse complement.
TCACCAGCTTCGTAGTCCTCCTCTGAACATGTTCCAGGGCCTCAATGTCTTTGTGAAGATGGCTTAGGGATTGCAGTATTTGTCATACAAGAGAAGGTTGAGACTGGGACTTCTGGGCCTGAAGGAGGCTCAAGGGAATCTCATCCATGTGTGTAAATACCTGACAGAAGGTGTAAAGGAGATGAAGCCAGCCTTTTTTTTGTTATGCCCAGGGGAAGGATAAGAGGCAATGTGCAAAAACTGAAACTCCATTTAACTTCATTTAAGCATTAAGGAAAAAGGTTTTTTACTCTGAGGTCAGTCAAACACAGTCGTAACAGGTCTACAGAGATGTTGTGGAATCTCCATCCTTGGAGATACTCAAAGCCTGACTGCACAATCTCTTGATCAATCTTTTGTAGCTGATCTTGCTTTGAGCAGGAGTGTTGGATGAGATAGCCTCCAGAAGTCTCTGCCAGATCCATCAATTCTGCAGAAATATATGCAACTCAGAAAGGACTTGTATCTAACTTAATATAAGTAAGATATTACTCCCCGAATGAGTAAACTTTCACCGTTATATTTCATTCTGAAAAATGAGCAAGATATCAAACCTGTACAGAAAAAAATGTTCAGATTCTGGATTACATCTGGATTACAGTAGTACAGGTTACTTCACAGGCTACATATTCTCAGGAACTAGTCGCAGATATATATTAAATAAATAAATAAATAAAATATATAAAATATATTAAAAAATATATAAAATATATTAAATATATATATAAATATATAAAAATATATTATATATATATATATATATAAATAATTCAAGATTTGTGTGTTTGTATAAGATATAGGCATTTTTTTGTGAATCACAGTAAGATGGGAGGAGGTGGGAAGAACAGAAAGCTGAGAAAAGAAAGCCAACTCCCCCCAAAAATCCAAGACACCTAAAATTATGAAATTACTCCAGCTGTTCCCTCCTTTCCCCCTAACCCCATAAAATGCGCATTTCAGTAAAATTTTCAATTTATTTATGAATCTTCTAGATGTAACATGTCTAGAGTTTTGCCTGGTGGGGAAAAAGAAAGCAACGTATTTTCCAGGGATATGCTTGCTCCAACTCCTTGGTCACAAATCTACCATACAGTGCTGTAATGCTAAAAATAACTTTCAGTTACAAAAGCTTTCTAATGTTTCCTGGAAGAATATCTTTCAACATTTTGTTTTTACAGCTATAAAGAGCTCTCTACTGTGAGCATTCACAGAGGATACTCTTAAGTTTCCCCACCATATTCAAAGCCAGCAGTGTCAAATAAAATCCTGTCATCTTACGGTTCACCAAGATGGCAGGAGGGTGTTGAAGGCATTGACTCCCACTGAAACACTGTAATCATAGGTGTTCATGGGATGCTGCTGAACTGTGAACTCATTTGAACTAGTTGAATTCATCCACTAAAATCTGCTTTGTAATTGTTAGCATGCTAAAAAAAGCTACACCTGGCTTTAGTTGCAAAAAGCACCAGCAGTGCTTTCCTCCCACTTGCAAGCAACACACTTGGGCCCTGTAACTTCCTATGTCTCTGTGTTCACCCAGATCAAAGCCAGTTCCCTCACATTACCTCAGATTGGAACAGTTTTTGCTCTGAATCACTCTGAATCACTCTGAATCAGGCAGAGTTGAGGTCCTGTAACTTTATAATAGTGCAATCAGCAAACTGATGCCAACCTATGAAAAGTTTCCCATTTTTCCTGTGATTAATTAAAGAAGAGTCAGTTTGAGACCTGGTATATTTAGCAAATGTGATTTAGCTGAGCTGAGCTGATTGTCCTGATTGTCTTTTTAGTGCCACACGTCCACTTTCATTCCCAAGCTCCATGCACACAATGTTCAGCATTGTGATTGCTGATGTTTCCAAGACTTGTTCTGAGCCTAAGCTCTGGCACTGTGCAAGTGCCATTAGTGGCATGAACCATAGCCATCTGCTGGTGTATGTGTGGTTCCTAGTGCTGCTCAGAAACTCATTGGAACCGATGGATATCCCAGTGGATGACATAAAAGTAGTGAAAGGTGAATAGTTTCACAGACATGCAGATTTCTGTAGTCCAGTTCCCTTTTCCAGGATGAGTTTGTCTCTGAGGTGCTCAGAGATTTGAGAGTGACCATTACCATGCCACAGGAGCAGCGAATAAAGAGGTAAAGCCATAATAATATATATGCACTGCTCCATGGAAACTGACAGCAGGTTTCCAAGGCAGCCAAATCAAAAAAAGAAGAGTGAAGTGCAGAGAGCATCAACTAACAGCTTGATGTGCTAAGGGGTAAATTTTCAAAAGTACTTAAGCCCCATAGGAAGTCAATGGCAGCTGTGCTCTTAAATCACTGAGGTCTTTTTGAAAAGCCCAGTCAGTAGCGCCATTGCTTGATGCGTGTGACTGATTATTCATTGTTGTAGACAGCAGTCCTGCAGCTGCACTTTCATTCTGCACTGTGCTCCACCCCAGGGCTTCTCCCTTCTATTCACTCTCCTGCAGGCACCGTCTTTCAGGGCACTGTTATTCCTCCTCTTTTTCCTCTCCGCAGACTTCATGCAGCTGTATCTCCACGCGACAGCCAAACATTTCTATGGTCTTTGTAATAACCAGGGATGTGACTCCAAGGGAACAACTATCTGCTCCTTTGGGCTGGCAGGGAACAAAAAAGATTGTTCATTCTTCTACCTCAAAGAAATGCAGACAGTTCAGCACAGGGACCTGAGTTGGCAAGAGGACAAAGAGACATGGTCCCTAATAATAGCTTTGAGGAAATGAAGGATTTGTTTTTAAAAGAGATTAACTGGTTCATCTTGAGCTTTCCCCATTTCCCTTTCCATTACAAGAAATCAAGACATTTCAATAATTTTTTCCTCAGTGCAACAGGGCCTATGTCATCTCGGAAGCTGTGAGCATCTTACAGGCTCTAGTATTTCTTACAAAATAAATTGAAAGTGTTAAAACAATTTGTTCTCCTTCTTGGAGAACAGAACAATACCAAACAAGTAAAAATGTAAGTTTAATATGCATTTAAATTTGGGAAGTGTTTTTTTTTCGAATTAAAAAATATGCACAAGGTGAGATCAGCAAGCATATAAACCTTTATAACCAGCAAACAATCCCCTAATTATGTTAGATTTTTTTCATATATCTGGAAGCTTATAACCTGTTCTGTAGCAGAAGCCACTAGCTGCTCTTCAAGACTTTGGCAATAAAATGAAAGCAATAAAGCCATGCCAATGTATAATCCATTTATGATGCCTTTTTTACCTTTTTCTATGTTGGAAAACTTCTGGACAATGAACGATCCACAGAGATCAAAATGTAATAACTATTTTATGGCAGCTGCCAAAATATTGCAAAACCAATATATTAACTTGAAGAATTTTGGGCCTGGATAGACAAGTTTCCCTTCCCACAATGAACAGAACTGGAGCCTAGTTTCCCATGAATTTGCCACTGTAAATGTAGCCTCAAGAAACCTGAATATAATCATTTTAAAACTCTCAGCATCTATTAAAGAAACAAACATGTCAACTACTCCTTTGATTTAGATATAACTGAGGTTTAAATACAGTGATTTATGTAGCTAATTTATAGTCAACTCTTCTACCTCTGAAAAGGGGAAATATTTTTCTTTATTGAGAGACATAAATCTGTATTGGCCTTCTGTGATTCAGGTGAAAATTGATCTGTCTCTTCACAAAGTTCAAAAGAAACCTTCTTCAGGACACCGACCCCATGTGGTTCCCAAAAGATAAGCATTAGCCAAAGAGACATTGTATAAATAGTCTTTCTTTTCTTACGCACTAAGTCTTAAGCATTTAATCAGGAGAAATGCAGGAAGGTTTGACTGGAGCACTGAAAACAGCTATCAGTGAGTGATGGTGACTTCTCTTGTTGCTTTTAACAGTGTGATATTTCATCTCAGTCTCATTTCTCAGTGAGAGAATTCAATTCATTTTCAGAATGATACTTTCTGAAATGTTTTTGGAACTGTGCTGCACACATTTATTCAACAGCTTTTGAGAGGTGCTGAGGTAATTTTTTAAGATTAAAAAAAAAAATTAACAGAAAATACTTGGATATATTATTACTATTGCAATGGTTACTACTATTGCTTTTATTGAGACAACAGCTAAGAACCTGCAGCTAAACCTTAGATCTCAAAATAGAGATATTTATGGCAGTGATATATACATATATATATCACACTTCTAGGTGAAGATTACAGCTGCAGTCTGTGGCCTTGATCTGATTTGACCAGCAGATTCATGGACTACTGTGCCAAGCTGAGCCTACTTTAAAATCCCCAGGACTAGACAAGAGCAATGAAGAGAATATTGCTTGTGTCATAAACTTAGATTGAGCTTTCGGGCTTCATACGGCTACAGATCTTCTGGGGAGAGGCATGAGGGAAAGCACGTTCTCTGAGACAAAATGATCTTTGTAGGACATGCCAACAGTTACTCAACTCAGATAGTGAGCATTATAATCCATAGGGCTGGAGACCACTAGAGTTATCTTGTCCCAGGTTATGGATATGCAACTTTGCACTCTAATACCTGGCTGAACGCAATGAGACTCCAGGTTCTCCAGCACCTAAGGATGTTAAATGTTACCAGAGTTGGGAAAAGCATCCAGTCAGCACTGAATGGAAAAAATGACCCTGGGGTCACAAGGATGATTTTCCCTAGAGACACTAAGTGTGAGCAGTTTGATTGACAGACAGGCACCAAATCAGCAGAACAGTCACCACCTAGAAAGGCCAGGCTATGTGTCAGTGTCATGGGAGGCCAGTCAAGAGAAGCAAAGGCAATTAAGGGCCATGAGGGAGACAGACAAAGGAGTTCAATAAAATATGGCCTCATTTATCATGACCAAGCTTCTCTGAAAAAGACTTCAATTTTGTACAAATGTGTTTCTTTTGTCATTTGACTAATCACATTCTGAATGTTTTATCATCTGGATAATCCCAAGTTTGGCTTTTTCTGAAGGTCATATGCCCTATTTAGACACTCTACCCTTGAAGTCTGATAAACTCCAGTGATTAAGTAGAACTCATTTATAAACCTACTTGTTCTTTACATTTATAACCCTCAGCAAGCTTTTATTTCCTTTTTTACATTTTCAGTTCCTTGCCCATCTTCAGATATTATCTTTGAGTTGTGATGAATTTGTCTGGCAAAGAAAATGGTTTTGTCTAAATTTTTAATACTTTTATTTTAACCTTTTTCTTCAGGCGCAGATAAAGCACTTAGAGTAATCTCTACTGTCATACATTATCATATTTTCAGAGAAGTAGCTTTGAGAATTCAAGTTAGTCATGGTATTTGAAGTCACTCCAGCACTTCTATCATGTATTTCTCTCTTTGTAGTGTCTATAGCAGAACGTTGTGAGTTGTGACAAACGTTTTAGGTTGCATTTCCTTTTAAATTTTTGAGTAGGAGATGAGGAAATTAAGCACACTGTAAAAGCAGAGTGAACCGGGTTTGCAGAAGCATCATATAAAAAACCAAAACTTTGGAAATAAAAGCCTACTAGCCATTATAAAGCTTCCCATTATAAAAGTCAGGAAATTTTGTTGACGTACTGTTCCTTATTCCTTTCAGCTCCCTGACACTGTAGGATCCTATTCTATATAATTTATGTGTTTTTTTTTTAATTTTTTTTCTACCTAGTTTTAAAATACATGAGTATGGATCTTTTTATAGTTTCTTCAGAACATCATTTCTTTTTCTTCTAAAACTATTTAACTGCTTTACATCTGACTTTTTTTGTAGATACTCATTATGACACTATTGTTTTAGTGCTTCTAGGACAACTGAGAATCACGCTTCCTGTTCTTCAGGAAATTCCATCAGCAGTTATATGGTCATCACTCTTTTCACCCTATCTTGTGATCAAATAAATATCTCCCTGTAGAGACAAACAATCCAAAACCAAAAACTTACATTAAAAGGTCTGTGATTTGCTTAACATTCACTTCCATGAACATCTCTACCTCTTTGGAAACATTCAAAACAGAATTAATACATCCAAAGAGATGTATGCACCCACAAAAAAGCAAAAAGATTCAGATAATCAGTAAAATTTACACTGATCATGGTGGCAAATAACAAACCACATCTGGGGCATACATTGAGTAAAGGAGGCAAAACTTGTTCACCTGGTGTATTTCAGCAACACTGAATGTGCTGTATTAGGAGTACCTGGAAGCAAAACTCTATTCCTGTGACACAGAAGGTCTGTTTCTTCTCACAGAAGGTCCTTGCTCCTGCATGCCCACCTGATCCAGCCCCTCTTATTCTGTGGAACTGGCTGGACGTTCTCCACCACTAGCACACCTGTAAGCAGGGTCTTTTAAATAGTTCATTAACAGCCGAGTGGATCTCAGCTCTGTAAATATATAATTCATTTGGAAAACAGTCAAACTTCTAACTTAGAGTTTGAGCTTCTGTTCACACAGGATAGGATATCAATTTCATTATATAATTGATGCATTCCAAACTTGATAAGAGGCTTGCTGGCAAAATAAGCTCTAAAAAATAAAAAATAGGAAGATTTTTTTCCATTTTTTCCTTCTGAAGAAGCAGTATACAGTTAATCTGTCTTGAAAATTTTTATGGACAACAAATTTTGTAATTTCAGAAGCATGTAATATTTCAGTAGAAAAAGCAACAAAACATACCACAAAAATGAGTGCTTGAGCACTATTGTGCCTATGTACTCGTGGAATTATCCTAATGTTGTATACACTGTAAAAAAATCTTTCAGTTGTTTAATTTAAAATGGGATTACTTAAGTCATCAGGGGAATTATTAATTTGGGAAATACTTAAATACTTCACCAGTGACTAAAGAATAGTATTTTTCCCCACCTGTTGCAAGGACAGCTAGCTTGAAGTGTTCTATTTATTTCCCTATAAATAACTTTGAGCTGTGGAAGAAATGCACTGTGTGTAACACAACTTAACTTATAAAATAATTACATAGTATTGACCAGGCTGTGCTGAGAAGCAGTGTTATAGTGTTATACTCACTCACTTAATATTTTGCTGAAATTCCAGTCTTGACTTTATGTATTGTTTCTCTACAATCAAATATAGTTACGAGATTCTTTTGTTTGCTGCGTTAGTTATCTCTTCTTTTAATATCTTCTCTGTTTATTTGATTTTTTCTCTTCTCACCATTAGTCATCTAGTACTTCTCCTTGTCTTGTGCAGATCAATCCTTACCTTTCCATCATCTCTTTTTCACTTACTTTTTTTTTCTCTCCCTGTTTTTAAGAAGGAAGAAAATATTATTCATAAGTATTAAGAATTTCTGAAAAGCATAACTAACATTTGAAACTACAAACCATATAAGATTATTTTGCTCCTTTTGCTCCATGCCCATTTCCATTTCCATTCCTGCCCTATATTGCTCTGGACACAGATCAAATTCAGGATATTTTTCTTTTGAGTCTCATGGGGGAATTTGTTCTGAATTTTTATGGACTGACTCAGCATATAGCTCAGCAAAATAAGGATGAAAACTTGTGGCGCTGAGTTCATGCAGAGAGATAATTAAGTTAAAAAGAGACTGCAAACTGTTGTTCTAGCATCTTAGAGCTTTTTTTATAGTAATTTTTTGCTAAAAACAACCTGTGGTGGCTTATTGTGCCATTTGTTTGCCAGCAGAAATCAACTCAAGGCATATTCTAGTACAGTTTAGTTCACTCACCTATTTCAAAACTGCACTAGTACCACTTACGAAACATTGAGTTACTCACTGCCTCTCCCATCACAGCCAGAGGATATAAATACAGAGCACAGATTAAATAGGAAAGAATATAAATTTCATAGATCCAAGAATAACTATACAGAGCACCATGCAAATGGAGAGAGTGATCTGCTGTTCATGTGTATGCCTAAAAAGAATGTGCTTTTCCAATCAGACATTTTCATATAGAGTGTTGTCAAAATAAAATAGTTTTTTTTCTAAACTTATTTTTATCTTTTGATTCCTTCCCACTGGGTTTCAGCTGCATCATTGTTGTAAGTGCCATGTACTGCAGTAATGAGTATTGTTATTAGTCTTGAAAAGCCAAACTTGGGGTCACTGCCTGTCACCTGCATTGCTTCTGTCAATACCCACTCTGCCTCAAACTTGCATTTCTCCAATCTTGTCAGTTCCACACAGTAGAGGCCTACTTTGGTGTTACACCTTTTAATGCAATCAGCTTAAATTTTGCATCTCCATCAAATGGCTTGCCTCATTATAAGTTAATTGAATCTCATTTCCATAAATGCATGATTTAAGAGTTACAGCAAATCTTAAACCCCAGCAGACACAGGATTGATTAGAAAACACAGAATAAACAAAAAAAGCGTTTTTTTTTTTTTTTTTTTAAGCTTTTTTGTGTGTTAAATGACCACAAGGAATGACTTGGTCTTAAAGGAACCTTCCCTGTGGATGTTAGTTCTCAATTGCCTGTGAATTATCTCATCTTTTATTTAATCTCACTTGTTATAAAAACTCTTATGCACCTCTTTCCTCACCTGCAGAGCATCTAGAAATTACTTTAACATGATGCTATATGAAGAATGGCAAAGAGCAGACATGTTTCTCCTAGATGGTACTTCTGTTCTCTCCCTAGACACCTCATGCTAGCATCACGCCCAGAGGAAAGGCTTAGATGAAAACTCATCTGTCTAGTGGCAAATGGCTTTTCACGATGTCAAAGACTTTGCTGTTGATTAGCAATTTTTAGAAAATTGCCTTTCACTCTACCCCAAGTTATAACTGTAAAAACAGGGGTTGAGTTTTATTATATTTCTGTGGCTTTGTTAGCAAAGTGCAGATTGCCATTTGCTTTTGCTTTGACAGTTTTGAAAACAGAAAGTTCTTTTGCATAATTTACTCAAACAAAGGAATGAGCTGCATTTTTCTACTGTGGTTTCAAACATTCAGAATGACAGTCCTCACCACTGGCAACAATTATCTGTATCTTCCACAGAATGGAAAGATGACAGACTATACACTTTCTTGATAGAGAAATATGTCCAAGACCTTTTTGGATTAAAGCCATACTGCCCAGAACTAAATGTATTTGTGTTCTAGTTTTCACACCTCCTTCTCCTCTTCCTTCTCATCCTCTGTCTTCCTCTTGTGAACACCTGGATATAGAAGAATTCTCTGAATTAACCTTGTATAGGTAAATCCTATACAAGTTCTGAGTTTTAGGAGAGATTTGAAAACAAGACAAACTTTTAAAGTCTTTATTATATGCTCAGCTTTAGACTATACACCATGGGGACCCATTTAATTTTGTGCTCTTGTATTTTCCACAGTATCTCAATAGCATGATGCACCAGGTGCGAAAATTAAATCAATAAAATATACGGTGAGCTACCGAAAGCCATTTCAAACTGATAAATATTTACAACCATCTACTTGAAAATGAAATAAGAGAAGTTATATTGTTTTGAACTTTAATTTCTAGTCTGGTTAAGAAGTTTTCCTGTAAGTATTCTTCCTGTCAAAATAAGTGATGTGCTATATTGAAAAAAACACCAGAATGAATGATGGCATGAAATCACTTGAAAAAATGAGTATCTGGGGAAGAATAATACTAACAACGAAAAAAAAAATTGGCTGGACAATTCTAACATATTTCAGTGGTGATAATGAAAATGAAAAGGGTTTCTTCTCACACCAGGAACTTCACGCAAATTGCTGTTCCATGTCAATGAAATTCCTCACAGGGAGTGTTGCAGGACCCCACGATTAAGTAGCTACTCCTTCTGAGGCAGCACATCTACTCAAATTAGCAGAAATGAAGAGTGAGGAATGTAATTTAGTATTCCTGGCATTTATATGTGAAGTTGAAAAAAAAAAGACACTCAGACACTTTTCATCTTGTTCAGAGTAAAGGGTAGATGCTGGTAAATTGAAGTATTCCATTTCTTCTCTGGGAAATGAAGCCCAGTTTGGAATGAAACACAATGGTCAATTTGCCTACTGTTTTTTATTTATTATAAACTCTCTGTAAGTGTCATCATGTTGGGACACAAAAAATTAAAAACCTCATTTCCCTGGTATGACCACACTCCATCTTACACAGGAATTCAAGTGCCATCTGTTAGCTTCTGCTGCCATAGAACAGGATAAATTCAGGTACAAGAGGATTAGAAAGAAAGCAGAAACTAGAGTATCTCCTATCTCTGTGAATACACAACCTGAAAGAGTCTCTCTCTTTCTATTTGAAAGAGAGTGAGTTTCAAATGCTGTAGCCCATGTACAGAAATTCAGCAAGTTTGCTTGTCCTTGGCTGTTTTCCAAGACATCTTAGTTTTTTCAATGAATTTAACATTTAAAATGAATAAACTATATGCAGATGGATTTTTAATATATTTTTTTAAAATTTAAATTTATGGAAAAAACAAGTTTATCATGGAATAATATTCTTTTCTTTTTCCTTATAACTTTTAGAAGCTGTTTTAAATTCACACATTCACACTTCTATGAAGCTACTAATAAAAATATACAGTGGAAGTGATTTTTTCCATGGTTGTTACTGTGATTTATTTTAAAACGGAAGCAACATGATATGTTTATATCTTAAAGCAGATCAATTCTGACCTTACATGGCTTTAGAATAACCATTTATGTGTGTCATATACTGTCTTCAGTATTAGTGCTTTCTGGATAATGGGTAAAAGGGACAGTGTACTTACATCTTTTTTTCAAGGTTCTGGAAACCCTGGTGACTGGTGGCCAGATAAATTCTGTGTTGGAACAATTAGGCTAAACAAATTAGGAACTTTTATTGATGAAATTTTAATAAAGTGAACAAAACGGAGCCAGATATTGTGGACATGTTAACATTAATTCTGCATCACCGCTATTAGAAAAATATGCATCCATCAAAACACAATTCTTGATTCAACTTTTGATAAATCCTCAAGCATGTTGTGCCAATTTTAGGCTGCAAAACAAACACTCCTTCTCTTACTAGCACTGCAGTCAAAGTTATTGCTAATATAACTGTGTAACCATGTGTACATAATAGCTTGACACTGTAGTAGTTGTAGGATGGTGCTACTCAAATTCTGCAGTTGCGTACTACTTTGGTTTAGTATAAACTAATGATGTCCAAAGTGAAATTATTTAATGTATCAACTTTTCCTTCTCATCCCAGGGTTATCAAAGGATAAAGTGCATGCCTCAATCATCAAAAAACATTTTCTACAATTGTGAACTCAGCTAGAACAAACAGCACAAGAGGGCCATATTCTTAGTTCATAGCATGTCCAGGATTCAGAATATGCAGATTCTCCATCATGAATGTGTATTAGAAATGTATGTTTTTAAGTCAAGGAAAACCTCTGAAAGCTCTGTGTGAAGAAATGATAAAAGCTGTGCGTATCTGATTGCTCAGGGGCAGTTTCAGATTTCATTGCAAGCTTAATCGTTAAAAATGTCCTTTCTATTCTAGTAAATTAATCTGAACGAGCCCCAGAGTATTTAGATATAGGGTCACAAAGTGTTGATTGTTGGCAACTAGTTTCTAAGTTCCATGCAACTCTTCTGAATCACAATTTGCTTTATGCTTGTTCAGACTTGAGGTTCTGAGTATTCACTTAAAAGGCACCAAGATCTGTTTTTTTTTCTTTTGTACATGAGTAGAAGCTGAAGCGAAGCAAAAGCTATGCTTGTTTGGCTTCTTGGTGATTAACAGTCATTATAGACAGGAGAAGCGAGAACATCTTTTTCTTGGAAAATTTTAATACTAGTGTTGGAAATTCAGAGACTGGAGTGAAGAAAGACTGAATTTAAAGGTACCTCCTGTCCACATAGTGGAGGAAAAAAATCTCCAACATTCAATGTCACAGACTAAAAACTAAAGAAGGGCTGAAATGTGTACTGAATTACTGAGACAGGAGATAAGTTACTGTGCCATTAGAATTTGCCCCATTTTTTAATGTTTTACCTTGTTAAGCATAAATTCTGTTCTCCAAATTCTAATTTTGGAGCAAACTGTTCCTGAGTACAGGAGATGACAAAAACGTCCTAAGTTTGCCATCTCTGAAAGTCTCTAATGAAAGAAAATCGGATGGATTTTCCATTTGACACCCGGTGATTTTCCACATTTTGTGTAATAATGCTTATCCATTTCAGCTAAAAATTCCAGTTTGCTTAGCACAAGAGATTGTTTTTTATTATCCTTTACTACTCATTCAAGAAGACTTGTGTCCCATCTACCACTGGAGGATTAGTCTGTATTACTAGCTGCTGTATTGGATAGGATTAATTCAGCTCTCTTCCTCCTAAAAACTGCATGCCTAATCACTTCGCACAGCATCTTTCCTCACAGGTTGTCTTGGTTATGGTTTGGTGTATGGTAAGTTGATCAGAACGTATATTTTTCATATGCTGTCCATGAGCCAGCAATGGGGCTATTCCATTTTTCATCTCAGTCATCAGCTACACAAATTTCAGCTACCAGGCAGAAGTATAAAATGTAAGGACAAAAGTAGAAGCAGAAAATGATAAACAATGGGACTAAATTTAAGATTATTTTAAAAAATGTTATATTCCTTATGATTACTTCAGAAATTAAATTTTACAGTGTCAAAAATATGTTGGATTATTTATTTATTTGTTTGTTTGCTTATTTGTTTAGTGTGTGTGTGTGTGTGTGTGTGTGTGTGTAACCAAGAATAGTTTAATTCCAAGATAAATAGCCTTGTACATTTCATTTAATATATATTTATCTTTCTTTGAACATAGGGCATCCCCTTTTATATATACACACACACACAAAATACTGAACAGTAATAGGAATTTAACTGATTACAGTAATATTCCTACTGTCCTGTACTTTGGCCAAATTGTTTTTCTCTTTCACTGCTTCAGAATCTCTATGTGGTTGCTGCAGTAATAAAGTAATTTTCTGATAAATTCATCAGGAATAGTGCACTATAGAGGACAGGTATAACTATAGAACATCACAATTTTAAGGCAATTATTCTCCTTGGGGAAAAAAAAAAAAAAGGAAAATACATAATATAATTTCACAGAAGGGAAGATAAGTCATTATAATGTTATGTTACCAAACCCAACCTTCTTAAATGCACTCAAGCACAGGAAGGTGGTCCCATACGGATGATATATATCTTCTTAAGCTATATCAACAACCATGTCAACAAGGCTGGTATATAATGGAAATCAAGATTGTTTTCATGCTTGAATCACTAAAAAGGATGTCTGAATAAAAGGTTTTAAATAATATTATTCTTCCAAGCTGTGGTGAATATTTTGCTAAGCAAAATGAAATACCTCTGCCTCCTTGAACCAATTATTTCAAGTGTACTCAAAATCTATATCATAATTGAAAGTATAATCACTGTAGTTAAGCGTAAGATTTATTCTGTAAAACATAAAAACTACAACACCTGAAGGAAACAGCAAATCCTGAATAGCAGAACTAAGAAACTGCATTTTGACCAGATTAAAAGAACTCTGACACTGCTAAAGGAATCTTAGAACATTATCAAGAGTGCAAAATCACTCTGTCGCATCTTGTTCTTCCTCTGATCCCTTAATATATTCCTAAAACATCCTTTAGTAAATATAGTAGTAATAGAAATACAGAATAAGTATCTTTGATAATTTGCTAAACTAAGTGATTTCTGCAGAATCCCAGCTTCTCTACCCACTGTCTACCGATTCATTCTAGAATGAATAGCACTATTATCTCTTCCAGAATTTATACACAAATTGGCATCAAATGTGGTGTCAGTTCTCCATAAATCTTTTGACATTCAAATACTTTCTGTATAATTTTAAACAATGTCAGCCTCAAAAAAATTAAATAAAAATTATTTATTATCTCATACCCCTGAGAAGAAAATCTTGATGCTGATATAAAGGGGTAGAGTCTACTCAAAACACAAAATGTCACTGTGTTGTAAAAATGGGTCACTGACTGAATGATACTAATATCAGAATATATCATGTTCTCACATTCACAGTCTAACACTTTTTCCTCCTTATATAAGGATCAAAGACTTTTGTAAAATGAATTTCAAAATTCTGATGCACTCGACTCATAAATGACAATTTATTGTATTAAGGTATATATAAAGTAGGGTAGAATCAGAGGAGTTTAGAATTAACCAACGTCTTTAAAACAAACAAACATACAAACAAAGAGAACAATATAAGATAAGCAAAGAAAATGCCAAATCTTTTTAATAAATTGCATGGAAATTCAGTTACATGTTTATTAGCAGCGAAAGAAAGCAAGTCAATTTTAATCATAGATGGAAGAGACTTTAAAGTAGTCCATTTCCAACCCTCCTCCTCTGGATAGAGACACATTCACCAGAAAAGGCTGCCCTTTTCTGCAAAAACCTGCACCAGAAAGGGCTTCATCCAACCTGGCCTTGAACACCTCCAAGCATGGGGCATCCACAGATTCTCTGGGTAGCCTGTGCCAGGGCCTCACCAATCATGTAATGAAGAATTTCTTCCCAATTTTTGATTTCAATCTACCCTTTTTTTTCTTTAAAACTTGTCTTTCTCTACCTATAGGAAGGTGGAGACTGATTTTTTACATGATCTGATAGTGATTGGACAAGGACAAAGGAGAATGGCTTTAGACTAAAAGAAGAGAGATTTTCATTAGATGCTAGGAGGACATTTTTCACTCAGAGGGTGGTGAGTCATTGGAGCAGGCTGGAGACCTCGAGAACTCGGACCTAGAGAAGCTGTGGATGCCTGATCCCTGTATGTGTTCAAGACCAGGTTGGATGGGGCTTAGAGCAACCTGATTTAGTGCTAGGCTGGAAACAGATTATCTTTAAGGTCCTTTCCAAATCAAGCCATCTATGATTCTATCACTATGATCTCTGATAAGTAATTTCTCCCTATATTTCTTCTAGGACCCCTTTAGGTACTGGAACGTTTTCTGTAAGGTTCTCCCTGGAAACTTCTCTTTTCCAGAATGAACAACCTTAGCCTGTCTTCATAGGAGAGGTACTCTGGTCTGCTTATCATCTTCGTGGACATCCTCTGGACTCTTCCTACAGGCCCATGTATTTCTTGTGCTGGGGGATTCCATAGCTCAGCACATAACTTCGGGTGATTTCTTATGAGAGCAGAGAAGAGGAAGGCAATCGCTTCCCTAATCCTACTAGAGTTATTATAGGGACTGATGATTTCTAGTTTTGAGAACACCCTAGAAAACATGACCTAAACATTCCCTGCTTTAATAAAATATAAAAATGGCAAAAGTTTTTAAAAGTTTCAAAAATTGCCTATTACTGTATGAGATACAAACAATGAAATGTAAGTCTATTATCCTATCATAGATTTTACACATATGGAAAGTCTTTATATTGATAGCCTTATTGACTCACACTATCTCTGAACTGAAGAAAGGCTTTCTGTCAGATGAACTTTTCACCAACTTTTGGCATAAGAAAAATAAGATTGGATAGCTTTGGAATTGGATACTTGCTGGCATTCAGGTTTAAATGTCTGGCAGTAATATTTCACAGCACAGTATATATCAGACAAATTTGCTGACTTCCCAAGCATGTATTCCCCAAAGGAGCACCACAGTCATTAAAAACTGAGAATTGCCAATACCTGGTATCAGGAAAACCACTTCTTAAATATCTCATGGTGATGTGTCTCATCTGGAGTCTGACATCAGTTAGACTTAATAACTCAATAAAATATACCTCTGGGATGTTCTTTACTGTTGTGTTTTCATAATGCATAGCTCCATGCAAACTGCATGCTTGCATGCTGTCAAATAAAGCTTTCACTAAGGACATTCCAGTGTAAGAAACAAAGCTTATTTTCATGAGCTAATGACTACAATAAAGTTGTCTCCAGTTTACTGCGAATATCACAATACTTGTGCTATTCTTCAGACCTACCTCGAACCTTACAGTAGAATGGAGCATTGTCAAATTATTTATGTACCTATCTACAAAATAAACCATGTTCTTTTTTTTTTTTTTTTTTTTTCATGGTGATGATGTATTGTATTCTTAGCTTGAATAATATATTCTTTGGAGTCTCCAGCAAATTATTCTAAGACAAGTTACATGTTCAAATGAGCCAAAAGCACACTGCAATGAATGACAAAATTAATATTTAGGTTTATCACCTAGATCTCTGTAAGAAGATAACAAAAGAATCAGAACTAAGCAGGAGTATAGAGTGAACTGAAAAATCATTCCAGTAACAGAGAAATCATACTCTGTAGCTGTATTATCAATTAAATGGAATATGCACAATGCTACACAAAACATACTTGTTATGAACCTTTTGTAGAAGGCCTAGGTAACTTCAGAGCTTTATTTAAAAAAAAGAAAAAAGAAAAAAAAAAGAAAAGAGAGAGACAAAAAACCTCGCTTTCCATGTACTTCAGAAAAGCAACTATTTCCCTCTCAGTAGAGATGATGGCTGCAAAAACAGACAACCAAACGATGTACTGGAAGTAGGTGTTTGAACAGTATATTTTGCTGTCTACCAGAAGGAGAAGGTAGCACAAAACTTGAGGACATCAAAATACTAAAGAGATGCAGATTTCTTAATGTGAAAAAAAACCAAAAACCAAACAACAAACATGCACTCCAAGAGACAGGATGAGGAGACCAGTCAGTACAAAATTCCTCTCTTAAGTGTGGAAGGACCATTCTGGTAGCTGCTCTTAAGAGTCTGAAACTTTGTAATGAGTCCATATACACAGAAGATTGGCACTATATCTTAGCTGAAGAATCAGTTGTAATAGTTTTAACATATACACAGTGTCTCAAATGAGAAAAGGTCATTTGGTGTCTTCTTGAACACTTATTCAAATATGGAATTTTCCAGTCAGAAGAAAAAAAAAAAAAAAAAAAGATTGTTCCAAATGCTTAGACTTATTTGGTCACAAGGGTATGGATGGTCTAGTCCAGTGTGATGAGATCTAGCTGACAGCTGGGAACCAAATAGGGTGGCATTCTGGCATTTGTTTGTGTTCTATTCGTATTTTGTACTGTTTTTGTGTTTATCCTCAAAGGCATATTTTTCCATTAAAACTTAGATAGAAAGGTTGTCAACGCTGCATGTCAAAGTTGAAAAGAAAACATTAAAATTTCTGACAAGAGTTTCTTTATTCTAGTTTCACAGTGTTCACTGGAAATCCATTTCTAGACTTCTGCTCTTTGCGAATGTTTTACATAGTTGGACTAATTATCATTTGGAGGAAATAGCTGTATCAAATTGTGAGATCAATTCTTGCCTGAGAAGGATGTCTGCTGCAGGTTTACTACTTCACTAAACGTAAGTGTCAAATGGTCTCAATTGGGATAAAAATATATTTTTAAGTATTTTTGCATTTCCAACTATATACTTAATTTATATAATTTATTTTATCTTTTTAAAAAAAATATTATGCTACTGTGTTCGTCAGCAGATGGAGGCTGAATCAAGATCCCAGACAATAGCTACTGCCAACCTAGAATTTCCAGTGGGCTGAAAACCTGTGGAACTTCTGTCTTGGATTAATTACAATTCCAGGAGTTGTATTTTGATAAACACTTTGCTTTACTTTTGGGAGATATTCTGTGCAGCTCCACATTCAAATGTAAGTTTCTCGTGTCCGTGTATGTGTAGATAGACTTTCATGCTCATAGAAAGTGAAACATCAATGTAATAAATTGTTCTTCATTCTAAGAATACATTATCACTAAGCTCAATATGGGCAATTAACTCAATGACACTAACATTTGCCATAATTACCCTCCAATATTTAGTTGCAGGCATTGATACTAGGAGTATGTTACTCTGTAAAGGTTACTTTGCAGATGATGTGTTAGCTTTAATATCACCCGATCACTTCACATTAGATGAACTCCATTAGAAGTAACATTCCTGAAAGATAATAAATGTGAATGAGTCATGGAGTAGTCCTGTCAGTATTTGAGAAAGACTTTAGATGAAAGCATGAATATCTGACTTACAATTCAGATTTTCAAGACTGATGCACTCATAGTTCCTGTATATTCTGTTGTGTTATTTTGACAATTGTACTCAGCTCCTCAAAAAACACTCACCCCTTCCCTCAGTGTCTATGAAACACAATATTCCAAATGTATCTCATAAATAAAAAATCTTGTAAGTGCTGCTCACATTTGCAAGTCATTATATGTTTATGGATTGCTTTAACTTGGAGGTAATAACTTCTCACCTGTAGGAGAATTCAGTTGAAGATGAGGTTCTCTTTATCCTCCTCCATTCTGAGGACAGAATGCTATGAGGAGCTTCAGCTCTCACAGCTTCTGCCTAAATACCAGACAGAGAATGTATGGCCTTGAACTTAAGGAGTAGAAACTGTTCAGATGCCCTTCAGTAAGTAAACAGGTGAAGTCAGTGCTAGTCTTTTTCTACTTCCATACTATTCACAACAACTCGGAGAGGTCCTGGGAGCAGAAAGTATCTAAAAGACAGTACTGACATGGTAGTCAACAGCAACAGCTGAAAGATAAAAATGAAATCCAGCCGTAACCAATGCAGAACAAGAGGAACAAGTATGAGCTCAGAGATTTTGAATATGCATAGACGGAATTTTATCATTAGCCAGCAGGTAGTGAATAATAGTCAAATATAGAGGAGGTTAGCTAGGAAACCTCTAATCACTGAAACATAAATAAGTGATTTAAGGTAGCAACTTGTTCATGAAATGCATTGGATTCAATTCAGCCTTGGAGCATACTAGCTCTTCTGCTAGTCACATCTTGGCAACCTCCAAAATTAGGAAATTGGGTGGGAATTTTGTTTCTTGGGGGAAAATTTCTAGATACTGTGTTTCTGGAGTAAAGCTCAAAATGCAATAAGCAGTTTTTAATACCCACAAGTTTTGATAATAATTGTGATAATTGATTTCATAAATACAATTTCAAATAGCATCTACAGCTATACTCTCTATTATTAACTCACTAGGAATAACCATGATTGGCCCTGAAAATAGCTGTAAAATCTATAATTTTCTGTCATAAACTACACTTGGCTTAGCTAACCTGAAAACACTGGTTCAACATCTGAATTTAGAAGAATAAATGTTAAGGTTATGGAAGTTAATGAAGTCAATGAAGTGTAGCACATTACAGTATGATAACTAACAACTGCAAATAAATTGGAGTTAAAGAGCCTTAGTAAATGGAAGGGATAGCCAAAAGCATTTAATTTCTTGCTTCAATTTTTGTTTGTATTTATTGAAATGTTAACTATCACAGTAGCAGGTTTCCACTGACTTTAGTCCAAGTTCATTTTCTCTTCAACAAAAACTCATGCTATTTCATTTTTCTTCAGTAAAGCCTATGCATGAAATGGGAAACTTCTGTAGTATTGCAAAGTATGTTCTATCAAATTTCTTCATTAAAGCCATTAGGTTGAATGACCCTGGCCTTTTTTTTTTTTTTTTTTTTTTTAAATTCTCTTCTATCTTCTATTCTACTTCTACATATTTCATCTTTGAGAGGTTAAGAGAAACATGCAAGAACATATTCCATTTAACTTTTCCTTTAACACGATAAAAGAAAAAAAAAAAAATCCAAATCCTTGAAACAGGTATTTCCATAAGATTAAATTCATGCAATTCTTAGCAACTAGACATACGAATTCCAGACACAGGACATTCACATTTTGAAAACCATAACTGAAAGGAAGGACAATAAGGATGTTTGGTTTCTACTTAAATGCACTAAAAAGCTACCTCTCAAATTATGTTATCTCAAGGAGTTCAGAGAAAGCAGTGCTGAAAACTAGTATCATGTCAAGTTTGTTTCCTAGGTAACTAATTATCACTCTCTCTGAGAAGTACCCTGTATTTGGAAGAGTGTTATTCTTCAGGAATTAAGATAATGAAGTACTGAGGAGAAATTCAAGAAAAAGTTAAGAATTATCTCCCACTGCCATGCATTAAAATCTGATGTGTGCTGTGCTCCACTTTAGAGTTGCAAGCGATATCTCAAAAGATAAAATTTTCTTCTTAAATAAGGTACTCATTCAAGTTTCCAGAAATTGATGATTTATTCTATCTCCAAATTATATTACTAACTTTGCATCCTCAGCAGAAAAGATTCAGTGTTGCACAGCTATAAGACTACACCTTCAAAACCCCAGTCTTACCAAAATGTCTCATGAAGAATAGGTATAATCACATTTTAATTTGATTGCAGTTAGTGTTTGACATTCTGAAACTTGTACAAAATCTAGTAGTACAGAAACCAAAATAAAGCATAACAGACCCTGCTTTCTTCTTCTGATACTAATCCTTCACTCAGAAAAAGAAGTGTGAATCTAGCCTTCTGCATTTGCCATTCTGAGGACATCTCAATTGCTAGTCTAACTCATATGCTTTAAGCTTCTCAGGTTGGGGAAGTCATCGCATAATAAATAAATGAGATGCTTATTTTAAGAATCCTAATGCACATCCAAAAAACATGTCTGGATATGCTTGCGTTTTTTTTTTTTTTTTTCAGATGAGTAATGCATTTTTAGAGTACATGCTCTAGTTAATGTGACTCCGCGTGCATCACGGAGCAGTTAAAATGGAAAATAGAATACTTTTGGATGACAAAAAGATTATGTGTTGTGCAAGCACTGATAGGCATATAGTCCCTGTGATCAATCTAGAGCTAGTCAGAAGTAATCTCCCTTCATACAGAACAGTTTGGACACTGGGATATGAACTTCAGATCTTCTCCTATTGCATTATGCAAATTGGTAGGACAGATTCGGCTACAGGAGTAATGCCGCTTAATTGCCACCTCACTTCCATGGAATTCTGCAATGACATTGCAAACCTTGGGAACTCACAAGCTTTAAGTTTGCTCAGGAGTACTAGTGAAAACTCCAGTGAAGAAAAAAGGCTTTGACGCAACCTATCTTACTTGGCCAATTAAACAGATCAGAGGCGGTTTGGAGAATACAGTGATAGTGATGACAGGTCATGAATTAGTGTGGCTTCTCAAGAAAGATTGAATGAAGCATCACTGAGCCTAGAGAAAAGAAAGATAAACTGGGAAATGATGACAGTCTTAAATACCTGAAAAGGAGACTTCTGAAAATTCAATAACTTTTTCACTGTCTTCATTTTGAATTAGCCAAAAATAACAGACCTCACTTCTGGAAAGAGTGATTTAGTTTAAACATAAAATCACAATGTAATTGCAAGAACAGTTAAAGTCTGGAGAAAATTGCTTGAGAATGTCATGAAATCCTAGTGCTGGAGTCTTAAGATCAATTATCTGAGAGGTAAGTCACTTTGTAGGGAAAGGAGGTGGACATGATAATCATTGCAGCTCCTGTCATCCTGTTCAACATCACTGCAAGTCCAGAAGGCCTTCATTGTTATAAGTAACCAAGTTTTCTGAGGTCATATATAATTAGAAAATAGGTACTGAATGGATAAAGAATTGCCATTATCACAACAAATCATAAGGAGCTGCTTTTTCTTATGAGGAAGTCAACAGGAAGCTTACCTGATAATAAGAGCAAGAAAAGTTCTTTATTTCAATACCAGTTTGTGGCAGTGTGAGCACTCAGAACCTGTTGCAACTAATGAGTTCTAATAGCAGTGATGAAAGAGGGAGAGATACGATTATGACATCCCACATTGTAATTTGGGAAATGGGGAAATTAAAGGTAAGCTGCCCAGTGGCCAAAGGAATACATGACGTGAGCAGAACATGGGTTATTTTTTGGTGTATCCATTTTAACAGATCACACTTCTTGCCCCCTTTAAAATATTGATTTCTTCTAATATTCATTCCTTATGTAACTGCACTTCATGAATCCAAGACCAGTGGTTAATATGTTTTAAACAATCTCTACAGGAACACTGCTGGGTATTTATTTATTCATGGCATTGCTAGTCTCCTGCAGTGACAGAAACCACTCTAGTTCTTACAGGAGAGATACCAAGTAGGAGGCACATGGAAACAGGAAAAGAGGTTGCATTTTTGAATGAATTAAACATTCTGAATTACTTCAGTGTATGAACTGAATTGCTTCATCATGCTATTCACAGCTGTCTGAGATTGTTGACATGTTGGCCGTAAAAAGGGTCTAAATCAGAGATCTTCGAAGTCAAAATCATGAACTTATCCACTTCAGAAAACAAAGCCTGAAATCAATAGCTAGTTTCCCCATCAAGAGTTTGCCCTATCAAGTAATGGGGCAAATGAGAAAGTGATGGATCTCTTGATGCCCAGACAAAACAAACAAAAACCAAGTCAAACCAAACCAAACAAAAAACCAAAAAATCCTACCAAAATATTTTGTTTAATTTTCTGCTCTTTTGTTTTATTATTATTTTTTTAAAGTTAAAGTAGTTAATAGTAGCATGCTGCTTCATAAAGGAGTACGTTTAATTTTTATGATGTTGGAAGACTAAATATTTGTAAAACCAAAGCAAATAAACCCAGAAATTAAACAGAAGTTGTTCTCTAGTTTCAGTTTATTTTCCAGTAGACAATAATTTATGATCTAATTTCATATAAGAAAAATATTTTTCATCTAATTATTTTTTTTCTTAATGTAATTAAGTATTTTAAAAGAATTACTACAATTGTATGGGTTACACATACAGAAAGCTAATTTTACTATTTTTCTTTTCTTACTAAGTAAGTGATTCAAACCATCATATCCACTATATAGTTGCTGAACATTTTTTTTTATTATTTTCTAAAATGCCTAGCCATTCTCTTGTTTCATTCTTTAGTTTATCTAATATATAATGATAAGCTTTTTATTATTTATTGCTTACTTATTTGTTTCATATCTTGGAGAAACGGAGCAATGTGATCAAAGTCAGACTGCTTACAGTCATCAAAGAAGACCACTATGCGATTATCTGTGTTAACAAAACTTTATCTTACATAAGACTGGAGGAACACATTGAGTTCACTCAAGGATGATTACTGCAATAGTGAGTTGACACATTGAGGGCTTTTCTCACGGTAAGTATGTAGCAAGAATTAAAAAGGAACTAGAAGAAAATATATCATTTTGGAGATACCTTGAAAACATTGCACGTAGCCAGTGGTCAGAAAAGCACAGTGTGGCAGCAGAAAAGTCGTACACTGTTTTCAGTAAATATTTTCTCTGTGTGTGTCCTGTGAACAGTAACCAGCGGTTGTGCTGTTTTTCCTGTTTCTGTGGATGAGACCCATTACCACAATTAATTTCACTTAGATTTTGTTGCTGTTGGCAACTAGCAGTTTGGGTACCCAAACTGGGAAATCATAAAAGCAGAAGAATGACTTTGAAGACCTCCAGTTTCCAAGAATTAAACCAAGCAGTAAGGAAATGAGAGGATACAACAAGCAGAAAATATCTGCTATGTCTGGAGGACCCTTTTTAGCATTTAGATATTATCATATTGGTTAATGGGCCAATTTGAGCTTTGTTATGTAGCTCAGCTAATGGTCCTTTGACATCAAGAAAGCATATAATCTTAATATTATCCTACAAGATTTGTGAGTCCAAGGGCTGCTTCTGCACTGAAACTAATGCAGGCTCTTGTTTATTGCTGATGAAAATAAACAGCTAATGGAAGTGACTGTGTTGAAAAATAGTGTTTTGTACCTGAGAATTTGCCCCATCAGGTATTGTTATTGTGCTCTTTGTTGTAGATTTTATGGACATTAATAGATGACATTACTTTTGGAGAGACCTATGTATTTATATGGAACGGTCTGAGTAGTAAAGTTGCACACCAAATAAAATGTCATCTTTTTGTAGTGATTCTCCCTTGAACAGTGTTCTCCAATTTCTTATAGATGTTCACTTCATGGTGTTGGCCACTGTAGAGAACAGCTTACATTTTCATCACTTCTGGGTATATGCTCACATATGGTTCAAACAAAAGAAAAATATTAAATATTTATTTCAGAAATAATTAGGTAATACACTCCCAAAACACAGGAAACGAGGAAACTACAAATACTACAAGAATTGCTGCTATTTCCAGATTTTATTAAGACTGTTAAAGTACTGTGTAGTTTATCATAAAAGTACAAATATTTATTCCTCCAGTACGAAGGCAGCAACACTCCCCTGGGTGGAGCTCTCACTTGTTCTTTCTCAATGACTTTGTCTTCCAGACTGTTTGGTAAACTTGGGACTTAACTTACGGGCTTACTGAAATGAAAAATCAATTCTTAACAGCAGGCAATTTTTTGTAGGGCAGATGAATATAAAATGTCCTTCTGAGAGGGAGAAAGTTATATTTCAAAGTCTGTTCTTTAAAAACTGCTTATTAGTGCTAAAGAAATCAATTTAACAGAAGAAACTTCATAAAAGCCTTTTCACTCGGAAGAAAAGAAATTCATAATTCCATAGGGAAGCAAAAGAGAAATAAAAAAGTATATATCCAGTCAGTTTCTACAAGATTTTTCTTCCCTAAAGGGTCTTTCTGTGTGTAAATTAAACCACTATACTTAAAAGTGGTTGACTTGAGAAAAGATTTCTTTGTTTTAAAAGCTGACTTGCTGTTATGTGTATACCTCTGCCTGTTCTGTTTTAAAGTTTATTTTATATTGTTTATATATGTTTAATATATTATACATACAGTTGAGTAACTCACTCTAATGTTTCTGTCTGGCTTAAAAAATAAGATAAAATTACAAACAAATGAAAAACTAAGTTATACCTGTCTTGGGGAAAGCCTTCAACTTTAAATGGAAAACAGCACAATTCAGTGCTAATATGTCCCAAAAGAATGCCAAGAATTTCCCAAGTGTTATGATAAGAATGCAATATTAGGGCCCACAATTGCATTAGAACTGTATCTCCAGTCCGGATTTAAAATTGCTTAATAAAGAAGTTTGGACTTTGGTATTAAGACCACTGTTTTACAGAATTCCTGTTCCCAATGCTAGAAAAATGCAAGATTAAGTCAGGAGTTTTTTTTTTGTTTGTTTGTTTTGGTTTGGTTTTGTTTTTATTTGTTTGTTTAATGAACTATCCAACATTTTAAGAAAACTGTTGATTTGTTTATTTGTTGTTAATATATTTTGTGACATTTCTACCATGTTGATATCAGAATTTGAAAAGAAAGGAATACTGAAACCAAAACACTGGACAAAATTTAATATCTGGTAATTTAAATTTAAACACCATCTCTTCATATTTTGGAGACTCAAGGTTTGGGTTGTCTTGGAGTACATTTCAGTAGATATAACTATATGTTTCAGTGCATTTTCTCTAGGCAAGATTTTTATTTTATTTCCATCCTACAAAATATTGTAAAACATCATGGAATTATGATTTTTATATATATTCAAGGTTCAGATTATTCTTCACCTTTGGAGAGAGAGAAGCACAAATTCTGGGAATAAGTTGGGACCACAAACATGGGTATATCCACAAACTTGATTATATATGCGTATGTACATTTCCAACATTTATGTGCATTTAAAAGTTGACTTTGAAGACAGAAATAAAGGAGGAAATTCTTTAGAAAGGAACAGAGTGACTGATGCCTGAATTCTGCCTCATTTTCCACCTTTTTATCCTGACTATTGAGAAAACTGAAGAAATCTATCACAGGCATTGTCAAATCATGCTCTGAGCAAGGAATGCTCTAGGTCACATCCAGAGGTTCATCCCAACCTTTTTGTTTTGTTTTGTTTTCATGACTATAATGGTTACTACAACTTTCAATATGCTACCTGCATAGGAAGTTACATACCTGAGATGAAGTTTTCTGTTTTATGTGAGTTTTTACTGGACCACACAGTATTTCTGATGGTCTTTAGAAGAGAGGCTGAAACTTTGTTTTTAGTAGTCCCTTTTTAATTCTGAGCTGGCCCTAAATTTCATGCTCACCTTCAGTCTACAGGAAGAAAGACTCCTGCTGGGTATGGTCTTCAAGAGTTAACAGTGAAGTTGGCTCTGAGTTTGAAGTTGACCCTCCTTTGTGATGCAGTTTATACCAGAAAACTTCCATGGTTTCCTTTTAATCTAACTATTCCACAATTCCAAAATATGATTAGAGGTGCAGTTCTAAGTTGCTGAGGCTGACGGAACTCAAGTGCACCTGGACTATAAAAAGGCAAGAAAGGTGAGAAAGGCAAGCCTGCTGCCTTAAATTTGTCATGCAGAGATGTGCACCTCCAATAAAAGCTTTTCAGGGACTGCATTCTGGAAGTAATAATTGAGAGGTGACATATTTTAGAAAGAATAATATTAGTGATGTACTTTTCTGATAGTTTCTGGACTAGCAAAGTGGAGGTTTGTAAGAATTGTAATCAATAGTAGATCCAGGCTTTTAATAAGTAAACACTTTTTCCTTAGACATTTCTACTAATCCTTCTTGGCTACTTGATGTTTTGTAATCCTGTCAGTTCTCTGTTTTCTAACTGCAAATTAGGCAGATTCATGTCAGTTAAAGCTTGTTTTGCTTTTTTTTTTTTTTAATTAGATGTTAACCATTATTTTTCATGTGTCCAAAGTGCTAATTATGCATGGAATGCTTGGATCCATTGTTTACCATCTATAAACTACTGCAGTCTGTCCTCTAGCAAGGAAAGCTCCTCTGCAGGAGCTGCCAAATAGACATATTTTAGCTAGGAAACATAGTATGTGGTCTTCATCTTTGCAGATTAAATTTTGCCATGATTTGTGGACTACTGTTCACTCTAGTCAGTGGATATGAGTTGCCTCTGGATGGGAGCTTGGTCTCCTGATGCTATTAAATAAGAAAAAGAAAAGTTTTACTCCAAAGGTCTGGATTGTTTTTAGGCTCACAACAGAAGAGATAAACTAACAACATAGTAGCCAATAGAAACTGATATAATAAGACTTGTATTGAGTCTTTATGTTTCATTGCCATTATTATCTGATTTTTATACAAAATGATAATAAACACCGCAAAACCTACACCTACAGCAATCCAGCAGGGAAGAATGTTAAAATGTTCCTCATCAATCTGTCTGAGGAGCAGGATTGGATTGGTACTCTTAGAACTTTAAGTCTTTAAAGCTATAATTTTTTGCGTAGAGGAGAAGTAGTAAGTAAATTGGACATGTTACATGAAGAACTACATTGACCTCTGATCATAAGTTTAGGAAGGGTCATTTTAAATGTGTTTATCTGACAGTGGAGAGACCTTATTGCTCATAAGCACTTCTTCATCCCCGATAAAAATTTGTTTAGCAACATTATCTGTTTCCTTTTTTTAAACTGCTCAGAATAGTAGTAAATTCTGGGCTATTTAGAAGAGTCCTATGACTGGAGCAGACTCCTCTGTCTAGTATCTTGCTGATGGTCTGCAGGGAGACAGACATCAAAGAAATACCTATTGTAATGAGAGAATCAGGTTAATCTGATTCATATACCTGTTCCACATGATGAAAGACTTCCTATATAATATAGTTGCACTTCCCTATCTATTTTTCTAGGCACCTTATTTCTCACCAACTCTCAGTGTTTATTCATATCATTTTTCTTTCTATTTCCTTGATCTTTTCTGTCCTCATTCATTATTACTGGAAATGCAATACCCATCTTCAAAGAGGTCCAGAAAGATGATCCTGGTAGCTACAGACCTATCAGTCTCACCTTGGTGCAGGGGAGGTTATGGAACAGGTAATCTTGTGAGCCATTATGGATCAGTTAAAGGTCAACCAGGGGATCAGGCCTAGTCAGCATGGGTTTATGAATGGTAGATCCTGCTTGACAAAACTGATTTCATTCTATGACATGGTGACACACTTGGTGAATGAAGGTAAGGCTGTTGGTGTGGTCTACCTGGACTTCTACAGTAGCCTTTGACACTGTTCCCCACAACATCCTCATGGAGAAGCTGACTGCCCATGGTTTGGATGAGTGTATGCTCCACTGGTTGAAATACTGGCTGGATGGCTGGCCCTGAAGAGCTGTGGTCAATGGAATTAAATCCAGCTGACAGCCGGTTACAAGTGGTATCCCCCAGGGCTCGGTACTGGGGCTGCTTCTATTTAGTATCTTTAGTAATGATCTCGATTGAATGCACCCTCAGTATGTTTGCAGATGACACCAAGTTGAGAGGGAGTGTTGATCTGCCTGAGGGGAGAAGGACATTACAGAGGGACCTGGATAGACTGGCCAAGGTTAACAGTGTGAGTTTCA
Source organism: Perdix hodgsoniae (assembly GCA_035772895.1). Lineage (NCBI taxonomy): Eukaryota > Metazoa > Chordata > Aves > Galliformes > Phasianidae > Perdix > Perdix hodgsoniae. The sequence goes on along the minus strand of JAPSGF010000038.1, from coordinate 3,948,061 downwards.
ATAAAGTGCTGGGTCCTGCATTTTGGTCTCAGCAACCCCAGGCAACCTTACAGGCTTGAGGAGGAGTGGCTGGAAAGCTGCCTGACAGAAAGGGACCTTGGTGTACTGATGGACGGTCAGTTGAATATGAGTCAGCAGTGTGCCCAGGTGGCCAAGAAGGCCTATGGCATCCTGGCTTGTATCAGGAATGGTGTGGTGAGTATGTCTAGGGACGTAATCCCACCCCTGAACTTGGCACTGTTGAGGTCTCACCTCAAGTACAGTGCTCAGTTTTGGGTACCTCAGTACAGAAAAGACATGAAGGTGCTGGAGCAGGTCCAAAGAAGGGCAGCAAGGCTTGTGAAGGGCTTGGAGAGTGTGGTCTATGAGGAAAGACTGAAGGAACTGGGGCTGTTTAGTGTGGAGAAGAGGAGGCTGAGAGGAGACCTTATTGCTCTCTTCCAATATCTGAAAAGTGATTGCAGCGAGAGCGGGGCTGTCTCTTCTCACTGGTGACAGGACAAGTGGAAATGGCCTCAAGTTGTGCCAGGGGAGGTTTAGGTGGGATCTTCTTTATAGAAAGGGTGGTTAAGCACTGGAATAGGCTCCTCAAGGAGGTGATTGAGTGTCCCTCAATGTGTTTAGAAACCATTCAGATGTGGTGCTCAGACATGATTTAGCAAAGGATTGTTAGAGTTAGGGCAGTATGGTTAGGTTGCAGTTGGACTTGATCTTTAAGGTCTTTTCCAACCTGAGCAGTTCTATCACTCTATGATTATCACAATTGCTCCTCTCATTCAATCAGCTCTATACCACATTCTCATGATGTACGAGGGAGGTGATTCCCTCTTCTCTTGTCTGGTGAGGCTACACGTGCAGTACTGTCTCTAGTTCCAAGCTCCCCAGCTCAAGAAAGACAGGGATCTTCTAGAGAGAGTCCAGTGAAGGGTCACAGAAATGACTGGGGCCTGGAGCATCTTCCTTAAAAGGAAAGGCGGAGAGCACTAATGAAGAAGTGGTTGCAAGAAAGACATGCCTCATCTTTTCCATACTTCTGGCTGCTCTAACATCACTGTCCAATAAGAGTAGAAGAGAACTGATTCTTAGAGGTTTATGTTTGAGGAATACTTGGATACACTGAAAGTTTTTCCTTGATGTACCTGGCAACCATCCCACAAATGTTGAGTTATTACTGATGAGTTATTATTACCCACTGATGCAGTGCCTGGCTTTTTCTGTGACATGCCACTTAATGTTAACAGAAAACTTCAATTTACATAGATCAGACTTCTGCACAACTTAAAAAAAAATTAACTTGAGTTATTTTTTCCCTACCTCTTCCCTTTGATTATAGTGAAAACTATTGTTTGGTGGTGTGAAGAACAAAAGCCTTTTCTTTGTTCTTCTATGTCTGACAACCTTCTATTTGAAAATACACAATAGGAAACTTCCATGGATGACACTGTAACAAACAAAGGTATCAAATGTGAAATTCCTCTAGTGACTCATACCTCCAATGTTGAATGCATGAGACTCATGCTTTACATTTCTTTTTCAGCATAACCTAACAATAGCAGAAGTAGGAATAATAATTGTCTTGTTCTGACTGACATGTGTTAATTTCCAACACAGAATGCATCAGTAAAACCATATTGGTATATCTTTTTTTCTCCCTTCTTCTTCATTTTGGCCTTTGGTAATTATTTTTCCCCTATTAACCTACAATTTGGTCTTTGGAATTCAGCTGCACCAGTCTTTCTATAAACCCAAAACCTAATTGTTACAAGCAAGTAAGAAACATATCCTGTATCCTTTTTGTGGTTGGTGCCATTATTAGATCTTTTATCATTTTGAATGAAATAGAAGTTTTGAGGTGAAACTCGAAAATTTTAAAAGGTGAGGCTTCTGCATTAGGTACAGGCTTCATATACCTAGCTTTGCTATAATGCTGCACATCATAGCATATTAAATGGCATGATGTGCCATTGAGCTGTTAGCTAGATGAAGGCAATAGCAAGTACCTGTCAAAATTGTATACGGTGTTTTTTCTGTTCCTATGTGAACATTCATGAGACCAACCTAGTGCATATTTTGTCATTTTCCAACTTTGCCACCATTGTTTTCAATGTACTGTACCCAATGTTCATTTCCATACACAGTTCCCTGTTAATAAGCTGACTTGCATGAATAAGTTGATGAATACTCATTGTATGGTGTGCTATGCATGATTATCTGGAATGTGGCTTGTCTTTCACATTGCTGTCATCACTGCTAGAACGTATCACCCACCACCTTACTGTGCTCACAAGCACTGTTTGTTCTCCATAAAAGTTCAGAAATTATCACTGAATGTCAATAGTGTATTTTTTCCTGCACAAAGGAATTAAACTTTAGACTTCTGCCTCATATATATTTCCATGTCAGCTGTCATTTTGTCAGAATGCCCCTCTATTGCTGTCTGTTACACAGCAGAAAAGTAACAGAATATTGGTGCGGAGGTTCAACTTCTACTGCCATGCCACCGAGATTCACCTCTGGCATTCTGGGCAAACATCATATAGGGGGCATTGCTTTTGGAGCAGCCCATGTACTGAAGTGTAAGGAATGGGAAACACACACAAAAAAAGACACACTGAAAAGCAACTGCTGAACTGCATAATGCCATTGGAATTATATAAATAAGTAAGTAAATTTTGAAACTGTGGTTGCTGTATTTTATTTTGGATTGCTGTGAGAAATTTGTCCAGGTTTTTCAAAGTGCACACTAGTTTACAGGTACAAATTAGCTTTTAATAGAAAACACTGGGATACAGACTTGTTTTTAATAGGAAAAGCTGTGGTTTCTATTTTATGTGTTTTTTCACCCATGCTAATTGTCTTTCAATTTTCTCTTTCAGTGAGCTATACGAAGGATAGTGTTTTTTTCAGAATTTCTGTAAAATACACACAAATCTACATTTCCTTAAATAAATGTTCCTACAAGAAAAAAAAAAACAAACAAAAAAAGCAAACAGAACATGAGCTTTGAAGGCCTCAAAGCATAGGCAAAGAAAGAATTGCCAACACAGATAACAACCACTTCATTGACATCTCTTGGTCTATTCTCTCTCCTAGCATCTCCATACCTCCTTTAAAAAATAGCAAGACATTTAAGGTGCTGTCATGACTTCTAAATAGTACGTTTGGTTATGGTAGGTCTGCCTAAAAGGAAAAGGCCATTTTTCAGAGGTTACTGAGGAAAAATTACAGTGTTGTTCACCTCCTGCTGTCAGCTAGAATAGAACTCCCCACACTCCTTTTGGACTCAGTTATTTCTGCTGATTGGTAGGTTTACATGCACAGTCTTCTCTCAAGTTCTTGGTGCTTTCTTACATTACTGTTATTCCAGGCATTTTCACAAGCAGGAAGGGACTGTTTATAGACGGTAATTATGATACATGATTTTTATAATTCTCTTCCAAGATTTAGTTCAAATTAAGACCAAGGGTCTAACTTCAGGCTGTATTTTTCCATGTTAAATGTTCAAGGTTGGGATCTCTGTTTTGGTGTCACAGACTAGAATGTCACAGGCTAGAACATGACTATGCAGAAACTAGAGAATGCTGTTGACCTATTTTGAGAAGAAATTTTAAGAAATTCTAGGTATTAGTTGCACTAATGTGAAGCATTGGGGCATGAAAGAGCAGCAGTCCTTAAAATACAGGTTTAATATCTGACTCTTGTCATATTACTGATTTACAGTAAAGTATTTTTTAATATTTTTAAAATTTTATCAGGATGCTCAGAAAATCTTTGATGAGTTTGAAAGGCTGATACTCTTTCAAACTTCAAAAAAATATTGTACATATAGTAAACTCTCAAAAAGTACAGCATAGATAATGACAACACTAATCCAAATCTGTTTTGATATTTGAATGTTTTACTTGAATTCCACAGTGTACCTTACAGCAGTAATGAGAAATGACTGGGAGTATTCAGCGTACCTGTCCAGATAATACTCTTAGGAAATAAAATCCAATGCTCCTGCTGCCTCAGTGTAGTATTAGAGTCGAATGAAGAAAATGATATTATCTGAAATAATTTTTTCTTGTGTCTGAAGGACTTTCTTGGCCTTTGTACTTGTCAACAAAATAGAGAAGGTGTATTGTCATGACTGCATTATAACTGATGGAAAAATCTCAACACCCAGCATAGCCTGGATATTTGGCATCTCATGTCCCTGCTTACTGATGCTCAGTTTGAACTCAGGTACGTTACAGGTTCCATCTGTTTTTGTACCCTGCACCAATGAGCTTTTCTAGAAGGAAGGCATGGCGTACTGCCTTATCCAACTGGAGATGGTTACAGCTCAGCAGCACACAAAGAGGTTAGACAGAGCCTGTTGGGCAAGACAAAGAGTAAAAATATCCACAGTAGGTATTTTCCACATGGAACATGTTTTTAAGTGGACCAGGAGTGCTCCTGTGGGTAAATAAACTGGATGAAGATTTTGGCCTTGGACTTGGTTGTTTTGAACATGGAGATACTGAAGGATGCAGTAACTTGATAGGCAGAATTCTGAAGACTTCATATTTTTATGTGAAGAAGAAAAGGAGGTTCAGAGGAGAGAAAAGGCAGTTTTGTAAAGATGAAATAGAATTTATGTTAAACAAAAATGATCTCCAATATTTGGATTGCAAAAGTACAGCATATACAAAGTAAAATTACACTGAGTATCAAAAATCAGAAAGTATCAAAAATTAGAACAGGTAGATAGGAAGATATTTATTACATCTATAAAAACAGCATTATTTTATATGATTATACCTGTCAGTATTCAGCATCTGCCTTTGGCCTTCCCTGATCCACCTTCCTAATCTAGCCTCTGTAATGTTTCTTGATGATCTTTGAACCACCTTCCAATTAACCTCCATCCCTAACTTATTGCAAATAGGTCTTAGATACCATGGAAGGCCTTTAAACAATTTTTATGTAGGCAGATCTTACATTTCTGTCAGTGTAAATATTCCCTTTTGTGTCAGTGACTTTTCTATGGCTTAATAGAATGGCCATGATAACAGTTTTCATAGAAGTTTGACTTGGCTTTTTTTGACATTTTTTCCTTTTCCTGAAAACATACATTATGCATATTTATAAATGTGTTCAGAATATCACATGTGATTTTGTAAGATGTACATTTTTTTTTCTTCTTTTTTTTTTGGCTACTTAACAATTGCAAGCATACTGCACAATGACAGAATAGGGCATGAAAGATAAGGAAGCAAAAGATGTTTGCTGTGATCCAGCTGACAGTATTGCAATTAAACTGCCAGGAAAAAAAATACATGTTTTAGTTGTCTAAAGAATGGTTTCAAGCTGAGCACATTTTGTACTGCACATTCAAGGAAGTAATTAGCATATCAGGCATTGTAAAAGCTTAGGTGATAGGCAACAAGATATTAGTCATTGCAAATAGCTGCAATACAGGACTAAAGTACATTACACGGATGGTTGTTTGACACCATTTATCTGAAAAGAAATAACATATAAATGCATCTAAATAAATAAGAATGCAAAATTACATTTCCCCGTTCCTTTGAAAACAGAATTAACTTTATTGAAATAATTTTACCTGCTTGCTTAACATTGTCTTTCATTTTAGTCCATCCTCTCTAGGAACAGCAGAGATGGAGATTTCTGTAGTTGAGTCTATATTTGCAGCGATGTTACAGACAAATCCAGTGACATCTTATACTTGTTTTGTTCATGTAAGATCTCATGTTTCTCGGGTTAGTTAAGAAACAGTTCCTCTGAAACAGTTACTAAGCAAATACAGGGATAATCCAAGACCTAGTGCTGTATAATGGCAAGACAAGGAAACAGCTGAAAAGAATTCCTCTTAGGTCCCAAATATTGGGCAGCCAAGAGGCAATTCAGCTTCTGTACTTCTTCTGGACAGCCTTGAACAAGGACAGTCACATTATGTTCATCTGATAGAAACAAGCAACTCTAAAAAAAAGAAGAAAAAAAGAGAAAAAGGAAGAAAAAATATCAAGAGCACTCTTCAAACTGTGAAAAGGAAATTCTTGCCTGGGGTCCAGTCTGCTTTCCAAGTACTGCTTTCCATAAAACTTCCACTGTGGGTAATTATGTGAATCTTCAAAAAGACTGAATGTACTTGTGTACTGAAGGACAGCACACCCTCATCCAGTGTAATTTGAATGGCAGATCTGACACTGAATTAATTAAATGTCATCCCAGATGCAACAGCAAGTTCACAACAAAATTATACGTGAACATTTTCACTAGATGTCTCTCTGTAAAAGTAAGGTCACAAGTGGATAGCAGATTCTCGTGCAGAAGGAATATCAGAACAATTTTATTGCTAAAACAGCACTATTGATTTAGAGGACTTGATGTTGGCTCATGACTGTAAAGCATGTGTGTCACCTTTTATAGGATGTTAAATCTTAGGTAAAACTGACCATAAGCTAAGTGACAGAAATGACCTATCAAACAACTTTACATAGAAGAAAGCAGATTGTTTTTTTTCAGCTACAAGGAAGCCCTTCTGATCTCAGACATGTAATTAAATGTCAGTTGTGATTATCTAGGAAGATATCAAAAAGTTAATTGTAGATAATGGCTGAAATAACATATTGGTAGCACCTATTATAAATTACATGGAGAAACTGGGTGTGCCTGGCAGTCTGAAGAAAACATGTAAAGGGAATACACTTACTTTTCCTGAGCCTCTCAAAAGGCATTAGATCACTTCAGCTGTTTGTCAAAAAGTTCATTTTCATTTTGTTGACCAAATCAGACTACATCAAAGTGAACGTCAGTAGTCGTAGATATAATGTTCTTGCGCTAGCTATTCATTGGGAATCTCTCCATATCACCAAGTTTGGCATACATGGTAGTAGCTTTTATGGAGAAACATAGAAGTGAAGACTTGCAGATGGAATTGCATTTTCTATGTAAGTAGGAACCACAGGGGAAATGTAATACTCCTTGGGGGAAAAATTATCCTCAGAAAGGATTTCATTCTTTATTTCTCAAAAACTTCTCCTGCTGTTTATATTTTTATTCTATTTTTTGGCTCTGTACTACAGTCTGTATTTTATAAATTGGCACTAAGAGTAGAGCATACTTCCAGATTCTCGCTGCTGCAAATTTTTTCACTGTTCATTTGAAAATTAATCTTCTATCTGGAATACAGTTATGCTCTTATTCCTAGCTCAGGTAGCTAACGTGAACTGAACTTTTCGGCTTTTCACTACTGACGTGTTCAAAACTAAGATTCTGATTTTCTCTGAATATTAGGTTTTCAACTCTATGTAGTGTTTGTGTCCTTTGATCTCTCCTTGAAGAATGTGACATGACTGAAAGATAAGAGCTGATCTCCTGAAGTACTTGATTTCAGTGGTGTCATTGGGGTCTTCTCACTTTCAAGCCCATTGCCCCACTGCTGTGTCCCATGATGACATAAAGATGACAAACCATAGAGAGAGATGGAAAGGCATTTTGCAAAGATATAAACATCAGTACAAGCTTTAACACAAGAGAAAAGGAGTCCAAATTAGTCAATGAATTCTTTGCTTTCTTTCAATTTTTTTATGGTGCTGCATTGCCATACTATATATTACTCATGGCTAATTGTATATTCTTTCTTTCTGGTTGAACTGTCTAAAATGGGAATCTTGTAATTGGCAGCATATCCATATATATATTTGAAGTTACTTAGAAGGTGAGATTTGTCACTTTACTGTTTGAGTTGGTGGAGACATCAAAAGGTATACTTGCTCTATTTTCAAACTAGATTTGAAATCAATACTTTTGCAGGATACCTTTGTGAATATAGTGAAAATAGTGAAAATAAAAGGCTAAGAAGACAATCGATATGAAGAAGTATTCGAAATGTGTTGGATGACTGAAATATGTACATGTACATGAGTACAGGAGTTGAAATAAATTAAGCTTAGTTAACAACAAAGTCAGCTCCAATAGATGAGCTTAATTTACCTCCTCAGAATCAGGGAGTAGATTAGTCATAAGAATAAAGGAGTAACTTAAGAATAAACAATATGTTATTCGATGTGAAAGCTGCAAAGAGGTCGAGATCCTTTGAGAAGAGGAAATGTTTAGTAGTGGCAGCCAGCTGTGGGATGCCAAGTTTAAGAAAGAACCAAGAACAGGATACCCCAACCTTGCCCTATAACACTTGGTGCCTGAAGTCATTTAGGGAGACAAGGAAAAATGCAGAAGAAAGGTGATGAGAAAGTAATGTTTGTATTAATGGAGTCTACAGTTTTCACGTTCAGACTTCTTAGATTTGCTTTACAGGAAGCTTTATAGAATTGTTTTAATGGAAACAAAGAGATGTTCTAAGCATGTATGTGCGAAAGGAACAAAATATTTTCTCTTTCTTTTTTTTTACTAGCAAAAAGAAGTGTGTCATTATGTTAAATGAGAAAGAAAAATAGAGTTTGAAAGAGTTTGTTCAGCTGTGGCACTTGTTTGGATTTGACAAAACAGGCAACCTTTTGAACAGTGAAGGGTTTGAACCCTTCACAGGTTTAAATAGTGATAAAATGTAAGTATTGCATACACAGAAGTCAACATACAATGCTCAGTGTTATCAGGATGTGCAGACAAGTAAAGGAAAACCAAGTCAGTAGTCATTGTGATGGTTTGATTTTACATGAATACATTCGTAAAATGAAATAATAATTATTCATCCTAATTATAGCACAGTGAGAGTTATATTCATCTACGTATGCCTGTTTAGGCAATGGAGCAGCCAGCCTTTTCCTTGCTTGTGGATAAAAGAAAAGATGAAGTGAAGCAAAACAAGAGAAGATTTTCTCTTTTCAGTGACAGGAAGGAAAGATGGTACTTCTACGTTTGCAAGATAAATGCTTAGCAGGTCGAGGACTGTGAGTTGATGCAGCTGAGGCGAAATAGATTCAGACTCTCAGGGGTAAGCAAAACAGGAACTATTTCTCCATTCAGATGCATAGGACAGGGAATGAATAAGATAACCTTGATTCTACTTTCACTGTTTACAGCTCAAGAAAATCAGTCTTTCATATAGAAGGAGGAATCCTGCAAACTCTTGCACATTATCTCTCTATTAATCCACCTGACAAATCCTTGGCTTTAGTTGATGTATTACTTCAAAAGAGAAGGTATCAGAGAATCACAGAATCACAGAATCACAAACTGGCCAGGGTTGGAAGGGATCTCAAGGATCATGAATATCCAACCCCCTGCCACAGGCAGGGCCACCAACTTCCACATTTGATACCAGACCAAGCTTCCCAGGGCCCACTCCAGTCTGAACTTGGACACCTCCATGGACGGGGCATCCACAACCTCTCTGAGCAGCCTGTTCCAGCACCTCACCATTCTCTCTGTAAAGAACTTTCCCTGACAAATCTTCCCTTCTTCAACTTAAAACCATTTCTCATTATCCTGCTGTTATTTACCCTTTCAAAGAGTTGACTCCCCTCCTGTTTATAGGCTCCCTTTAGGTACTGAAAGGCTGCAATGAGGTCACCCCACAGCCTTCTCCAGGCTGAACAAGCCCAGCTTCCTCACCCTGTATTTGTAGGGGAGGTGCTCCAGCCCTCTGATCATCTTTGTGGCCCTCCTCTGGAAACATTCCAATAGCTCTCTGTCTTTCTTGTATTGGAGGCTTCAGACCTGGACACATTGCTCCAGATAGGGCCTCACAAGAGTAAAGTAGAGAGGGACAGTCACCTCCCTCACCCTACTGGCCACCCCTCTTCTGATGGAGCCCAGGATACCATTTGCTTTCTGAGCTGCAAGAGCACGCTGCTTGGCTCATGTTAAGTTTTTCATCCACCTGGACCCCAAGGTCCTTCCCTGCAGGGCTGCTCTCAGGGACTGCTCCTTCCAGTCTCTATATATTCCTGGGATTCCTTCAGCCCAAGTGCAAACCCTTGCACTTTTTTATGTTGAAATTCATTGATTCACCTGGGCCCACCTTTCATGTCTGTTGAGTGTTGAGGCCCCTCTGAATGGCATCCCTTCTTCCACCATGTCAACTGCACCACTCAGCTTGATGTCATCAGCAGACTTGCTGAGGGTGCACTCAATTCCATCATTGATGTATTACATTAACTACAGTTTTTTCAAGAATACAAATGCAGTAATTCCAATTCAAATAAGTCCCAGATTTACAAGACTACTTCAACAGGTGTGTGGTATGCACCTGTGGGTGAAAGTCAACATTCACAAGTATCTGAATTTGTAGTGTTTCTAGATGCACCCGTTACACTTTCAACTTATAAATATATAAAAATATATACAAATGATAAAAAATAATGGCAACATTTGATTTAATTAAAGCTTAAAATCTTGCACTTTCTCATGGGGCCAGATGTTGGAGTTTCAAGAATCAAATCCAAAAAAGCTCCTCAGAACTCAGAATAAATAATGTAGGATTCCTAAGGAATGTGAGAGGTATGGTAACTGCAAGTTCAAAATGTTCTGGCCTATGTTTTAATTTGTATATTATACAGATAGAAATCTTACATCAAGGTTAAAACAAAGACTATGTAAACCTCAAAGAAAATAATCCGGTCTGTCACATTTTGAAAATTCTTTACAATGTATACAGTAGACAGTATTGTATGCCAGTATAGCAGTGTTTCTCAGAAGTGGGAACTGAACAATGTTAACTTGGCCTTACTCATCACAGAGGGCAATAGGACTGTTTTGGAAATAGAATTGTGCACTGTTACAACTACTCCCTCAAATTCTTTGCAAGGAGATTGGTCCTCTTCTTGGGGAAAATACGCTTTTGTATGTAAAGAGATTTTTTTAATATATATCCTATCTGTTTCTCTGGAAGACATAATTACCTGAATGAAAATGCTTGCAATTTAAATGTATTGTCTAAAATCAGAAGGGAAAACAGCAGCATTATTTTACTAAATGAAAATAATACAAAATGACAGTAAACACTCAAAGTGATTTGTCTAACTTCTGTCACAAGAAGTGCCACAGAAGATGGATGATAAAACTCAATGAGTTTCTCTGTTTCCTAGGTAAACAGCCAAAGGAAACGTGTTTGTCTTGCTCTATTCTTGCCCTAGGGTATTTTGATTAATATTGACATCATCAAGACCTATGCTAGTGGACCAGAAGAATAACACATTCTAGTGACTAATGTAATACTGACAGCAGTGGATAGCCTGAATTCAACATAGAAAAATATTTTTAGTGGATTTCTCCTGAGTTCAAAACTGAAGGCAGCACTTGGCAAGGCAGCACTTGGTCATTACTCACCACAAAATCAACTACACAATTCTGAAAACTTTTGAACAGATGTAACAATATATTCTTACTTTAGCATCTCACCATCAGTTTTAAATATAGCTCCATTTTAAAATTCAGCTTCTTTGGGCAAACTCATTCTTCAGAAATAGCCGTCTGTCTGTCATATTAAATAAACGAAATTGTATTATTAAAAGCAAGCAGCAACAGCTTTGGTACACTTACAGAATCAAAATTGCATGACTTTCACTGGAACTGAGTATACTAAATTTCTTTGCGCTGCCTTCCCCCCTTTTTTGGGGGGGCCAAACTCATTCTTCTAGCTGTAGCGAAAGAGTTGTTTTACATCAACAGATACTGATGGGCTAATCAGGTATTCCCCTGCAGCTGAAAATTACATTGGCAGGAAACAACATGTTTCTGGGCTGTGCTGAAGGGGCTCTGCTTTAGCATGGGATCCAGGATAGGGTCTTGCTTATGCAGTGGGGAAAGATAGCATCCCACTGTATCTTCTACTATTTCTGTGCATTATATCTGCAATCATTCCGAAGTTTGGGTAATATTCTTCCTTTCCATCCAGGTAGGAAGGCAGAGAACAGAAGAGAAGGACCAAGTTTTAGTTCTTTTCAAAATATCATTTCAAATTGAAATGATCTGCATTGAGGAAAGAATAATTTGTTGTGAGGAAAGCCACCACACATGCTTTCTCTCCTGAATCAAAAAGAAAAGCATGAACTCAGTGAAATGTCACAGATTAGATTTACTTTCCCAGGCTGATGCTGAATTTTGTAAACCTTGCTCATGGGAAGAAAGGTGAGGCTCAATCTGGTCACCTAAATATCAGCATTGAAGGGTGAAGGAACAGAGCTCATTAAATAATGCGGAGGAAAGGCTTTGGGGTGAATAAGTGACATGACTGAAAGGAAAAAATACAGTAGTTCCTTTCAGTATAATCTCTCAGTTTGATGTGTTAGGGTCTCTAGCTGAAACAGAAGTTCACTGGTAAATAGGAAAGATTCTAGAAGTAAGCTTCCTGTCTACATGCCTTGTTACTGAATTGGGAGAAAAAAAAATAAGGGTTTTAGTAGAATTTTGCAATCAGCTTTCACAGTCATTCTTATAACATGCACTTTTAAAACACTGCTTTGAGCACTTCTATTAGATTTCTGGAATCCATGCTCGATGTCATTTCATATGAGCATGCAGCCTGTATTTGTCTGCATAATATAACATAGACATCCGAATTCAACCAGAACTTAATGTAAATATTTCAATCCAGTTATTACTACCAAAGAAGCACATGCATAAATATTTCCAGACAACAGTGTCATTCAAAATTACACATAATTCATTGCACTTGGAAGAAAATCACTGTTTATATAAGCTCGTGAGTTCTTCATGCAATAAAATGGATATCAACATTAGTTTGTATTAGCACACATTAGGCAGGTTATCATAATCAGTTGGCTAAGACCCCATGTGGCCACATGGATGGGTAATGTCAGACAGATGTCATTCTCTCATTTTAGAGAATTAAAAAATAAGCTCTACTTATATTCAGATAAATAGCTCTATCTGCTTGACTGACATTTGCTATTCTGCTGCAGATATTTATGTAAAGTCATTTTAAAATCTGTCCAAGGGACCGAAGGGGAGCCAGCTGAGAGCAACTAAGTATTTTGTAATTTGACAACACATTTTATTTATTTTCTCTTATCCATCCTAGATTTCTTCCTTCCGTCTCTCCAAGTGACTGCCTCTGTGCAACATCCTGAACAGTGGTTAAATCTCTGGTTATGCTGATCTCATTAAAGAGCATTTTTGCCATAGAAGTGCATGAATCTGTCTCTGCTGCCAACCAAAATGTTTGAGAGACAGTGAGGATCATGTCTCTTCTTATTCCAGTGGATGATCATTTTGAATACGTAAGTGGTTCTACGCAGCTGGGAAAGAAAAGAAAGGAATGTTTTTTTTTCTAACGCATGTCACTGTTGTATGGTTGTATATTAGGTCCACCTCCCGGACCTTAGTGAATAAATTCTATCAGGTTTTGGGAACCTCTCCTGATCTCTCAGCAGAAAAGCATTTCCCAAAACATCTACATTTACCATTTATCCAGCAGCCACAAGCCCAAATCAAAGTCCCACTACTACTTCTTGTGAGACACCTCTGCTTCTATGTGTAGGCATGGGCAAAACCATCTAAGCTGCCAATTTCCTGATGCTAGTGAGTTATGTGGAAGTGATGCTCTTCAGCCAGATGTTCCCTATGTATACCTCACTGGTTAGAAGACCTGACATTAGTAGCAAAAATCCTGATGTTTTAAGTAAGAAGCACAGTCTACAAAGGAAAATCGGTGAATAGTTTTATGTTGTCTCTCTGGATAGATTCTTAGGTCAGAAGATTGACAGCTGTTGCATTAAGGATCTTTGGGCACAGAAAGTTTTCTGTTTGGCTGTAATTATTTAATGATGAACATTACGGGAGACAACAATGTCAGTCAAAATTACTTATAATTCACTGTACTTGGATGACAATCATTTTATATGGGCTTTATATGAGGTGGTGGATGACTAGCTAAGATGATTAACTTGCTTAATTCAAATTTTCTTGGTAGAAAAAAGATTTTAACAGGATATTTCATGAATTTTAATAGAGTAATGTCTGAAAGTGATGTTTGTCTTTTTGTTTTAACAAGCTACCTTTAACAAACATATCTTAAAAAACAAGTCTAAATGGCAGAGAATCTTATTAGCCATATTTCTTTGCAGTCTTAATGGACACAGAGCTCAGAAACGAAGAACTCAAATGTCAACAGTTCCCAAATGCAAATTCTAAGTAACATAAAATCTCAGAATAGGGAAGCCATCCTTCTGTTTTGCTACTTTCATTGATATTTAAGTACAAAACCATTAGTACATTCCAATATTTTAAGGAAAGGGCTGCTTTTTGTTTCTTTGTTTGTTTCATTTTTGTACTGTTGGCAAAAATTAGTATATAATGAGTAACTCAGGCAACTTTGCATAAAACACACCAAACCAATCCCACTATTGCAAAGGATTTACTAATTTACTTTAATTTTATACAACCACACCTATGGCATTTAATATGTAAAGTCTCAGGTTCTGGCTTGATTCTTGAATCTCAGCAAGTTCTTCATGATAGCCAAATGAATAAAAAATGTTTTTCAGACGAGCCAACAAGTTCTTGTGCTTCTCACTTATTCCTTTGAGTTTCTATAGAAGGGCAACTCGGGACATATGAAAATTAGCCCTTGTAAGACATTTTTTTTCCAACGCAGCCACAAGTCAGAATGGAGCAGTGCTTTTCCTCACTATTTTCCTTGAGAAGAATTAGAAAATTTCAGTGAAAATAATTTACATCGAAAAGCTATGAAAAAAAAAAAAAATTGGAAACTATCTGGTCAACTTATGTAGAAATGCAGAACTCCTTGGGATGTATGACACTGACATAAAGAGAACTCTTGCTTTTTGAAGAGGCTTGTCATGTGAAGACCCAGTGGATAAAAAAAACACCTAAATGGGAGTGAATATGCTCACTAATTCAGCAGAAGAGCTTAGACTGTGATTGCTACATTTTACAGTTCCAAAGGGGAGAGTAAATGGGCAATTTAAACATAACGTGCATGTTAGGCAAAATCAGTGCATGTGAAAATCAGAATATTTGTGCTTCTCCCAAAATACTGCCTTCAGAATATGACAAATGATAAATATTTCTGCCTTTGTAGTGCCAGAGACTTAAAGCTTTTAAAACAGCCTCTTTGATTTGAATATAAGCAGCACCGTGATCAACTAAGCTGCAAAGAAGCAGCACAGAGAATGGAGCTCATGCAGGATCTTTTGTTCCAAAAACATATACATTTGTCATTTGACTCAAACAACAGACTCTGTTGTCTACAACAGTAGCAGCAGGAGGGCTTTTTTTTCAACTTCCAGAATGACATAATATGCAATATTGTGAGAAAGCAGTACGTCTGTTTCTTTATCTGAACTGATGTGTTTTAGCAGGATAAGAGGGCACTATAAGCACATATATGAAGGCTGCTCTGAAGGTAATGCCTCCTATTTTAGGATATTGGCGCACAACACCAGAGGCAGCTGTTGGTGGTTTGGCCAGAGGTTGAACCTTCCTGACGAAGAGAGATTCATTCATTACATTTTGTTTCTGTGTTACAGTTGGCAGCAGAAGGGCTGTCTCACACAGTGGTGACTGACATAAAAGAGCAGGTGAAGAAAAGGTTTGTGTGTCTATTTTTCAGTGGCTTACAGAACTAGGACAGCATGAACAGTCACAAGAACCATTTCTCCCTCCTTAAGTCAATAGGATGTAATTGCTTCAGTGTATTTATGAGGGAAGCTGGAAAAAGAGCCACCAAAAGTAGTGTGAGTTTTCTCCAATCCTTAGCATTTGAAAATGCGTGAATGCATAGAAAATTCACTATGCACCGTGATATCTTCCATTTGCATGTATAGGTGCAGTCCTGCCCTGAAAGGCTGAGGGAAAAAGAAACCTCTTACCTCGCAGCATGGCCTAAGATTTGTGTGACCCTGTGGAGTGAGGAGAGATCTGTGGTTGTCAGCAGGACGGCCCACCCTGTGCCCACATCTGCTCAGGTGCTCCAAATAAGATATAGCACTTGTGCATGGTTGCTTCTTACTCCTTGAGTGAAGCACAACTGGTAAAGGCTGAATATCTCAAGGGCTTATCTGCCAACCCATCCTCCATTTCTACTGACAAATCTGCTCCTGATTTCTTCTCTAGTTCTTCCTCTGTTTTAAGCTGCATGTTCTCTAGCACATCTGTGGGCTGGTTATTATAAGGAATACAGAAACACTCCAGAATGATTTAAGTACAGGTATTAGGAATTTAAGATGAAATTATATTGCACAGGTTACAATGAAATCTTACAGATGGTGACATTGCTTCTACATGAATTGTACCTGAATTTTTCAAAATAAACTATGCTACTAAGAACATCAGAACATATCTCTCCAATGAAATGAATACTTTATACATGAAAGAGGGAATATTAAGATTAAAGGTAATAGCAAAAGAGAATGACATTACTACTGCTAGATAACAGCAAGCAGTTCTTCAAAGGAAACCAAATCTTTCAATCACAGATGCAAACCAAGCCCCTGAATTGAAGATGAGAACTGAATTGCATTTAGTATCATAAGCAGACATCTGAATCAGGATAGATTAATGTTCTGCAGGCAGATATCAGAAACAGAATTGGAACCTTGATACTACATATCCAATTTCACTTCAACAGAATTAAAAAAGCATGCCAAAGGGCAATTACTTATATGTTGAACTTGGATACTATTTTTCTTCAGTCTCTATTCTCCATTGCTGCATAAATAACACTATGGTGATTTCCTTCCTCCCTCCTGTCCCCTCCCCCCCACATTTTCTCAGACGGTATTTATCAAAAAATAAAACAGAAAAAAAAAAAAAAAGAAAGAAAAAATCTCACTCAACTAAATCTCAACAATTGCAATTTGGATTTCCTCTTTACAAAGTACTTTAATGCTAAAAAACAACAGAGTATCTGACAGACTTAAACCTGTCTACCCTGCATGGTAACCGCTACATAACGTCATTAACACCAGTTCAGTTTAAGTGCTAACTAAGCCCTGACTACATCTATTTTTCTCCTTTAAATCATGGTAAAGTTATCATCTGTTTGATTTAAAGAATTAAGCAAGTATGTGCAAGGCAGCTGGAAATTTGTCCTGTGTCTCTAAGTGTGATACTTAATAAACTTAAATACTTTAATAATCTTAAATTGAGTAATTAACTCATTACTTAAAATATGCTCTAATGACTTTAAAGATTACAGTAAATAACATCATAGCAAGATACGGGAGATAATGCGAAAAACATTTCACAGAGCATTAGTTAATGTACTGGAGCTGTTTTGTTTAACCGAACCTACATTCAGACATGTTCTGTCCTCAGTACTGCAGAACTGATGGCAAAAATGTCCACTTCATGTTACAGGATTTTAAAATAACAGATTCATTAGAAGAAAGCATTTTGTAATAATGGTTTGGCATGAGCAGAGGTTTTCAATATGGAATCAAAATGTTACAAAGGCTGCTCTTCCCTGCCATGGAAATGAAAATGAGTTGATTTTTTGGGTTTAGAGTTAATCTTACGGCATCAAGCCCCTGGACATATATTGCAGGAAAACAAGGAATTCTGGCATGGAAGAGAGAAAAAACAAATTAGAAAAGTTGGTCTGTACATCTTTTTACTCATAACTCCAATTCTAGAGCAGGCAGCAATTTTTTTTTTCCTAGTATAGTCCATTGTTTTCTTGTAAATTAAAATGCAATTAACAATTGCAGTCCACTGAACTCTATTTACTTTTGAACAGCTTGTTTTTGTACAAAAGACAAAAGAAGAATAATTTTAATCACTTTATTTCTTGTTCAAAATACATATGAAACAATTAGAATAAAATTCTTTCAAATATGTTCTTTTTATTTTCTTTTTTTAAATATAAAATTATCACAAACTGTACACTTCATAACATCTTTTGAGGTTTCATTGTTACATAATTTTTTCAGAACTGACAAATAATTTCACACTTTCTAGAGAATACATTGTAAAAATACTGAAATGTGTTACAGTTATTAAAGTCTAGTGCAAAAAATAACATTTACTATCAGTAGTACAATTATATGCTGTCAAGTTTCACAAGTGGCCATTTAGCGCATACAAAAAGCCAGTAACACAAGTCTGGAAAGTTGTAGGTTTTTTTTTTTTCTTCTTGTCTCTATAATGCAGAAGCCAAGGATATTGACTTGAACAATGGCTAAGTATCAAATCACAGACTTCATTTAAAAAGTCACATCATGAACACTGAATAAAAGGTACTAAAACAGTCAGGTATTTAATATTAGGTCTTGGTCAGCCAACACCACATAGCAAGAAGAGACAAAATCTTAGAAGAACTCTGCAGCTACATAGACTTGGCAACATTTCTGATCTAATCACAGAGATTATTTTAAAGGTAGGGAGTTCTGTTAGAGTTTGGGCCAGTTGGGACCTAGTCTCAATGTACCCCACAATGTCACAGCACAGCAAATATGCTTATTCTGATGGACATTATATTAGGTGCTTCCTTTTCATATTTTAAAATATTTAGCATTTCCATATTGAGTAATACCAATTATTTATGAACATTTCCTATGGCCAGGACTCCAATTTAACTTCCTACCTTTTGTAGCATACATTCCGGAGAATGCCTTCCCCACAAATAAGCATGTACTAGAAGAACATAATGATCTCTGCTGAAGGAAAGATGTGGCTAACTTCTGTATTCCACACCCTCCACTTTAGTTCCCATAATTAGTCCAGTGGAGCCAGTTGGCTTAAACACAGAGTGAACTGCAAGCTCGGGGAAGAAAACAGAGGTTACCTGGGCTTCCCTTGAAGTGATTCGAAGGCCATCTGGCTGGTAAACATAGGAGTCAGTGCTGCAGATCTGCTGTACAAGGTGATGAGGACTGGACAGGGCAGGAAAATGAGGAAATACTTAACTGTCCTCCCCTGTCCCACCTAGTACAGTTACTCTGGCATGGAGGGTGCAGAGATGTGCTCTTAGCACAGACTAGCCATGAGCCTCCCTAATTAGTCCATTCCTTGACAGCTAAGAGTCTGAGCAGGTGCTCAGATCAGAGTGCTAGCCCAAGCCAGAGTGACTGGCAACTCTCTTTCCAAAAAAATAGAAAAAAAAAGTTTGCTGGAAAATGGCCCTCATTGTGATCTCCGCCACAGAGGGCAGACAGCACATAAGGCAATTCAGAAATGCCTCTTCAAATCAGAACACAAACAGTGGCTTTTAGGGTAGAGAACTAGCCATATGCTGTCCTCAGTGTGTTTAAATCTAATGTACCTTACTGAGGCTACTCATGGGAATAAAGAATTGGGAAGGATTTAGATTCATGCTTTGAAGAAAAAGAAACAACAATATAAATATATATATCTATACTTTCTACTTTCTTGAGAAATAGTTTTCTGTTTATTTAACAAAAGTAAATTTTGCTTAATATTTTTTTTTCCGTAGAAATATAGAGCAAAAAGAATTGCTAGATGCGCAACAGGACTGTCTAAATGTTACATACTAAATATTTTTACCTATAGAGACATTCTCTAATCTTCAATAGCACAATGGTATAATGTGGAAAACTATAAGCCACTAGTAAAAAGGAAAAAATCAGTAAAAATATATCTGATCTCTGTGCCTGACTACAGAGACTAGACATTTTTATTTAGGAAATCAGGCAGCTGAGGCTCACATTTCTTAACAGTATTAGTAAAATCAGCATTTGCAATAGTAGTTCATACCCTAGGGACACACTGAAGACTTTTAGCATAATCTGAATTGTCAGCAAGCCACAAACAGCCATGGTGGATACAGGAGAATTCATTCTGCTTGTCTTGAGATTTCTAGTTGAGTTCACTTCTTTAATTGCTATCATATAACATCACATGCAACCTGAGGCAAAGGCATCTGAAATCAACAGCGATGTTGATGCTTGATTTCAGTGGGGTATTGGGCAAGTATGTAATACTGAGCTTCAGAATGCAATGACCTAAGGGATTAAAAATACCTACAGAACAATTTTGCTGAACTGATTTACCGGTCTATTGTCATGATATTAAAAAATAAAGACAATCGTTTAAATTAACACAAAAAACAACTGCTGTATAAAACAGCAATGATAGAACTGAAAGGAAGATAGTTTTGAAAGTTTATTACACTTCTTGCACATTAGAAATAGATTAGTAATGAATAGATTTTGGTAAACATTTTATTAATGCAAAATGTACAAATGTTAAAATTTGTATTGTTAAAATTGCACCTTAAGAGGCTAAACTGAATCACTTTTTTGTGCTATTTATTTCAATAAATCTTAAAGCTGCAGTAGATACTTCTGCTTTTTTTTTTTTTTTTTTTTTTGAGATAGCTCAAAGAAGGGGATGGAGTATTATATTTTAAAAAGGAAAAAAAAAAATTACACACAGAAAAACTTTTTTCTTTTTTTTTTCCTCAGCATTTTTAAATTTTGCTGCCACAGGTATTTTTGCTAAAAAGGCGTTGTAATTTATTTATTTATTTATTTATTTATTTGCATCAATATTATTTTCAGTGCATGAATAAATTGGTACTAAATTACCACTCTTTGCCCTGCTAGAGATTAAATTATGAAGTCTTGTTTTAAGAAAAGGTCTGTATTTAGACACAGTACAGAAAACAAGGCAAACATTTTTAGGAGATGCCTTAGAATTATTTGAATGAAATCTCCTTCCTCAGCACAGACTTCTCATTATCCAGACCTCTTTAGGACTGCTTGTTGATTTATGCGTTGCTCAGTTTCTGGAGGGTTTGCAGAATTGGGTCCAAAATTTTAGAAGCTGATCCTCAGAGCTTCTCTGAAACCTAGCTATGACCTACAGGTTTGTCTGCTACTGGCAAGTAGCTAAAGTGCAATAGTGTCAGACTCCCTTTCAGAATAAGATGGAATCAGGTGTACAGATTCTGTTGCTGGCTAAGATAACACTATATTTTGTAGTTAGTGATCTTGGTTCTGTGGCCCAAATTTACCTCGGTAAAAGATAAAGCATGATTTGGTGGGCCCAGAAGTGGAAAGGCTGTATGTTTGAAAAAATGTAATAAGTTCTTGTGCTGTAAGGATAATTAAGATCATTAAACACCTGTACCACAGAAAGCTTGAAAGGAATTAATGTAACATAGTGCAAAGTGCCCTTTTGAGAATCTAGTAAATCTTATTTTTTCATTTTTCTCTGGTAGCCAAATCTCCACTTACATAAGGAAGAAAGACATACCCATTTAGCAAGAATAATTACAACTGGCAATTTTATGTATTGTCCAGCCAGGCACTCCTCTCCCTCTTAACTATTATTATGCAATTAAGACTCAGAAAAGCATGATGAGGGATGTAATGGTCATGTACTGATCATTCTGACTTTCAGCAAGAGATAACCACTCCCAGGGTGGAGAAATCACAATGCACCCAGTACTGTGTGACAGTTTAGGACAAAGGAATAAGAATTCATTATTAAACTGAATCTGCATGAAAAGAAAAAAAAGGAGGAGACGAGATTTGTCTGGAACAACTGTGCAAGTATCCTATTCAAACATAAAGACCTGTGATATACTAACGGAGAAATCCACTGTAAGTACAACTTTGGTTTTGTGAGTCATGAGGGAATTAGCATCTGCAACAGCCCAGTGGCTCTTCCACTATTGTGTGACATTAATCTAGTCCTGCCTCAAAACCAGTCAGTACCTTTTGTACCATAGTAGCATTTTCAAACGTGTAGTGGTTTTTAATTCAAGGATTGATTGCCTGAAGTTTTGAAAATGTGAACATTATATAAAATGATTTTTCATCTATCAGAAATTTTCCATTGCATGTCATGTGCCAAAGAACAGGAGGCCATTATAGAGAGGAATGTGTCAGAGCACACCTTGGTGATATCTTTTTTGTCTCATTAATGATGCAAGATATGGACCAGAAACGGATGATGAGCTATGTACCACTACCAGTAGCCTTTGCACTGTGACTCCTCTAGGATCAGGATCTGTGGGGTGGAGAGCTTCTTTTATTTTAAGAACAGACCCAGAGTCTGTAATAAGGCTCCCACTGTCCCTGTAAGCTCACAGACTTTTGTATAAGAGAAAAAGTACATCAGAAATCTCTTTTTTCTTTTTCCTGTGTTTGCTGCATTCATATTTTTGCCTATGGAAAATGCTCTCATTCACCTCCTTACTGAATTATCCACATCAACATCTTTTTTTCTTTTCTTTCATTTTTTTCTTGAAAGCTCTTGACATGCTCAACAGGAATTTTCTGCTCCTCCCTTCTCTCATGTTCATGACTCAAATACAACCAAAGATTTAACTATTGTCTTGTTGAGTACTCTTCAATTCTGATACACTCATCAGTCTCAACCCATAGCATGTTAAACAAATCAGTTCCGCCCTGTATCTTTCTCCTCTTAGAGACTCTACTTCTATAGGCAGATCTGCTTCATAAAACTGGCAAATAGCTGTTTACCAGCAAGACAAAATTTATCTGCAAAATATCTCAAAATGCAGATTCCTTTTTGATGGTGGTCATGTTAAATGCCTGAAATGTCTGTTACACTGGCAAGCTTCTGTTAGAACATCACTGATGTTAAGAATTACAAAGGATTACACAACTAGGAATTTTGCACTTACAGAAGAAGCCTGTTTTTTATTGAGAAGTGCAGCCTTTCCTTTTAATACTAACAGGTCTTCAACTATCTGGTCTTAAAACCATGTCATTTTTTTTACAAAGGAAATAGACTCTAGAGCTTAACTGATTATTATTGGAGGTTTGGTATTCCCACTCTTTTTTTTTTTTTTTTTTTCTTTTTTTCTTCTTTTTTTTTTGCACTTGTGGGTATATTTGTTTTACTTCAAGGATCTGAATTTCCAAAGCAGGAGAAGATCCCAAACCATTTTTAACAAGTAACTTCTCCAAAACATTTCTATGCTTGCATTTTGAGGAACAGTAAAATCGTATATGCAGGGCAGGCTGCTCTCATTCTATTGCTGTGCTCTGTGTATTGAGTGAGTGGCAAATTGATGGGAGCTCTGAGGATGTCATGAAATAGCTGTATCCCCACACTTTCCTTTGTATCCCTTCAGCTGTCTTTTTAAGTCAGGCTTCCTGTCTTTACCTCTCCAAGGGAGAAGCAGATTTTCACAATTCTCCTTCAATTGTACTGGGCTCCAGGACACTGTCTCTATAGTAACTGTGCAAACCTGGACAGTCTGAATGGATTTGCAGCTTTTCTTTCAGAGAGGTAATGAATACTCCACTTAATTAAAAATAGAATGTTATTTAAATATTTAAGTACTCAATTTTTAATATTTCAAACAAAGGGATTTGAAAAGAATAGTCTAATGCATATAGAGTGTAATCTAGCCAAATTTCTCTGTAAACTTTAGCAGTATCTTCCATCAGCCTTCTCAGACATAAATCTTGACTGTTCTGAAACAGATCTCTTAATCTTTCCTCTGTGTTCTTTTATTTGTTTGTTTGTTAATTTCTTCCTTTGCCTGCTTGAACTTCCACCATTTTACGTGAGTTGCATTTCCAGACTGAGTAGGGCATCAAATGAATCTCTAGGTCATCATGACAGATATTAACTGTTTCAAAATACCACACTCCTTTAAGAAGCACCCCACTGACAAATATTCTCTGTCTTTTCCTTTTTTTTTTTTTTCCTGAATCCTACCTGATGAACTCATTTGGAAACCAATAGCCAAGCCAACATACTGTATTCATAAATTATTACAGAGAATTCCACTTTCATCACAGCAGCTGCAGGACTTCCTGCAGACCCAGCTTCGAGAGCACAGTTGTGAATTATATATTAGAGAGTCTTTACGTCTTCCCCTCTAGATAGTGCTTTGGGGTTCTGATAACCTATTTAACCTGCATTTATATTCGTTAGTTGTATTTTGCCAGTATGTTGATACTGAGGGTCATCAACAGTGCTAATGCGGGTCACCAGCACAGGCTTAGCTCTACAGAGCACTCAAGGAAATGCTCTCTCGGATCAGTAAGGCACCAAAGCTTGTTGCTACTATTATCAAAGTAAGTCGTCCTCATGATGGTACAGTTTTAATTGATTTTTTGTGTTTTTCAAATTTAACATGCTTTGTGATTTTCTGGAAGAATGAATTCCATTTTACAGAAGATTCGTTGTCTATTCTGGAGAGGAAAAATTTTACATGGCAATAGCAGAAGCATTCTCTTTGAGTCAGTAAAGAGGTTTCCGAGCAACAGTAACATTGTAGAGGTGCTATCAGATAAAATATAAAATCACAGACCTGAGCACTTGCTATCATCAAGCATCCCCTTGCACTTAGCACAAGATTGAAGGTGTTAGTTCCATTTTCCTGGCCAGATTCCCCTGTGATATTTAAATGCCACATGCAGCTTCATCCTTTCTTAGGGTTACAGCTCCTGGATTGCCAATTTCCAGCCAGGACTATGGAAAAGTGAAATTGTGTTTGAGATATTTATTCATCTGGACTGGTAAACAAAAGACAGTCTTGAAGTTAAGATATTGTGATGCTTTGGACATCACAAATGGCTGTGATAAGTCCCTCATTTAATTCCTACCCTTAATGCTGGCTCTTCTTCATGCATCTCCCTTTTCTTGCTTGCTTAACTGTACATAAAGAAAGAATAGGTGATACAAATACCGGAATAATTATCAGTTTCCAAGGGAAGATTTTCATTTTGGAGTTTGCAGTTGCACAGAATAACTGTGTGTCTGCTGCCACATTTTCCTTTGTCTTTCTCAGCTCTGCAGTCTGCTCTCTGGCACAATCTGTTTTTTTGACACCAGATAGCTCAGTTTAGACTGACAAGCCTCAGAAGCCATGTGAAAGTGAATTCTGAGCAGAGGCTTAAACTGAGTCTCAGCTGTGGTGTGAATGAGAGAGAACATTTTCTATCAAAACTTGCATCAATATTCTTGTCATACATACTGTATTTTATCTGCATTTTGGGTGGTCTGACAGATATTATATGAACTTTGTCTGAAATACCTCACTGTTTAATTAACAGTTAAGTCATATTTTAACACCTACAGGTATTTCAAGCAGAAATAATGTAGAAATAAAGTCATATGAACTTCTCAGATCAAGGAATTGTGTCATTACAGCTGTGTCCAGTATATGTTATGGATTGAAATCCATTCTGATTAGGTGTGGGTGTTCTGTTTTGATAGAAGTGCTGAACAGTACCAATTTCACATTTTTGCAAGTGCAAATGCTTGTATGTGCGCATTAAGTTTTTGTGTTCTCTAATAAAAGCTTTACAAATTTTGCAGGCACAATTATGGATCTCTTAAAAATCTCTTAAATTTTTTTTTCTCAGCAGGAGAACTCTGTTACCAAGTTCTAAAATAGTTACCTTTACTTAAAATTCTTACATGCTTAAAATATAGTCAAATGGTTTCAGAAGTCAGTGTACAAATCTTGTGAGGCCACTAATCAAATTAACATGATGGCGTGCAAAAAAATCAGCACATATAAAAGTTTATTGGATGTAATCAGTTAATTGATTAAAAAGACATAGCAAAATAATCTAGTAATTAGAGCATCATGCATAATCTGTGCAACATCATGTTAAAAACTTTCAAAATGATTAAATAGAAGCCAGTAAAAAACCCTGAAAATTAGGTGAAATGGATAGATTGATTATGTATTTTTTGGAAAATTAGTTCTCCTACTATTGCTCAAAAAATGCATCAATAGAAAAAAGATCAGAAATAATTGTTTTTTCCCTTTGAAAAAAATAACCTGATGAAAACACTTTGTGCTTGCTCAAACAAATGAAGACGGTTGTGATTCTTCAAAGAAAAAGTTTTGTTACTTAAAAATAGTGAGTGAAAGCATTTCCATATTCTGAAAAAGAAATGCTCCAGGGGAAGTTTTGTCCTGATATACTAAGTTTTGTTTTCTTATTGGTCCTGGCCACTTTCTTTGTACATGTCCCTGAGACATGTATATTGCCCCCAGTGCTTCCTAGAAGCCAAAAACCAGCCAGTGTTACTGATTCCGTAACCTCTGGTAATCATAAAGAATGTGGAGGAGGAAAGTTCTTTGACGGCTCTTCGCAGAATGACAATGAGAAATATAGTGATCCTACACCTTTTGGTCAGGACCCCACGGGTTTCATATTACTGCATCTTAAGGCCAGGAATCATCTTTAGGCAATGCAGACAAAAGTAAGGGTCAAGAATCTACTGCTTGAACATATAGAAGCCAGTCTATACTGAAGCCCAAGATAAAAAGAAAGATAATGGGAAAACAGTTAGTCACTTGCTAAGAGTGTGATGGTATAACTTTCATCATTAGATGGATGCTATACAGCCAACCAAAGTTGAGAACACACTGCACAATCTATCCTATGCTACTGTCTGCAGTGCCAGTAGAACTCTAAATCTACCTGTGTTCTAGGGTCCTAGTTAACATTTTGCATAGACCTAATAATAATTTTATGGTTGCTCAGAGCAAATCTAATGGTCCCTGAAAACGTATTTAATATGAGGAAGGGAAGCAATTGTTTGAAAACAGTATTTACCCAAAAGACTAGAATGACTCATTAGATACATTTGTATGTGGGCTTTTTTTCGCTTTATAGTGCATTATTGAAAATAAATATAAACTTTAACAGCTCTCCTGAAACCACTTAATCCATCATATACTTTCTCTGTACAGTTCTGTGGTTTACTGTTGTGACAGTACAAAAAAAGCACTGCAGTGCAAAAATACAATTCTTATTAACTACAGTTACTGTTTCCAGTAAAACATTTCGATAAAAATATCTCAGGCTTTTGAGTTAGCCTCAGGATTATGAGTTTTTCAAACTCTTTTAAAATTACTACTATATATTTTACACCAACCATTTGCCAAAATTGATTTCTCTCAAATCAGACTAATGTTTGTCATATAGCAGAAATGTGAAGAAGTAAAAAATGCATATTCTGTACAGGAGTAGGAAGTTTTCAACAGTTTTGCAAATTCCCTTTTATATCTCTTAATAAAGAGTTAGATAAAGCAATATACTAAATGACTAACTGTGCTGAGCTTTTATTAAGAGGATACTTCTATGAGTGCACTCACAGAATAACATGTACACTGGGCTCCAAAGCCAACGGGCTGGTTCTGCTAAATATATACTCTACCTGGAGACAACTAAGAAAGCAGTAAAAAAAAAAAAAAAAAGTAAAGTTATGTTTTGCATTATTTATATTTATCACAGACAAGCAACTCATTAATCAGAGGATCATTATTGAAATTAGATATTTTGATAATTTTGCAGCCTGTTTTTTCATAAATGCAGAGCATCCATAAATCTAGTTTAGACACAGTAGTCATACAGCATTGCTATTAGCCATACAGAAAACAAAACAGTAACAGAACAACAACAAAACAATAAAAAACTCTCTGCACCACCCCCTCCCCTGAAAAAAAGCAAACACCCAAAAGCAAACAAGCAAAAAAAACAACAGGGAAAAAATTGAGCAATTATTCCTTTGGTGTTTGACAACAATTTAAAATTAAGAAAATGAAAATTGAAATATCTAACTACTTAGGATGAAACATACAGGATACTCATAGATAACAATGAAATAGTCAAAAAGATGTTGCTCATTGCTGAACACTTATGCTACATTTCATTGTGAAATTGTTAGCTTTTTGGATATTAGGTGCAAGAAAGTGCAAAGAATATTTAGTCAACTGTTACAGTACCACATTACAAAAAATATTTTCTAGGCCACAAAGGCCACAGCTGATATAATTTGTATTAAGATAAATGTACACACAAAATAGTTTTTCTATCTCCATATACGTATTTGTATCAGCATTGCAAAACCACTGGGAAAATGATCTAGGCCATAAATCTAGTATTTTAGATATTAGAAATCTAGAGAGAATACAGAAATGAAATTCTGCAAGGTAGCTATGTATTTATGGTGATGAAAATACAACCTTGAACGGGAAGGATCAGTATTTAGCATTACCAACCCTCTCTGGGAAACACATTTCTCTCTAGAGGCCATGGATATCAACTTTGAACAGATGTGAAAAAACTTAAGTTGGAGTCATTAATGTTAGTGCTTTTAATAATAAATGAGGAATACCTGAAAGCTCTATTTGTCTATTTGGCTTTCTTTCTTTTTGTGTATGAAACCATTTTGAATTATTCCTTTTTGTTGCATTAAAAAAAAATGATATCTAAAATGTTAAAAACAGCCTTCTCAGCATCTCCAGAGCAGTCAAAATGTTTAAAGGCATAACTGACTGTTGTAGGGATCAGTTAAAGGAATGGAGGTGGCCAGATCTTTATTAATTCATTTTGTCAATCTGGACATACTGACCAATGCCAAGTTGTTCTTTGCTCCAAAGACCTTTTCCCTTCATGATCAGATTAATTTCCTCAATTTTTTCCATTCACATAAAACAATCTTTCATTTTTCTCATGTATGAAAGTTCCATAAAACTGCTATTTTGAAAAAAATACTATCCTCACATGTATCTCTAAATCTTACAAAGATTTTTAGAAAGTCACTTCTCCAACATCTTTCTAGTTGCAGTTCAGCTTTCAAAATCTAAGGTCCAACCATTCAGTCTTTTCTATGCTTAATAATAAATAAATAAATTAATGAATAAATCAATAGCCTGAGGTTAGAATGTTTAAAAAAAAAATTAAATCTACAAAATAATATTCAGATCTCTTCCAGTTTTTATATCAGCTCACTCAGCAGATGATTTGTTGTAGTTTCTGTCAAGGGGTATTCCAATAAATGAATTGTATTGTTAATAAAACTATTACTTTTCAATTTCTTTTTCCATATATTGATACAAAGCACAACTCAAATTCATTTTGGACATCTTATTTGAGGTACAAAGTGAGGGACAGAGACACGAGCTACGTATTCAGTTAAAAGCACTTCAAACAAATCTAACACTGTCATACTAAATCAAGGAACATAAAGGTTTTTTGTAACCATAGCTTTTGTTCATGTTTTTGAATACCTAAAAATTCATAAAACAGTTTATGTTACATCCGAGCATATTCACACCTACAGTTTGGCCTGATTAAAGACTGAATATGGGATGCAAAATGCACACAGCAAACAAGCTCTATTGAATGTGCTAGATGCATTGGCTTGGGAGACCTTTACATTTCTGTGGAGCTACAGCGACATCCACAGAAGTCTACATAGACACATTTACTGTCCATAACGACACACCCACATCTGTTGTTCAATGTCACGCAGAGCTAGTGGATAACTGAAGAAAAACTACCAAATACACTGCTGGCCTTGGTGCACATGGTAGCTATGCCAGACAGTTTAATGAGTTCCTGTAGGTGCAGCAGGCATCCTGATTGCTGGAATATTATAACTGCATAGATCCAGTCATGGGACCTCTTCCATAAAGGCTGAACTAAAACCTAGTGACTAAAACCTGGTCCTACTCAGCCGACATGGCTTCAGAGGACATGTGATCAGTGTTTCCATCCTGTTCAAAGAAAGAACTTCAAATAGTCAAAATGTGACAGTAATTACTGCTGCTGTTTTTTTCTTTTTCTTTTTCTTTTTCTTTTTCTTTTTCTTTTTCTTTTTCTTTTTCTTTTTCTTTTTCTTTTTCTTTTTCTTTTTCTTTCTCTTTCTCTTTCTCTTTCTCTTTCTCTTTCTCTTTCTCTTTCTCTTTTTTTCTTTTTCTTTTCTTTTTCTTTTATCTTTTTCTTTTCTTTTTCTTCTTTTTCTTCTTCTTTTCCTTTTTATCTTTCTTTTTTCTCTTTCTTTCCCTTTCTTTCTTTCTTTCTCTTTCTTTCTTTCTTTCTTTCTTTCTTTCTTTCTTTCTTTCTTTCTTTCTTTCTTCATTCTTTCTTTCTTTCTATTTCTTTGTTTCTATTTGTTTCTCTATTTCTCTCTCACTTCCTTTCTTTCTTTGTTTCTTTCTTTTTCATGCAGTGTTCAGCTTGAAGTGTTATCTTGAGAAGCCATATAAAATTTAGTTCAATTTAGATGAGATTTACTAGAAGAGCCATATATGACTATTTGCTCTGTCTCAGAAGAAATAAGCATCAAAATCTGCAGTGGCTTTGAATTGCTTTAGGGAGTGTTCTTTTAGTTTTCTATATCTATTCAAATACATTGGACATGATACTGAATATATACCAGAAAGAAAACAGATGAGTGAATTTTTATGAGAAAGGATTATATTTGGCTCAAGTCAACTTCATTCATATGGTAAGAAATTATTATAAACTGTAATATAAGACTTAGAATAGGAAAAAATGTGTTTTAATACAAAAATATGGATGCAGTTCATCTGTGGAATCCAAACCTGTTTATGTAGATGTGAGTTACATGGGAGCACTGGACACTGAACATGGTGAATCCACTCTTGTTCCCTAGGGTGTAAGTGGTGGTTTTGGTGATGAACACGATCCCTGGCTATCAAAACTGGTTGCTCGGCCAGGTAACTGCAAGAAAAACATTAGTTTTACATGTCATTAATCTGGCCATGACTCATACTAATTTCAGAGGATGATGTAATCCCTCAAAGAAGAACCTGAGTCACAACCAGACCCTTTATGGATCAAAGTCTTAATCAGAACTAATAATAGAAAGAAATTTCCTGGAGATCTAAAAATTCCTCTGGCTCCTTCACGGGAGTGAAAGATAGGTACCAGGGTAGGTACCTCCTTCATCAAACATATATAATTCAGAGAAAGCTAGGAAAAAGAGAGAAAGCCTCTAAAGAGGCTTCAGTTTTGCACTGACTCAGTTTCCCCATCCTCATACTCTTCAAATATTCTATTGAAGGCTTGATGTTTTTTCTATCACTGGAGATACTGTGCAGCAAAGCAATATGCAGGGGAAGCCAAATTTCTTGTGCTGCCTAGAACAGCAAATAATTTTTTTACGGAGAGTAATCTTGAGAAGCACCCTCTGTGTCCTAAAGCAGGGCCTGCTGCTTTTTGAGTCTTCAGTATGAATATTTTCAAACTCAAAGCTGATTAACATTTTGTATATAGAAAACCAATAAGATATGGCCACACCTGGCTGAAGATGGAGTCCAAGCCTGGGGAGTTGTAGATACAATCATCAATCCATATGAATAATCTTCCAATAAAAGTCTACTCAAGTAAATCTAGAGGTTGTTTCTATTTTTCTTTTTTTTTGTTTTGCCTCTAATTAGCATAATTAGCCAGTTTCAGTTTACTGCTTTAGCATCATAACTGTTAATGCTGAAGATTTTTAAATAGAAAAAGATTGCTTTTGAACTGCTTACAAATGATCTCTTAAAAATGGATATAAGATCAAAATTTCAGGAATTTTAAAGGCTTTAATGTTACAATGCTGTAATGTGTGGTATCCTCATGAAAATGTTTGAAATGGCAGATATAATAAACAATAAACCTAAGCAACTAGACATAGGTTGTGCAGAGGGTATTATAGCAGCGTGATATATGGGAAGTGGCAACCATGATGTGCTGATTTTCATGATTCACAGAAGCACATAAATGGGAAAGAGAAAATAACCCTAAACATGCAATACATTCTGGAGGAGAAAATTGTGCTACTTCTTACCTCTACTAATGGATGCCAGTGAGTTATCGGTTTACGTGGGTAAGCCAACATTTCATTCCAGTGATCTCTTCCAAGCCCTTCAGCATCTATTCCTGTCCGACATACTCCAATGACCTCATTGTGCCCCACACTGAGAATTGTAAAGAAAGAAAACTATTTTTTATCGCAGTTTTAATAACATTTGATGTATAATTCAGGTTACTAGTTTCATGCAATGTAGAATATATGTCCAAGATTTTCCTGGTATTTATTACAGATATTAGTTTTAGGGATTTGTGGCAATAAGAAATTCTGTAATGCCATCCAAAACCTCCAGCCACTCCCAGACTGTTCCTAGAAGCTATAAAAATAGCAATGAAGACTTAACCTTTGCCATTAAAATTTTACAGACCAAAACACTCAAGGAGAGCATGCTTAAGTTTTGTTGTAGGGTAAGGTGATAGAAGATGTCAGGGAACAAATTCCTGCTCCAGATGTTTCAGATGTAATCCACACTACATATCCTAGATCTAATTAATACCATTGGAATTTCTTTTAAAAATGTGAAAGGTGAGGTGTTATAGCAGTGAGGGATTTACCTTAGTATTTCAGAATTCCCAGCAGTGTCATAGATTTGCTGGGGGAACCCAGAAAGTCCTTTTCTTTACCTCCCTACAAGTACCGGAAACTAACATTTCCTACTTTCCATTTAGTTAACGTTTTGAAAGGAGCAGCTGGAGAGGACTGGAGGTGCACAAGTTGCTCGACATTTCTCCCCTCAATGGTGTTGCAGTGTTTCTTTCACATCTGAACATCTTCCTTACAGAATTGATAGAAGCAAAATCAAATATGATGGCGAGGAAAGATAATCTGACATTTTGTATTAGTAAACTGGACTTTCAGTGTTTATTTGCCCTGCAATCTCAAGAGCTCATTACTAATAGCCCTGGAAAGAAGTAGACTTGGATCAGACACAGTACTGTCAGTCACAGTCTAATTTACCTTGCAATATTTGAGCTGCTTAGAGCAAGGAGTCTCCTCAATTCTCAGTAAGGATACAGATTAGTTGAAACTAAGATGTGTAGTCAGTGAGGAATGAACTGAAGGATTCATCCAAATAATTAATTGTGGCTTAATTCAATTAGGCAATTAGGCACCTAATTCTTTCTTAGGCATCTAAATTTCCATTGATTTCAAATACCTGACATTTAAATAGAAACTGTAGGCACAAGTGTCTTTTAAACCAGGAGCCATAACTGACAATCTTTTACATTGTATAGCATCTAGATGGGGACAGAAATGCATGTCACTGCTGGAGGCAGGTAAGGAGTTCTATCCCAGCTTCTTCCTTACCACAGACAAAATGGACTGAGTTCTAAAAGTTGTGGAAGCTTTAAACCTCTTCAGGAAAGGCACAAATACTTTATTTTTTGTGACACTGTGACTTACTTGAAAGTTCAGGGATGTAGAAACCAGTTGCTTGCAATGATCAGATAGTGTCTAACTGAAGATTAATGTTCGGAAAGAAAGCAGTGCTTACCGATCATAATCCATCACTGCAATGGAGAGGCTGACCTGGTCCACATTCTCTGGAGGGATATCAAAGATGATGGCCTCATTATAAACTGGATTGAGTGTATTCTTCTTTGTGGTTGTTTTCCTCTTTTTCAGTCTTCGACCCTCACACATCAGTGACACTTTGACATATGGATCTAAGTAACAGACAATAAGTTGTGTGTACTTGGACTCAAAGCCATTCAGACATGTAGCATACATACAATATTTCTGTAGGTATGTCATACTTATAAGGCATAAAATGCAATATCTACAGTGACGTTGGGAATCCATGCTTTCAATATGCTGTCAATGCAATGGAAAGGTATGAACTTTCTGAATGGATGTACCAAACACCACACTAAAGATAGCAGGTATGAAGGCTGCCCCAAAAGTAATGTCTCCTATTTTATTATGTTGGCCCTTGATGTCAGAGACAGATGTTGGTGGTACGGCAGTAGAGGCTGAACCTTCCTGACAATATCCTATTACATTTTGTTGCTGCGAGACAGATAACAGCAGAGGGAAAGGCTGACAAAATGGCATCTGACATGGAAGTGTGTATGAAACAACAGTGCTTTATTGTGAATTCCATGCAGAAAAAATCACACCCATTGAAATACACCAGTACTTGCTGAAAATTTATGAAGACCAAACATCAGATGTGAAAACAGTGAGGAGGTAGGAGGTGTATTTCAGCAGTAATGCTGTCACAGCAGCTATGAAACTGTGGGTCACTTCTGCTGGTGCAGATATTTATAAGCATGGAATGGAGGCTCTTTTTCATTGCTGACAAAAATGCACAGCTAATGGTGGAAACTATATTGAAAAATAGTGTTTTGTAGCTGAGAATTTGCTCTATCAAATAGTGTTATTGTGATCTTTGTAGCTGCTGTAGTTTCCATGGAAATAAATAGGAGGCAGTACTTTCAGTGTGACATACGTAGGTCCTATACTCATTCTGATGCTACTTCTGTTCAGAACCATGCTAAACATGCACTAAAAGAAGAGGTTGCTTTTTATCTCCTTTCTGAGTAAGCTCTGCTATGCTTTTTAAAAAAGAAGTAGATTCACCTGATGCACCAGTTATATCCATTGCTTTGAGATTTCTGCATTTGATGACTGTTAATGTCATTCTCCCAGCAGTAGGCAAATAACAAAGGGAAAACATGATCTCACCCAAATCTATGCTTTCCTGAAAAAGAAAAGCAGTTATTAGAAATCTAATCACACTGCCAACAATTCAGTTCATACCATGCTGAAATTCAGAAATATTTTTACCATGAAGAGAGACATCTTTTGATATGTTTGAAAAGAACCAGAAACAAGAATATTTGGAACATCCCTAGTATAAAGAAATCAAGTGGGATATTTAGATCATACAGATTTCCTTGTATTTTAGCCACTGAAATGAATGCAGCAGTTTTATTCATTCACATATGTATGCATCTGAAAGGTTCATCCTGTCTGAGAGCTTCAAAAAGATGAATGTGCTTCTAAACATTACTAGCCTTATTGATTTTACTCTGTTTAGGGGATTGCTTTGTTCTAGAAGAAAAGCAAAGCAAAGGAGCAGCACCTCAAACTTTCCTGCCTCAAGGACAACTTCCAGGGGATCTTACACTAGGGAAGATAGATAAGATCTGAAAGGATCTTGATCGTACTCATGGAGAAATAGTATCTATGTTGTGACAATGTGTTGTAAATTAAAAAAAAAGCAGAAAAGTTATATAGTTCAGCTGCAACATCTGACAAATGGGATCTAAGGAAGAGAATTTATCTTAATTCTTTTTCCTTAATTATACACAAGAACATATAATTTCCGAATATCACACAAGTTTAGCTTTTGAGATATTAGTTATATTCTGAATTATTCCTGTTCTTTTAAGATAGTAAATAACCTCCTACTCCTCCTCCTCAAACAAGAAAACATAATTAACCCTACCACAACGCGTTAAGAACAAGTCAGGATTTTTAAATAATAGCTCATAAAGGTCTTGTAAGACCATCAGCTCAGTAAGGCAGCAATTCTCAAGCATGCTCATATAATCTTGAAGGATTATTTTTAACTTCACTGAAATGCTTATTTTTAATTCACATCTTTATTATTTTATCTGTCAGACCAGCAACTAACCTGAGCTTACAAATTTGAATTGAGCTGGATTTATGTTGCAGCTGATCTAACATCAGAAGGTGAGCATGGTATATTTTTAAATGATGCATGGTAAAATAATTATTGCTGGGTACATGACAAACATGTTGCTTATAGCTATGAGTCAGAGTGAGAATTTTTCACATGGTTCAGCTACAGATATGAAGTCTTACTAGCTTCCCTTGGGTTAATGCTTTAACCTGAAATAGATACTTCAAATCTTTCTTGAATAAAGATGGACTTAATCAAATGCATAGGTAGTTTTTATTCTTTTTTTTTCCCGGCACTGTTAACTCTAGATAGAAGAATGTAATTTTAAAATAGCTTTAAAATCTCTGTTGCACTGTTAATAAAATATTGTCTTTTGTGTAGGTTGGTCAGTTCACAAGTTCAGTCATTTTGCTGTGATTCTAAGTATTAAGAGTGTGCATGTGAACATTCTCTATGGGTAGATTTCATGCTAGTCAGTATTTCTCAGGATTTCAAAATGATTTAGCTCATCCAGTCTACATAATAAAGCCATTTTGTACTCCCTTTGTCCAGTCTCTTACTTTGCCACACAAACTGCACAAAATTATACCACAGACTACACACACAGATAGTGAACAAATTCACTTTTTTTAATTGTGAAAAGACAGAACTTCAACAAATGAAGTGTAATCCTTTTCAATTATTTATTAAAGTGATAGTTGCCCTGTGTTATACTTTACAGGTTTGTCACCTGTGGAATCTGTGTTTTAAACACAGCTTCTGTTGCTACCATTGCTTTCTGAATTCAGACGGTCCTCATATACGTATATGAAAGACATCTCATCCTTTTCTTTGAAAAGAAAATGCACTACCCCCACATTCAGCTATTCAAAGTGTGAAGTCTGAGTTGAGGGAGGTGATGATGATGGGTTGGGTCATGGAGCACAGTGAGAAGATCTTGAAAAAGACTGAGAGGGCATAAATTCTTCCTCCAGAGAGTTGATTTGTGTAGGTGAATAGAGAGAAAATCATTTTTTGCAAGATGGGAGAATGTACTTGAATATTCTATTTTACATTCTGAAGATAAATTATATACACTCAGAAGTTTGAGTGAGATTAAGTGATAAACAACAATTCATACTGGACTATTTGCCATAACTTAAATGCTTTTAAAAAATGCATTGCTCAAAACACTTGCAAAGCTCCATGTGGTGGTTACTCTATTTTCTGAAGACTTATGAAAACCATCAGTGCTTAACAAAATGACAACAATTTGATACTAATGCTTTTTCTTTCCTTTCTAAACCCTGTGTACTGAATATATATATTATATCAAAAAGGAACTTGTAAAATTCCCTGCAATAAAACCCGGTGTTTTTGACCACAAAATGATAAGCAACATGCCTAATGCAAAATAATGCCTGGACAATGAATGAGGGTGAGGTTTTCAGCCCACACATCAGGCCATGAAAAGGGATGTACTGGAGTTACCAGAGCTCTGTAATCTGTGATACTCTTCAGTTTGAAGTAAAAAGGGATGAGTTTAGTACCGGGAAAAGGCTCTCTACCATTCCATTTATTCAGGCATCCCTTGAGACCTATGATCTACAGCTGGAGAAAAGGTGGCTCACGTCACCCTGAAATATCTGATTTTCATATGGCAGAATAATACTCACGCTACTACATGTGCTATGAAAATAGGTAAATTCTGCAGTAGGCTAGAATACATAATACATAATACATTTTCAGATAAACACCCTTGTCTATGTCAAAGACAGTTATGAGCATCTTGTCATAAGATCAGAAAGCTAGAAATAAAATCAGTAGCTACATTGCACTGACCTGTACACACCATATAACTTGCCTGGTAAAGAGAACCTGCTGTGATAGACTACTACCTGAGGTTAGGAGTTCCCATGGTCCTCGGAGGTCAAATACAAATCCTTTCAGAATCCTTTGAAACAACTCTGATGCTTTTCTCCTTTTGATTTAATTTGATACTAGTTGCAGTATTTGCTCATTTATTTATTTATTTACTTATTTATTTATTGTGGTGTCTTTTTGGTTAGCAAGGAATTGAAATTCCTAATATTTTTGCCAAATTGCTGTTCTGAATATCTGTCAAGACTGGTAGTCTTTCTTCATACTTGGGTGAATTCTTATGTTTATATGTTATGGTTATAACATAAAGAGTTACGTCAGGACCTCTAGAAATTATCAAGCAACTGAAAACAAAGATATTAAAAGTAATATAACTAAAATATATATTCTTTGGAACACACAGGGTGAAGTCCAAGAATCATGAACTTTTAAATTTTCTTTTGAAGGGGTAAGGATAAAAATACATCTATATAAAAGCATCAGAGATTGGGCACCACGTGAAATGGCTGGGATATCACACATTTTATTTTGTTTTTCATAACTTGTGTGCTAGAGGGCCATGAATTTGGAGATGAATACACAAGTTCAGACAGATAATGAACAAAGTAACAGTCAACATATAAACCTTTTCTGAAAGTCTTTGCCTATCAAACTGACTATCATGAGTAACATTTTCGAACACCTTGGGTACTTAAGTATTATTTCTTTTAATTGAGATTTAAAAATAGGATTTAAATTACTTCAGAATCCCATTGCTCTAGAAAATTCGTATTCCTCTCACTGCATAATACACTAGGTAATTAAGTTCACACAACTCATCTGACAGGAACCCTTTAGTATGAGCAAATCTACGAAAGCTGAGGTACAAACATCATTAACTACATCTGCACTGCAATCCACTTCAAAAAACTATGACTCAGAGGACACAGGCCTAGAACCAGCAGCAGGCTTTCATGCAAATCTGAACTATCCTTCAGACTGCTTTACATGTACCACATACTCTCCTATAACTTTTGCTAGATCAGTACCTCGGTAACTCTCATGACATTTTCTTTCTTTTCTTTATTTTGATATTTTTTTCTTCCTAAATTATACTCAGATTTTAATTAACAGGTAGTTTTACAGATGCTTGTAATCATTATGCCTCCCCCCATCAAATTACAATAAGAGGTACAAAACACAATAAACAAGGAATAAAAACTACCAGTATCAAGCACAGCTGCACGAATACAGAAAGAAGCCTTTGTTGGTACTGCATATCTTTTTTTTCTCTTTTTTTTTTTCTTCACCATTTATTTTCCTTTTGTGTATGGGAGACATCATAGACAACTAAGGAACTGGAACGGTGGTAGCACTACACCAGTTTCAGTTATTTTTATGGCTCCCAATCTAGCACACTATTCAATCCATTTTCTGTTACACCAATGCTAGAACAAAATAAAACAGAGGAAACAGACTACAAGCATGTCTGTTAGCTACACAGATTAATTTGATTTTTTAGACACAGAATGTAGATTCTTTTTTCAATACCATAATTATCATCCTACAAAAGCAACCACCCCATAGTAGATATGCTAACCAGTTACCAAATATCTGAACACATCCATTATTCAATGTCTGTTTGGGATATCAGCCCAGAGGTTGGCAAAGTTGGACAAAAAAATCATCCTCAATCTATTACTTTGTCATCAGACCCATGAGAAAGCAGTACTCACATTTTCACACTTAGCTCTGTGCAAGCATTTGTACAGGAATGTTCCCTAGTTATATCATAGACAGAGTAGAGCATTGTAAGGAGAAGTCTGAAACCTTTGCAGAGGAGCACAAATTAGCCCAATCAAGTTTTTAGTTGTTGCTGGACAAAATTCTGCTGTTTCTCATAGAATTATAGAATCGCTCAGGTTGGAAAAGACCTTAAAGATCATCAAGTCCAACCACGGTTCAGATCATTCTGATTAATTTGTCCAGTCTTGACATTAAATTTAATCAGAGATAACATTTAGCTAAGAATACCTACAAATCCAGTGAAAAAGTTAGTAAGAGATGATATCACATTCAGGTGGTTTCTTTTCACATATTACCGCCCATATCCTAAAATGAATGAGAAAAATTTTTTACCAATTATGTTGCCAATGAGAGAATCTACATAGTGTCCTGCTGATATGTGAAATAAAGTGTCTTTTTTTACAAAAATTTTGTAATAATAATTGGTCATAAATGAATTCTTTCTGTTTGTTTAGGTGGTGCTTGTTCGTTGCCTTTCCCTTTCTTTTTCAAATTTTGCAATTCAAATAAAATCTTAACAGCAACTCAATATAGATTATTACAAAGAACAATGTAAATGCTAGTGGAACTCAAAATTGCATATACTTGTATTGGTATTAGAGTGTCTTTTATTTCTGTTGTTAAAATAACAGTGATTTGCATAATGAATATTGCTCTAGAATTTGAATTTCCTATGAACCATCCACGTTCATTTCATGGTCATAATCTACAATAATTAATAATTTTAATTTTTAATCTCTATTTTACTATTGAAGAGTACTTTCCCAATAATTCTAATTTAAATTGTATTTTAATGGTTACAAGAGTTGATTACAAGAGAAAATTCTTAGATTGGCATTAATTTATTTTACACTTAATTCCTAAAGAAATGATTTACACATTTTCCATTTTCCTACAGTATGTTGAGTGAGTGCCTGCACTAACTAGTAATCATTTTCTAGTTGTCATAGAAATTATTCAGACATACATTTCTGAATTCTTAGCTGTTCAGACATATTAAGATCTATCTTTCTGTACAGTATGCAAAAATAATAATAGTAATAATAATAATAATAATAAAGCAGTGACAGAATTAGACCTTTGGACTTTTTGAGTACTGTTTTCTCATCTATGCATTTTGAATTAAATGCTACTTATGCCAGCACAGACATTGTCAAAATTGCATGACGTCTGAATAGGACAGCTAATTCTACCATCTCTCGATGGGATTTCACTTTGGAAACCTTGTCCTCACAGCTAATATTTACTTCCCTCTCCTGTTATTCTTTGCATACAAAATTCAGCTCTTTTTCTTCTTTCCAGCACCACTTATTGATTGAGTGGTTCTCCTGGGAAATGAATCAATGAGATTTGTGTTTGTTTTTGCCTCTGTAGAAGATGGTATAGAGACACTGGGGTTTGTTGCTCCATAATGACTGTGTCTTCCTCTTCAGGAGGCCTAATGTTTGTTTTAGCCCGATGTCCTGATTGCTCTGGGTAAGAGTAGCTTCTGATTGTGATTCTGATCACAGAAGAAGGACTCCTTGAGACAGCAGTTAGGGTCCTGCAGGCTGAATGCTCCCAACAGGAGATGAGGAAGCCTCCTGAGTGCTGGTTTTGTCAACCCACCTGTACTTAACTATCTGCCCTGTGCATGTGGGGGTTAGTTTCATCCTTCTTGCCAGAAAGGAAGCTCATTCATGTCTCAGAACACCTAGGAACAGAGATACTTATGCAATCTAAATGTGATGTCTACTGGCAGGTGAATGGAACAGTAACTAACTTCAGATATATTAATCTGAAGGAGCAATGCATTGATTGCAAAGAGAAAATAGTAGCAAGAAATTCAGAGGTCAATTAAGGCCCAGCTGCCACCTGGATGCAGAAATATTAATTTCCTCAGGATAAACCACCCTCTCCATTCATCTAATATCTCATACATTTAAGGTAGGTCAAACGTAGCAGTTAGCTTTTAGCAAGACAGAATATTCAAGTGATCTGTTGTTTCAAATGAAAAGAAATACTCAACAATTGAAGCTGCTTCGAGGGGCTAGTAAGAAACCCATTATTTCTCAATTATCTTTTCTGGCTACGAACTGAGCTGAAAGCAGTCCCAAACCTAAATAAAAAACCTAAGCACTTTTCTTATAAAGACTGACCAGAGTATTCTCTTACTCACCCAGCAGCAGGTAATCATATGGGTCTTTTATTTTATCAGGATTGATCGAAAATGACCAGTGCCAGCTATTCTTGGCTATAAAGGCACAGTTACCTTTACAGAAGTAATAAATGTTTCTGTGCTTACAAGCCTTTACTCTTTCACATATGTT
Source organism: Perdix hodgsoniae (assembly GCA_035772895.1). NCBI lineage: Eukaryota > Metazoa > Chordata > Aves > Galliformes > Phasianidae > Perdix > Perdix hodgsoniae. The sequence goes on along the minus strand of JAPSGF010000038.1, from coordinate 3,906,943 downwards.
TAACATTATTTCACAGCTTTTATGGACATTTCCTGAAATGGTAAGTAAAACCTTTCTGATGAGGATGGCTAATTATAGTCTCCTACATCGCCAGTAAAAAACAGCTCCTAATAGTTCTGCTCTTTGAATGTCAAGAAATAAGACAATCCAAATAATGTGGCCTCAAGGTTTGACTACATAAGATAAATTGTTATTAGCTCTAAACCACTATTGTATTACTCAGTCCAGTGTGCTACTTTTATCCACTTATAAAATTGTAAACTACAGGGAAAACTAAGGAAATCTGCAATAGCTTTGAGTGAATGGGCTTCAGTTGTATTTGATTTACTTTCCACAAATATTTTGAGCAATGACATTAGAGGCAGATGTTTCAAAAGCAAGTCCATCAATTTTCAAATTAGAATCAGAAGTTGATGAACTTTCACATACAGAAAATATTAGATCATTTCAAGAAGTATCCTTTTGCCTAAATGACTTTATGCACGTAAATTCTTGCTAGCAAATCAAATAAATGGGTTTTCTTTTTTTGTTGATTTAAAAAAAAAAAAAAAAAAAAAACACAAAAAAAACACACAGTATATATATTGGTAATAAGAAACTTCAGAAATATATGCAAAGCTTGCAAGCCCTTTACAAAAAAAGAAGATAGATATGTTGACTAAACAGTTCATGTGATACTGTTTGCCTTGGATGCTATGAAATAGTTTCCTACAGTGTACTAAGAATTACAGCATAATAGTATACTGCACAACCTTTGCAGGTGGTCCAAAGCTACCTCTGGTTTGTCTTTTAATTCAATCAATCAAATGAACAAAGTAAATAATGGATTATTTATTGAGAATTCAACCACCTATGTTGAAGCAAAACTGGGGGGTATTAATATCATCAGATATCCAGGATACTTTTTTTCCACAGCCAATTTTACACCAAATTTATCTTGGTAATTTAACATTAAAAAATGAAAATGCTTTAGCACTTACAACAGGTACATGCTACATACTATACAATCGCTGCAGGTTTCCAACGGAACACATAACAGAGAAACGATGATATGAATGAAAAATTAAAGGAACAAAATACAAAATACAAATACAAAAGATGAATAAATATCAACGGTTGAAAACTATAAAACTGAGTATGTGAGGTACCAATCCTGCACTTCATAAAGTCATTTAAAATGACTACTGTGAGGGGGGAAATAAAAGAACTCAAATTGTGGTTTGACACATAGTCATTGGTTTTACGGCCAAAAGGATTCAGTGCATCCACTCAGACTCACCTTCCCTGGGTTGTGTATTTCCTCTACCAAATAAAAACTCCTTAAGGATGTGCAAGCAAAGCTTCTAAAGATGTCTGCCTGATAGTCTTTACACAGTGGAGAATCTCCTGATCTGCTGCAGCAGCTTCCTTCATGGTAAAATTTTGTAGTTCATTTCTTTGGTAATTTTGTCTAGTGGATCTTCAACTCCTAAATTGTGTCATAAAAATAAGTTTTTTCCAAGTAGACAATAGGAACGTTTTTAACTTCATTATATCTTCTGAAGAAAAAATTCTGGACTATGGAAGAGATGCAGAAGACTAAATGCTGAAGAGAGGCCACTTCTGCTGTACTTTTTAAATTTTTGGACCAATTCTACCACTTCTACCATTTTCTACTAGTTATCATTTAGCAACAATATGAGCAAACCACTGGTGCAGAAAGTATGTCTGAACAGTAAATCTGGAAACTTCATACAACATACAACAAAACAGAGCAAAGGTGAGGAAGGAAAAAACATGAGAAAAATATATTTGCATGTGGGTGTCTTGATTCCTCCTTATAATGTAAATGCGCTCAGGTTGAGAACCCCAATTTTCTTTTTTTCTTATTCTTTTAAATTACAAGTGTTTTTTTTTTTTTTTTTTTTTTTTTTTTTTATGAAAATCAAAGTATACCTGCCTTGTATATAGTTATTTTTTACTAACTGCAAAACCACCCAGATCACGTTTTTCAAGGCTTGATCCAAGTTCCATTGACTCTGGCAAGTGTTAGTTATTTAATAACTAGTTAATAACTAGAATAACTCTGGGAAACTTTAGATCTGGTATGTAGCATTGTGATTCCCCGCTGACTAATATCTTACGTGCTGTTTCTTGCTGTGCAGGATTGGCTCCCTCATCTTACAATTTCTGAAATGTCAGAATTAGTAACTTTTATTACTAACCAAATTTTAATCTACATGAAACAGCAGAAGTAAAACACAAGGCAACACATTGCACATATAGTAACAGGACACCTTATTGGAGGGCTCCATTTTGCCAGGATAAAAAAAAAAAACAAAAACACAAAAAAAATTACATCAGTTTATTACATAATTTGCTGAGAATTAGGTGAAGCTTGTGAAAGTGCAGTCACTGAATACTTGAAAATATTTTGTGTGTATGTGTTTATTGTTAATGATGTAGGGAAAATTTATGCACATGGAATACTACAAGCTACAGTGGCAGAAAGGCTAAAATCCAAATGCTAGATGGTTTCTCTTAAACTTCATACGGAGTAAAATGGGCAGAACAAACTAAGCACTGCATCTGCATATACTAACTCTTAGTGAAGTAGAAACTTTGATTAGAATACAGTGCCAAGATTAGCAAACCTTTTCATCCAGATGTATATTAGTCTCCCTGTAGTATATCTGTCTCTCAACAGCATCACCTGCTATGCCATTTCAATCTACCTAAAATTATGGGACAGTCCAGGGATTCTAAATTACTGAAATCTAGTTATAAGCTAAAGACAAACTTGTCTGTTGCAAAAAAAACAGTAAGCATATAAATCATCACTAAGTATTAAAGATAATACCAACACTAAAAGAAATATATATGTATATAAATATATATACATATACACAAATATGAAGCTATTACTTATTATTACTTATTATAAAGTACTATATTATCTCAAGGCCTTAAACACAGATTTAATTTAAAGATTGAGAACATAGTTCTTAAGTTGAAATCTGAGTTTGATGAAAGCATACAGAGATGCAGTTTTCTGGAGGTGTGCCAGAGACTGTTCACAGCAATTTGGTAAACCCCACAGTTGAAATAAATAATTATTTTCCTGAATTCACAACTGAAAACTGTCCTCATTATGTTCTGCTGTCTGGTCTTCTCCTTTCTCAGGAAATATGTTGCTCATGCTCAAAGTAGTGAGCAAATCTAAGTCCTTCTTGTCCTCTTAGTCATGCACACCTAGATTCCACCATCCAGCAGGTAATGCACAGCATGAGAACATTCGGGAGAAGAGATACGGGAAGTCTCTGGCTCTACTGAAGAAATGGTGTGAAGATTCTGCCTCTGATGCAGTGTCTAGTATTTCTTAAAAACGGGGATGACAGACTATCTCCACAGAGCAGTGGAGGGGAAAATTTCTATAAAAATAGAATTTTAGTTGAAAATACCAACCAATTCACCAAAACAACCAAACCATCTAAAAACAGTGTTTTGCCATTTCTTCTCAAACTATAACCAGAGAAGATTTTTAAGTTAATAATGAAAATGGTTGGGGACTGATGAGTTTTCTGATGGTAGTTTTTCATCCATTCTATGCATGAATTGTGCAGGCCTTCTTCTCTTGCATGCAACAATAAACAACAAATAATTTATATTTCCTAACTCTCCTTGCTTGTGTCTCTTGAGTTTTGCTAGTAACCAACAGCAACAGAGACACATCTACTGGGGGACCCTAAGCAAAGGGCAGCAAGCAAAGATTTTCAAGCATTTTTAGCCTCTCTTGTCTCTCACAAGTTTCACAGCTATTGAAAATCTGCTAACAAGAGGAGAATGGGCTCTGTTTCTTAATAGTTGATCACTTGGAAGGACAAGTTATTTTCCTACCAAAAAAAATTAATAGTTATTCTTGAATGATGATTTTTTGTGACATATTATTTAATTGATAAACCTCATTTACATTTGCACAGTGAGCTTTAAGAATGACGATATGTTCCCAGAAGATTATTTCAGTAATCAAATTTTATAGCTTCCTAAGCATCTTTTTCTCTATGCTTAAAGGGAAATATTGACAAGATTTTAGTTATTCATATATTTATTTATTCTCTCTAGCATCTGCTGATAAGCTGGATGCTCTGCCATGAACTACAAAATGGAAATGAAAATATCACATTAATAGGTTTGGAACACATTACTTACGGTGGTTGCACAGTGGATGTCTTTCCATACATTGGCTTCCCTGGAGAGATCTGAGACTTCAAAAAGGTTATCAAGAATTACTTCCCCAATCATGTCATGTCTAGAAAATCTGTCAAAATCATAAACACTGAAATGCAATTTTCTGTTGCTGAGTTGATCATAGGCTACAGGAAACTGAAAGGTTTCATCAAAGACAGGATTTAATGTCTTTCTGTGAACTCGTGTCTGAAACTTCTTTTTCCTGTCTGGAAGCAGATAAATCTTAACGTAGGGGTCAGATGTTCCTGTGAAGTCTTTAGCAGGCAGATCTAAGGCTTTGACAATTGTGACAGCCAAAAGTTCGTTCTCATAATCATACCGGAGAGTGAAATTAAGTTTTCCGCATGTTTTCACATCTTCTTGTTGCCCATCAGAATCCACTGACTTCTGTTTGTAGAGTTCTGGTTTTATTCTCCCAATGCTGGTTGTCGTCTCTCCCCTTTGCAAAACTGGATCTGTCCCCATGTTAAAATCAACACTGGACACTTGCATCTGCCTTGGCAAGTGCCTCCTGAAAGAATTGTGCCTGCACACATACACACACAAAATAAGCTATGGTTATTTCCAGGAAAAGACTGGCTATTACTGAGTAGAAAATACAAGAAGACAAAATTAGTAAGGCACCACTCTTTAAAGCAACCAAAAAACAAGCCCCAAATGCTTTGTAAGTGCTAAAACAACTTTAAGAGAAAATTTTTATTCAGAACGAACTTGGCCTGAGAGATGCTCAGTGTCCTGGCATTATATATATTTCTTACCTTGTTTTCAAGCTATGCAGCTGAAAATGAGCTCAGGTTCTTTCATAGAATTCCAGCATTATTTGATCTTACTCTGCTAGGACATGAACAAAATATAGTCATGCAGAAAAAATGCATCACTTACAGACAACAGACTTCCTGTTGTTTGAAGGCACTCCTTGTCTGCTTTCCAATTAAATGTTTACCATACTTAACAGTGACCACTGTGAAAGCTTCAAGAAAGCCACGGAAAGGTATAGATGTTTTCAGCATAGTATTTACCACCCTGAAACACTTTACGTGTACCTATTGAGTATCTGGTGCACTGAGGTATAGGTCACTTTATCCTGTAATACTGTGGCTGCAACACATTTCAGTTTTAGGCAGCATTTTACTGTGGCATATTTTTTTTCCTTCTGTTTTCACACTCCTCTGTGTAGCCTATTAGCAAACTGATTTGTGTACTCCTACCAAAAATTACTATGTTTAAATCCTCGCAATTCTTAATACTATGTAGTACATCTGTACTTATTTATGAGATTATCTGGACTGACGAACATTAAAGGAACTTTCTGCCTTTCCTACAAAGAGTGAAATCAAATCTCTGGTATGTCATACAGCTTTAAAATAGTATACAAACATTGGTCAAAAAGCTTCATAGACATAATCATCAGAAGGTGCCATTATGACTACACTGTTCAGTTTATTTTTTGGACATTTTCATTTTTCCTTGGTACTTCACTACTCTTACAATCTGCACTGGAAAAGCTCACTACCTCCTCCTGAGAGCATACTCAACTGCCATTAAAAAACAATTTAATTGTCAGAATTTCCTCTGCTTTTTGCAATCAATTGCTTATTAATGCCAAATGCAGCCTTGCCTTATTGCTTGGTTTCCCTGTGGTGTTGTGTTCTGAAAACAAGAGGTGTCACAGCTGTGTGTTTCTTTCTTTAAATCAGAAATGCAAATTGTCTATTTGAAAGCAACTAGGACTCATTTCATAGATATTATTTGTATTTTTGCTTAAGTGAAGTGGTTGCAGAAGGCACCCAGCACAAAACTACTGCAATTTAGCTGAGCAGAGATACAAGAGGGTAATCTGCAGCCATTAAATAACAGACAAGAATGTTTCCCATTTTGGTTGCTTCAGTACTGATAGGTCTAGTGTGCAGCAAAATTGTGACAAAAGAATAGGGGAAGGACCACTTCATAGTTCAGGTTTGAAGTAACTCCAGAAAACACAGGTGTTTTGATTTCAAATATAGATGAACAGTCATACACCTCTCTCATAATATATTGCAACTTTTCCATACACACACACATATATTTATTTATCTGTTACAAGCAGACAAGTTCAAAGACTTCCTCTTCTCTTAAAAGGTTAAACTTCTCAAATTCATAGTATGTGATATCCACGATGGAATGGAGGGAGTAATGGGAAAGCTCTAACTAGCCGTAAAAGCACAACTATGCTCTTCAAGGAGTTCCATAAATGCCACTGAGCCTTCATCCACTGGGAATTCTGGTCTCATGGATCTGCCAAACACAGGGAAGGAACTCTCCACTGAGAAAGTAGTGGCAGTAAATTTTCAGCATGCAGTTGGTTAGGTGCTGGCTCTCTGGTATCCCTGACTCTGCTTATGCAGGTAAAATAATGAGAATTGCCTGCATGTCATTTCAAGTTTAAATGAAATTTGATATATGACAAACTCTTTTTCCTGTAGTCTCTTGCATTTATGAAGACTTGAGTTAATCCTTGCAAAAGTAGCATGTAAAAACATGACTTTATGATTTCTAAGGTACCAACCTCCTTTCAAACTGTCAAACGCTATGTACGTAAGATCTTCTGGTGAAGACAGTCATTGTTGCATGGCGTCACTAAGTAGAACAGTGCAGCTGTATGGCTGTGCCCCATGGGAACCAACAGAACTTTTGCTCCAGTAAGCCAATGCCCTAATTACATAGTGCCTTGTATCTGCTCTGAGTCACAGCATTTCACCAAGACAGCTAATTGGTCTGTTAATTATTAAGACGCTTCATTGTTGTCATGGCAACATATTTATCATCCTTTGTTCTGCAATAACAAAGGAATTAATGACTGTTAAAATGAAGTACAAGGATGTCAAGCAACCAGGATAAAAAGGTTTAGGGAAGCTATTGATGTGTGTAAATCCAGGTACATCCACCATTACTGGCTTTCGCATAGCACTCCTATAGAACCACTTTCCATAACTTAGAACAAATACATTTTGAGTGACAAAGTCTGGACATAAATCTATTGTATAAAACAAATTTGCACTGGAATAATGATAGTATGAAACTGAGTTCAAACACAGCAAGAGTAGCATATGTAGGACAAAAGAGAAGGATAGAATGGTGATTTATGATATGACTTCAGATTTACAACATGTGGCTCTGATTGATCTTCAAGAGATGACACTAGGGTGATGTTTTAGACCTTATCCAGGAGTGGAGACCAGCATTTAAATTGCATTTTGCCAGGACTGAGGCTACTATTTCCTCGTCATCACCAAATTCAACTGACTTGTTCGCTTTTTTTTAATCTTAACATTCCCACATACCTCACTTTTGCCTTTGTGCCTCATGGGAGTTGACTTACTCTTCTAAAGCTGAATGACAAGCTCCTCTCCTACCTAATGCTAAAGAGGTCAAAGCTCTTTGAAAATACAAGTGAACATTTGAAGGAAGAAATATTAGAGAATCAATAAACTACACTGCAGCATACCTTCACAAAGTACAGAGAAAAATGGCTCTCTCTAACACTGAGCAAAAATGCATCTAAATGAACACCACTGATGCAGGAATTCTACTGCAGTTTACTGGTGCGAACACCCTACTATTAATTACTTAAGGTGAGACAAGCAGGGCTACTCAGGGGAAATGAACTGTCCTTCCAGGAAAGATTTAAAACTTATAATTTAGACAGGATAGAAAGAAAAAGCTTCCCTACAGTACATACTGAAAGATCAGGACAGATGACAGACTTTAATTTTGTAAAAGTGTGCTGGATTTCAAGTTTATTTTATGCATTCATATCCCAGTCCAAATCACTCTGGAGGTCTGTGGAAATATTTTGACAGCTTGAAGTAGCTCAGGATTACGTCCTTGGAACTTCTTTCTTTCCCTGTGTTGCCATAGAGAATTTTCAAGCCTATCTGCCAGCTAGTTATTTCTTTTGTCTGCTCAGGAAGTCAGACAGTCTGATCACCTACAGATTTACCTGTTGGTACATAACGCATAAAACTGTTCCAATTAATATCCAATTAGATAGATAGCAGCATAGCAATTGCAGATAGTTGTTGCATAAGATCCTTGTCATACGAAGTTGTATCATTTTTTGTCCCTCTGCCTGTCCCTCTTATAGCAGCTACAATGTCAAAGCTGCCTTCCCAGTGTTCTGGAAAAGCTCCTCAGAGCAGTTTGGATACCATGCTCGCCATCTCAGCAGGTGGATATCATAGCTACAATCAGGCACAGACAGGGCAATGTGGCTTAAAGGCAGCTATACAGTCCTTTCGTTCAGGAGATGGTTCAGATGCTAGAGTAAGCTAGACCACCCTTGGCTGGAGAGGTCTACTTTTTGGTTGTCCATTGGCTATTCCCTGTTTTTGGAAAAGTGAGAAAAAAAAAACACTTCTACACTCACCAGTTCTATGAGTGCACTGAGCTGGCAAAGTACTGGCCTTAAGGACTCTCAGAAAGCCAGTAAAAATATGCCCACTAAATGTAAAGCACATGTCTTCTATAATCTTGTATGTCATGGGGTGGACATTTTTTTATTATTATTGTTTGGCTTCTGCTTCTTGATTTGTTTCACTTCAGTGGCATGCGTCCATCTAGCAAAAGGTCCACTGAGTTAAAGCCACTTCCTGTACAGGATTTCTATTCCTACAGTCTTATGCAGTACTTCAAGTGCCTCTTTTAACCTCTGTTTTCCTATTTTGTGTTAAGAAAACATTCATTTTGAAAAAGATTATTATTATTTATTTTTATATAGGAAGTGTTCTTTTTAGTTCGCTGCCTGCTTCTCATGCATTAAATTTGCTGACAGTATTTGAAGAAAATCGTGTTAGATACTACAGATCACTGCACATCTCTTCTTCAGAACTTTTCAAAATAACTCAGTATCTGCAACAAAATCAAAGTTTCTGTCCTTCAATTTAATACAAAAGGAATCATTGCTGCAATAGTACATGCTTGACATATATTCCAAAATCTACACAGAATCTGTATTGCTTTGAAATCAATCTGTAAGGACTACACTCTTAGACTGGATTTTAATTCCTTTATAAGTGGCAAACATGTCATGAAGAAATGCCATCAACAATAAATCTGTCTCTTATTTAATGAAGAGGAAAACTTTCATCTGTAAAAGCAACTGCTAGGTCTACAAAAATACATCTGTGAAAAGACAGACTTGCAGTACGTTGAAAAATCACACTAGGATGGATTTTCCTATACACAAAACCAAAAATGGAAATGTTGTAAATACATATATGTAAATACATATGTATTTACAAAGTAGTAGAAGATAGATTTGATCTTCAGAAAACAGTGAGGTAGCTGAAGGTCTGCCATCTTTTCTGTTAACGATTCTGTTAATGATACAGAGGCTTTACCTTCACACAGCTGCTGTTTTGCCCATAACTGCTAAGAACTCACAAGTACCCAAGGATCTTGGAAATTTTCAGCAGAATGCTATGGCTGTACCTTTTCCCAGGAAACATGCCACAGATGCAAGTATCCCTTACCTTGATGATGACGTGGGCTCTGTGATCTGTCTCTGCATGCGTGCATGTCTGATCAGATGTTCTTTCAGTGCATTCTGGACCTCTGCTGGTATATCAGGTGAAGTGTGGCTAATTTTCAATGCAGCTTCAAGTACCTTTGTTGTAGGTTTCCCATTTTCTTTAACTTCCTTTTTCTCACTGGTCTCCAAAACCTCTGTAGGAGCACTTGAGGTGCTCTGCGGGACATTACTGGCATTGGAAGTGAGAGGTTTGCTTCTCCAGCAGGGCCAGCACAACTTCCAAAAGACAAAAAGTGAGACTACCAGCAAGGCGAGCCCGCAGAAGCTGACGACTACTGCTAACAAACTGACTGAGATGTCTGCAAGGAATTAGAAACAGAGATCATCATGACAGACAAACATGGAGAGAAAAGAATATGAAACAGGTGAGAAGATAGAAGCATTGCAATCATTATCCCATGATGAGTTTTAAAGCCTCATTCGAAGCTATTTTTCTCTTCAATATCTAAGCGTATGCCTTTAAAATGCTACCATCCTCCACCACCTCTTTTCCAAATTCCCCATTCACTGTTGCAAAGGCTCAGGGCCAGTACTGAAACAACTGGCAACACACAGACAGTCAAACTTCTTAGGAAGTAAGGGACTACCCAAACAGTCCCAAATCCACCTACCTATAGTGATCAAATGGTGTTTGCTTGGGAATACATCTTGCTGAAAAAAATTAAACAGCTATCAATATTTTCTGTAAGCATCTATGAAGATAGGTCAGTTACAAACACCCAGGCTGATAGAGAAATTCCTTAAGACTTATCAAACTTTTGACTTGGTGTGCTAACTGGTTCACATGTACGTTAAAACAGGATAAACAAGAACAAGTTACAGTCTGCCATGAACAGTAAGTTCTAGGAGTTAAATCTCAAACACTGTTAGATCACGACATGAAGTTGCCTTCATACTGCACTATTCAATGCCCTTGGTTGTATGAAGACCATACCATACACTTAGCTACCCCTGTTGCACTGCATTTGACTTTCTCTGCCATGGTGAATTAACATATCCGATAACGCTGCCAAAGTAAAAAGAACAGATTTTGTACTGACTAAATTCTGAAAACAGACTTGTATTTTAGGAGATGGTGGATCACCAGAAATGCAAATTGGAGCTTAATTAAGACTTTTATTTTGTGTGACATGTTTCAGTTTGATTTTTCCAGAATCGTGTAATCTTCTAAAATATAACTAAAATAACCCTTTCCTTTTGAAAAGAGGCTTCTGTATGCTTTTTTAAAAAAATCAATAAGCCCCACTTAAATGCCCCTAAAGCAAAGGCTGCTGCTGCTTGTTACAACAAGGTTTGACAGTTTAACAGCTAATATTTTGTATCCATAGCTGGAGGCTACAGGCTACTAAACTGAACCAGTGGAAAAGTGCAACCAGGGTATGAGCATACTTTTTCTAAAAGATCATAGGATAAAAAAAATTGTCCTCTAGATGTGTCTTGGCTCCACAAAACAGTTTGCAGCTCATGAGTCCTCCTGGGAGATTAAGTTTCTGGAAGATACTTTCAGAAGGTTTTCTTTATTAATATTTAATCTCCAAATACAACTTTCAGTAAGAAATAATGAGTTTAAGGCCCATTCAACATGAAAATGGATGAGCATAATCAATGTAAATAGGCGTTTATAGTCTGAGGACACGTTTCAGCTCAACCTTACTTCATGTATGTCCTGGCCAGCTTCATGGAAGAACTGACAGGAGGTGTGCATTTGCATTTGAAGAGTTTAGCACTAACTGCTTCCCTGCCTTGAACAGAAGCATGCCTCCATAAACATTTTTGACAGGCCTGGGCATCTTTTTCTGCCTGCAGTTAAATGTCAAAATGTAGCCCTTGGAATATTCACGTCAGCTTAATGAGAAATTCATACTGCAAATTTCGATTTAAGATGCTCCCGTAAAATGAATGGATGCATAATTATACCTAATAGCAATGTAACACAAGAAGCAAGCAATACTTTTGCATACAGTTTTTCTAGAGAATGAATCCTCAGTAGGGGTTATTAGGCTATTTGGTTTGATCTACTGTTTACCCTGCTATGTTTTCTGAGTCTCATAATTTCTAATGGGCTTGTCCATGCTTTGCAGCAGTGTCTGATCTCGATGGCAAGAGAAGACATTAAAGGATGCTGTTAGAATTTACAGCTTGGTTCAGTGATTAATCACTTTGTTGCAAATCTGTATTTCTGATTTGTATTTTTGTAGTTCTAATTTACAGCCATTGATTTTTTCATGTCTTTGTATGAGAGACTGAAAGACATAATATGCCTCTTAAGACATGTCTATGCAAAACACAAGTAAGCTAAAAGTGCTAGAAACAATCCCAGAGCTCGAAACTCAGTTACCAATGCCAGTCTCTAGAATGTTCTTAATTGTTTTAGGTCTCCCAGCCAATTCCTGGACATGGGTCATTAGGGAAGGCCAACAGTCATTCATCACAGGCACTTGGATGTCCTTCTATTTCAGTAGATGATGGACAGAGGCTGTGACATGTCAGTTGGCCTCAGTGCCAGAGAATGGTCACACATTAATTCTATACATGAATACAGAGGTATGCCCCCACCAAAGGAACTTTTTTGATAAATTAAACCTCCTGAATTTTTGATCAAGCTAGACAAAATAATTTTCCATTCTCAAAGTCCAACAAAATGTAAAACTCTTGCAAAACGTTGATGGTATCCTAGAAAACAACAAAAAAGAAAGCCAAAAAGAAATTCAATTTGGGGTCATTTGCAATACTGCCAGCTCAGTTATGTGTTATTAGCATAATTAGCTTATATTTTGAGTTGAAGGCTTCTAGAACTGAAAAGTTACAATTACTCATTTAGAAAATGGTGAAACAGATGAAATTATTTGAAAATCAGAAATATAAATATCCAACAGAGTTTCAATTTAATGAAGGCACTATCAGTTGATTCTATCAAAGCTTTTCTAGACAGTCTTATTTTAAGTTTTTCACTGCAAGACATTTTTCAAATCTTCTAATGACTCGGTATCTCTTTTCAACACCTACTCCAGTTCTTCAGCTCCCTCTAAATTTTCTTTCTTTATTTCCATTAAACTATTTCAAATGGTCTCTAATCCAGTCTCAAAATCTTTACAGAAAAAGTAAGTTCTACAGCCCTAAAACACAGCATGAAACTTCTTAAGTTTTATGAGTAGTGAAATTATTTGAGAGCTAATTCTGGAAAGAATCATACAAATTATAGTCTCCATATCTGCTATTTTAGTAGTTTGCTCAACAGCCTCACATATTGTATTTGATAGCATAACAAATACTTAAGCAAAATAATGAAATACAGTAATTGCAAAGGAATTGGACCAAAAAAAAAAAAAAAATTAGTTCATCACAATAAAAGTTGAATTTATTTCATTACATTTACTTCCATAATTGCTAGAAAGCAATCAGTATGCCATATCAATTAATGCAAAAATCATATTGTTTGATTTTCTCACTTTTGAAAGCCACTCTACTGAACAATTATTTTGCTGTTATGAGATTAGAACCATTTGTAGAACAGCAGACAAATGGAGCTTCCTCAACACTTTACATGTTACACTGGATATGCCTCATATATTATAGTAATTTAAGAATAAAAAACACTACGAGATGGTTCAGCAGAGCAGGAGTTTCTTCACATACTCATCGAGGAAATCTGCATAGAGAAGAAAATGGTTACCAAAGGATGGATGTGTCTTTAGGCTGGAATTACACTTCAGTTACATAAGTATTCTTTAGATAGTGACAAGTTCAAAGACTGCCTTAAGTTTTTAGAGACAGAAGGGGATACACTCACTGGTCTGGGACAATGTTAACTGTCAACATGGTAAACAATATTCTCATCCTTCTCTGCTGTGAAGAAACAAAAAAAATCATTTTCAGCTTCAGGCAAGCTTTTGACAACTCTTTTTTCCAAACTGATAATTGCAACTTGTCTTCAGTGCTATACATTTGCACAGAATAGATATATTTTTGAATACCTGTCTGGGCATGCTGCACAATGGTTTTGCCATTCCTGTTCACATGATGAGTAATCTTAAGAACATGAAGAAAAACCCTTTCTCACAATGCCTCTTCTGATCAATGGGAAATCTTCCACTCATTTCACTGAAATTAACATTTCACTCCCGGTGATTTTTCTTTACTGCCTTCTTAATGTCATCTTCATAGAATTTCATGACTGAAAGAAAGTGGCCTGTTTCTTCATACTTTCCTATTTAAAATAACTCAATGAAGATGGCCACTATTGGTCAATTTAATGCTTCTCATTTCAGAAAGGCATATCTACTTGGGAAATGCTTGAGCTATATTTACTTCAACATCTTTCTGCATTTTTTATAAATATTTTTGGAGAGACATCCAGCATAAGAGGCTTCTTAACAGCTGCTGTTTCATATTAGGCAAGTCTGTAGAAACATCCCCACCTTTTTTCTGGATGCTAGGCAACATTTTGAACCATGGTATCTGCACTGTGGTTTCCAACAATTTATTGCTTCTAACTTGCCTCAGAAAAGTTCTGCACATGAACCTATTCTCAAACATGCATACTGGCAGACTTCCATGTCCAAAGCAAATTAAATTAATTTCCATTACAGTTAGTGCTCTGAAAGCATGTGGCCCTTGAGGCTTAGCTTGGGAAAAAAAGGTACTCCTCAGCCTTTATTGAATTTATACTGAGGAGATCACTCAGTGTGTTAATGCAGCTGCCCATATGTATAAGTAGCAGGCAGGGCAAGGAGGGACCAGTCAGCTACAGTTGTGTGAAATCATATTATGTGGTCTCTCTTGCGCAACACACCACATGGCAGGAGGTGTACAGAGGTGTGTACTGACACATTGCTCCTGTTGGGGCTAGAGGATAGAGAGAAGCCTGCAGTACAAAGTTCTACCACAGGCTCCTACTTCAGGAATGTTGCAGAGCACAGCAACTTTCTTCTGCCTTGAGAAGAGGGCTGTGAGTGAGTGTCCTTTGCAGGCAGGAGTTGTGCTATGTACACACAGTAGGCTGAAGAGAACCTACTTTTGCCAGCAAAGCAACAGAAAGAAAAGATTTTATGTAAAAAAAGGAGTAGAGTTCTCTTTTGACCCCTCTCTTGGTGTACAGTTGATACTGGATCTCTTAAATAATTACAGTTTAACATCCAATAAGTTTTTTCAGAACTATTTTTCTTAAACTTTTTTTTTTTTTTTCCTATTGTTAATCGTCCATAAGCAACTCTGCTATTTCCATAGGAACCACTTTGAAGGGAGCTCTGGAATATCAGCAGCCAGTTCTTACAGATTAATTAATATATCTCTGATTTT
Source organism: Perdix hodgsoniae (assembly GCA_035772895.1). NCBI lineage: Eukaryota > Metazoa > Chordata > Aves > Galliformes > Phasianidae > Perdix > Perdix hodgsoniae. Next base: position 3,891,849 of record JAPSGF010000038.1, on the reverse strand, counting down.
CTAGAATTTGAAGTATGCAGGAGCTTTGTCAATTATAAAACAATTAAGTCCAGCAGATCTCCTTTACCCATGCATAGGAAGTAGCTGGCCCAACCGAACACTCCTGCTGTTCAGTTTTTTGGGGGGAATTTGAAGAATCAAAAGTTGCTGGTGTTCATTTTTACTTGGCATCAGCAGATCTTCCACAAATACCTCTCTGTCAGGTAAATTCCCAAGGATGGGGATATAACGCTTTGGCATGCCTCAGACAGCAGCAGGTGTAGTCTCTTGTATTTTCTCTCTTAACCTCACTTGGTCACAGCACCTGACTTACCTTTTGAACTACAAAAATAACCTTCACCTTGAAAGTCTGCATATGGTCTCTTCTGCTCTTCCCATAGCAAAGCATACTTTTAAGATCTTCCTCAAATCTTTTGACTCCAGCCCTATTGTGAATGTGTTCTCCTAAGTTGTTAATTCAATCTGATGTCTGAAATTGTACAAAACAGCCATCAGCCATCACCATCTCCTGCTGGTATATTGCTTCTTAGTGCTAACAGAACTCAAGGGTAGCATTTTTTTACTGGTAAGGGAATCCAATGAACTCAGGTATCACTATGATTTATTATATCTTTACTGCACATAAAATTAGTAATGTCTTGTCAAAATCATTTTGTCTAAGTTACGCCAATTATCAATGCATCCGATAACCTCTATCTATCCAGCCACTAATGGAACATCCTCTTTCATCATTCCAGATCCCACGTACGGGCCTTTCAATTATGTCATATATATTAGACATAGGGTATTTGCCAGAAGCTTGTTAACCTTCACCTAGTCCACATCATCTTTGGTTTTACAGAAATCTGAAGGAATCTGTCAAAGTAGTTGAGTATAAATGAATATTGGTACCTGCTGTATGTAATGAGAAAAAATGGCTCTCACTTTGCCTGTCTGGGTCATTGTGCACACTGCAGGATGCTGGACTGAACTCTGGCTTTTCCATTCTAATTTACTCTAGCAAAAGTAAACTGTTTTCCTGCATTTCCAAACCCTTTTCTGGCTTGCCTGCCTACCTACTTTCTTACCTCTTAGCTCTCACTTAGTTTCAGAAGGAGGTAAACTCCCATTTCTGCACAGCCCACACTTTCCATTCACCTTCCATTAAACAAAACACAGTTTTGAGTTTTGTCCCATGCTGCTCTGACATTTGCAAGTATGTCTCTAAACACAGAAACACTGGGGTTAAAAAACATCTGCAAGAATACATCACTATCCTCTTTGAGACAAGAAAAAACTGCGAATACATCACAGGCCCTTTGGACAGCAATAACGAGCGTGCCACACCTACAACCAAGTTCATGCAGCTCAAGTATCATTCTTGAATTGTCATGGTTATGTTTATTCATACCCAGCAGTATATAACAACTGTCACACACAGGATAAGACCCAGATAAACACTTGTCTCTTTATGATCATTATAACAGATTTGCCGTCGAGCTGCTGTAACCATTCCTGTCTTTTTCATGTCTTTGCAAAATGTGTATGAAGGAAGATTTTTTTACAAAATGCTTTTACAGTACATCACTGCTGCCTGCATGTTGAAGTCTTCTGCACTGTTATGATTGCCTTCACATTTACTGTAAAGAAATCTGGTTTCTGTGGCATGTTTACTGTTATACCTTTATATTGCTGAATTACCTGCTTTTCTGTTTGTTCTTTTTTCTTCACAGCATGTTAATAAACATTTCAGAAAATACAGTTTTCAGTAACCCTGCACTTTTTACTTTTTTCTCCAAATCATATTTCTCTCTGATAATAGTTTTGCTCTGATCAGGTGATGAGTAACGTCACAAATAATTTGGTCTGTCCTTTAAGTTTATCATTTAATTTTATCACTTTTCTCAGCAATCAGATGCTCAATTGTTTCAAATAACTGTTACTTCCTTATGAAGAGATATTTTCCTTTGAAGTATATTTGCAGCCTATGTTGTGTTTTGTGCAGTGTTTTCTTACTCCTATACTTTTGTAGCAAATTTTCATTCAGGGATAGGGTTAGAAACCTCTTAGGTTAAAGTAAATAATGATAATGATAATAAAAATAAAATAATTGTGATTAGAATATTTAGGTGAATAACAAACAGATCTGTATAAGCTGATGTTCTTTGCATGGTCAACTTAAATTCACTGCCTAACAAACAAATGAACAAGAGCAAATAACACCCCCTAGAGCTCTCCAGCCACCCTCTAGCTGGCTAAAATATGACCTCCTGGCAGGGAAACAACTGACTTCCCAGCTCTGTTAAAAACAGTTTTCCCATGAGAACTGATAATGAGATTCTTGAGCTTGCAGGCCTACCAGGCCTAGCAAAGCAAAGACAGCAGTAAGTAAGTGGCCAGTATCTGCAGAGGATGTAGGATGGCAGTGAGTTTTAAACATGTCCCCAGAGCAGGATGTCTATCCTCCTCTTAGTACAGTTCTTATAACTGCCTTAAGCTTCGGAAATGCTTCCAACTGGGATTTTGATGTACCTGGCTCCTTAAAATGAGGAGATGCTTAACTAGCAAGAAAATGAACCTTATTCTTTATTGCTCACACAACCTGAGTATAAATACAGATAAAACCAAGCTGCACATATGACATTTCTAGAAAATAATTTGCATTAAATTTTGTTGGGTGCAATCCTGTACATCTAGTTCCGACGTGTGTTCCACCAAACTCTTCCCATTATTTGAAAAATACTTTTGCCCAAATCTGTTGGAAGTAAAGGTGTAAAAATAAATCAGCTGCACCTCTAATTCAGCATTTTGCCAAAAAACACTATGCTCTTCTGAAGAACACTCACACAGTCATCTAACTATATAGAGGTACCATAAATGTAAATAGCTTCCTAATCTTTTTTTTCTTGAGTACACCCCTTGGGACAAGATAATTAATAGTCCTTGTAATTACCAGGGTAGAAAATATAACGGCAGATGTTGCATCTTCACTAATTGTTCAAAGCTCCGGGAAATTTACGAAATGATTTCCCTCCATAATATTCGTTACTATGAGTTTCATAGATTAGTTATCCATTACACAAAATATGATTACCCTTTCTTGACCCAAGTGGTGAGCAGAAACTGAGGATCCTAACGTTCTGTCGTTGCCACTAAGAGGAAAAGATACTGAAGAATCAGATATTTATTTGATGTAGTCCTGTTTGTCTGCAAAGAATGTTCAAATCTTTATTTATTTGAGAACACAGGGAGTCAAATGCCTGGAGGTTGTTGTTGTTGTTATTATTATTATTATTATTATTGTTGTTGTTGTTAGCATTAAACCAGAGCTGCTCTCCTTCCTGCTTTGTTGTCTCTTTTTGCACCCTGCCTTTCCAAAGCAATACTCTCCTTTATTTTCTTTGGTCTGACTGTGTCTCTTGTTCCCTCTTCTTTGTTCATGTTTGATGCTGTGCTTCTAGACATCTATACTGTCAAAACAGTAACAACAATAAAGTAGTTCCGAAGCTCTCCACTTGCCAGTGAAACTTGTTGGGTCACAAAGTCAATGTTGTCTCATATTTTTGTTTGAGCCTGGACTGTGGTTGTGATTCCTGTGAGAAGGTCAACTGCTTTATTCAGCTGAACAGAAAGCAATGATCACATCCACCAACACAACCAGATCTCAGCAGCTCTAGTTGCCAATTTTAATGTTCTAAGTTCCAGAACATCACTTTATCTTTGTATTAAATAGAAAAGATTTGCTTTCCTTTTTACCATCCACTCTTTCACCCTCTGAAATGTTTCTGTACTATTCTTTCCTTTCCAAATACAGATCTCCTCATTTTTTAGCCTTCTTTTCTTCACTGAAATCTCATCAGTGATTTTCATTTATACTACATGTGTGACACTTTCAGGTAACTCGATTTTTAGGTGAAGAAAACTGAATGAAAACAGAGGGAAAATACGCTATTCCTATATAAGCCACTATTACATTTTCTTTTTGCATTTCTTTCTACGCTGCCTTCCACACTATTTGCTTTTCAAATTTTCAATGAATTTTTAGTTGTGATTCTATAATAACGTAGTATAATAAACCATTATTCTGTAATCACCCTCTCACAGCCTCCAGAACTCCCTCTAACAGCTCAACTATCTTCTTACTCCGTCTACTGCAGTTTTTTCCCTGCACACCTCAGTGCTTGCTACAGGGGCTAATGTCCAGTGTGTTGCACAGAGCTCCAGACCACAAATAACTGTGAAAGAGCTTTCCACATCAGGTTGCTGGAGAAGCTAATGCAAAATAGGGTTAAATTAGCCCATGCTCCTCTTTACCATACAGCTAGTGTTGCATGACACCAGACCTGTGCAGAATTTACTAAGCTACAGGAGGATATATCTACTGGATATAGGCTCTCATAACTGCTACCATTCCAGACACCAGTGTTTCAAGACTACACATCTATGACTTCAGTCTCAGAACAGAGAACACTGTAGATTTTTACCCCTAACAAACTGCAGATGGGGATGTTCAGCACTGTGGACAGCACTTACTTCACCCACAGTGTTGGAAAGATACTCAGTGTGCTTGAAGAGCAGAGGATAAAGCTTTCTGTGACATGACTGGCCTTTCCATGACCAGATTTCCCTCACCCTAAACACTGTATTGACAACCTTTCACTTTCAGAATACTCGAGTGAGTAATATTTACATCTTGTCTACTCAAGTGTTTACATACAAAAATACTGTCAGTTATCAACAACTGTGTACCTGCTCTTCCTCTGGAGTCATAAAGTATTAAAATGTTATTGCTAGCATTTTTATTAATCAATGAGGTGATGTTTACTTTAACACATATACTAATAAAGTCAATACCTTTACTATTTTCCTTTTAAGGAGGAAAAAGTGAGATTTAGGAATTCAGTTGAGATGTGGCACCTAGTGGTTCGAGTCCAGTATCTGTTAATCATCACTTAGTTTCCAATCTAATAATTCTGTTACTTAGAGTTTTCAAATGTAAAACATTAAGTAGATTGCTGACTTTGAAGAAACACAGGCAATTGTTCAAAAATGTAGACAACTCTTCAAAAGCACTGTTTATAGTCCAGTATGAAAGCACTTCATACTGGAGATTTATATTTTCTAAACAGCAAGTCTTGGTTTACACTGTGGGACATTTTTGTATCCCACCTATTCATGTAAATATACACTTTCTTACTACATGACACCTAAAGATTCCCTGTGCAGTATTCTCTACAAATCAGAAAGAGAAGCTAATCTTTTCAAAGCCCAGTTTTCAAAGACTCATCATGCTGTTTCAGGCAACATTCTCTGATTTGTACCAAGACAACTCACAGAGTGTATTTCCAAAGCACAGCAAACTCACAATCTGGAAGCACGCTACCCCCCCACACACACTTTACTGCCCTGATGGGTTGGCCCCAGAGCCCTGCAACCCTCACCAGCTGTAAACACAAGCACAGAATCCTGTAAGGAACACATAGGTACTGGAGCCTGAAAGAAGAACCGCTCCTCTGTAAGGAAGGCAGCAGCAACAGGTGTTTTTTTTTTTTTTTTTATTTTTCGGGGGGGAGGGAGGAGAGGAATTTGCAGAACAAATCTGTGGGCACTGGAAGAAAAAAATATATATATCAACAGCTGCTGTGGTAGCAACAGCACGGCTGGGGCACATGCTCAGTACCTGCTGCCTTTCATAACTTGGTGTTCAATTTATTCAATTTGCACTGTACACTTGGTATTTGTTGGCCACAATGCAAGCTGTCCTACTCCATTTGTGCACTGATGGAATAGATTATGATCACTTCTGACAGAAATAAAGATCTTAGTCTTATTTACAAGCCCTGACCACAAAATATACGATGGTCAACAACAGCTCTGGAGCATACTGTATGGAGAAAAGGAAAAGAGTGGAGCTACTTCCAGAAGACCCAGACAGCCCCCAAATCAATGACCAAACAACGCCAGGACTTGAAGTCGTGCCCGGTTTCAACCCCGACATTTTGTTCTGGCTTCGAAACATTTCCATTAACCCGAACTCCCTCCTCTCTCCCCCCACATTTCCCAGACGGGTCCTGAACCGGAGTTATGCCCCGACCTTATGGCACCCTGCCGGCAGGCAGAGCTCTCCCTCAGCCCTAAGTCCTTACCGGGTGGATACGGCCATCCCGCACCGCGCTCTCCCGACTCTCAGCGCACGGGGCGCGGAGCTCGGCGGCTACCCCACGCGTGCCGCGTCCCACCCGCGATAACAGCGGCGAGCACAGCCCCTGCCCCACCGCCGTCCCCGCCGCACGGAAAACCTGATGGTAAAGAAGCCGCCAGGGGCAGCGGGTGAGTGGCGGCGTAGCTCCAGCCCACCGCAGGGCTCGCACGTCCGAGAGGATCTCACCCACTTCGATTCCTCTCAGTGCTCCCCACTCCCACTCCCACTCCCACTCCCGCACCCGTCCCCGTCCCCGTCTCCGCGGCGGTGAGCCCACCCCAGGTGCGAGGTGCCCGGCGGCTCTTTCCTCGCTGCGCTCCGGACGCGAAGCCTCCAGGTTGAGAGGATTTTAAAGCAGGCTGCGTGCCTGCAACCCCCGCCC